>SSNR01000106.1:514187-582958 GCA_006937965.1 Callopanchax toddi | reverse complement strand
GCTTCAAGCAAATTAGATTTTTTTTTTTTTTGTCAGTTACATAAAATTACAACCAAGTTCCAGGATAAAATGTAAAAGGCAAAGCAAATACATTCACAACACCTTATAGGTTAATAGCTTCTTCAAACACAAAGAAAGAGGAAACAGATGTGGATGAAAAACAGAAGGAGAAGAAAGAGGGAAACAGAAAAAGGAAGAGAACGCTTCTCAAAGTAAGCAGCCAGCTGGCAGGCTTACACCTTTAGTTGGCATTTGGTATCTCAGACTCTACCTGGCCTTAGCCAATAAATTGGTTGCTAACTCCTACCCCACCTCTCATCACACAGGAAACAAAAGTTGATTTGTTTTTAGACTCCAATAACACGTTGGTGTTACTAAAATTCCATTAAAATGGTCCATCAAAACCCAGTCGGTTATATAAGAGAACATCTATATCTTCATTAAGCATTCAAATGAAGCAAAAGATCCATTTCTCACACGAATCCAACCCTTCAAACCAGAGTCACTCAACCAGAGAACTGCAGTAAAAACATCGACAAAAACACTGAGGCATGTTCTATTAAAAGCCCCCTTCACTCTGTTACGCAAGTTCAAGATCTGGTATAAATACATACAGTCTGAAATGGTTACATACCTTCTCATATGAAACATCGCCTTTCTTTTCTTTGTCTCACCAGCCATGAGTCACCAAGTTCCACAATAAATGTGCGGAAGAAAAGAAAAGCTTCACCAAGAACAACGCTATCTTTTGTCAAGTCTTTCTACTTGCCTCTGTTCAACAACACCACTGACAAGACAGTTTCCAATTATAGAAACCAGACATTCATGAAGAGAGGCAACTTTCACTGTTCTCTCAAAGACTCCAGGGGCAGTTTCACTTTGCCAGAATGAAGCAACACATGTATTCATGTTGACTTTGTTATCCGACCTCTAAGTCTTGATTTTTGGGGGGAATCAAAAGGATCCCAGAGATTTTGGACATTTGTTGCCAATTTACCCACTTTGAATCAAATAGTTATTCTCTATGACATCAGCTGTACCAGAAGAGCCTTTGATGACTGAATTTGTTTTATTAATTTCCATTATTGTGGCTTGTTCCACTTTCTTCTTGACCACACTAAAGGCTCTTTGTTCTAAGGACAGCATTAGTCTGCCAGCTGGTCGGTGGACAGTTTGCTCCAGACAAACATATTACATTACTTCTTGACATTATAGCCGCCATCTAAAGTAAGTGCAAGAGAAAACTAACTGATACTGTTACAACACATTAGTTATTTCTTCACGGATGTATTTGTGCTCTCAATATTAAACGTCACTTCACTAGAAACCATTTGAACAGACCATCTAATGTACTCATAAATGTGGGTATCATATTTTCCTGCTTCTTAATTACTTAACATGAACAGTAAATACCATTAATTCCCAATTAAGCTGCAACAGCAGGTTGAATTTCCATTTGGTCCAATGCTTTTGGCATAACGTCCTTCAGTTACTTTTTAAAGAGAGTGTGTCATTTTTTGGCACTAAGCATTAAATAAAGACTATAAACATCAAGATGACTGCACCAAGATGCTCCCTTGGCTCAAACTGACAGACAGAAAATCCCAGAAGGATCCTGATTACTTTGCCAAGTGTTGCAGAAAATTATTGTCTAATGACTTTGGTAATTATCTGACTTAAAGATGGCCATATAATGAAGAATAACACATGTCCTCAAACTATTGAGTGTCTCAGTCAAACATTATGACACCTGCACGCTAAGAAGCTGGGCGTGGGTACATTGAGGCGTTTTTGTTAAGCATGCTACTTTCTTCCACTCTAAACTTAGAATGCTCAGTCAAAAACTTTAATTTAATGTTTACTTTTCTGTTTATTTAAAGCTAAGAAGTGATGTATGTGTTTGTTTTTAAAACTATAGAAGCCACCTTAACTTTACTGCACATTGCAGCACACTTTCAAAGATTTTAATAAAAAATGTAGGTAAGCTGTAATTTCAGTCTATACTGCAGCTGCATCCTTTTGTCCCACAGTGTAGCTTGATAATGTGCCAGGATGGGGATGCTGCTTTATGCCCTCTGAGCATTTAGCGCGGTCTAAATCCTGACTTCTCTCAGATCCACGGATCTCAGTCCATCACCAGAGGACACTGAGTCACCAGGGAGCCGAGATAGAGAACTACACAGAGGGAAAGATACTATATATACACACATAACTCCACTCTAGGGAGGTCAAGATTGCCAGGAAGAGCTCGAGAGACGGAGAAAAAGGCAGCCTGTAAAGATGGGTTAGTTGCTTAAAGAAAGATCAAGAGCGGTAGATGTTCAGTAAATAACCTCGACTAAAACTGAGTTTTATCTGCTGTAATGAAAAAAAAAGGCAGTAGGCTTACTACCAGGTAAAGCTCAGAGAAGACCGCAATAACTTTTGGTATGTCACAATAATGATCAAATAAAGCAAAAACCTACACTTATCTTCTAAACTTCTTCCAAATAAAAGCTATCAAATAAAAAGTGCTTACTTCATAGAAGCATCTATTGTAATAAAGGTTATAAAGTGTTAATAATTAAGATAAATCTGTAACTGTCTCAGTTTTGTGTTTTTTTCACTTCATGTAGCTGTTACAGACTATAGTAGAAAGCACAGACAGGAGTCATTATCTGTATCAGGCCCTGTCCTTGTGATAAGGACGCCACCACAGGCTGACAAGGACAAAACTCCTGAGCTATAAAAAAACTATTATGCAAACTATCTGTCCTCCATTTGTTCATACTAAACCCATACAGGCAGCTGACAACAACTGAGTTTCACAGAGTGCTTTTAATCTAGCGCATAGACAAAAGAAAGTCACAGAGACCCATTTCTGCTGATGACAAAGGACAAGAAGAGAAACACCGAGTCAAAACGAAGGACTGACTTACAGTCTCATTAAACACGGACTCAGGGGAAATATGCTAGCCTGCATACCTCACCCAATATCTCACACACACGTCGAATGAAGGGTTTAAAAACTCGTGACTTTACAACCATATTGCACTTCCTTCGTGGATGAGGCACAAGGAGAGTAAAGCCATATTGGATCTTAAAAATAGTAATTGATTTCATATATTAGGAATTCTAAAAGCAAGACATCATCTGCCAGTTTGTTTTTGTAACAAAGCGCTGGGAATACAACCCCTCTGACAGCATCCATTTATACCTGGAGCAAAAACTGACAAATATGATCAATTTAAGATGACAGGAGAAGATGAATGAGTGGAGTGGTTTATGGTAGAGTGGTAACACACAGCCATGTTGTATGACCGTATGCACTCTGGGGAAATGCACTCAAGCTTTCATGTTACATTCCACAGCAAATTATAGTTTATATGTTAGGGAGCAATGCATGAAAGAGTTTCTGGACAAGTTTTCGTCGTTATTTTTTTTTTGCTGCCTGTGAAATAAGTACATTATGACTCAGCCTTTATCCTGCACTAAGCGATGCTGACGTACGCGGGCAGGTAGCGTTTTTCTGGACTACGGGGAAAAGATGGAAGTAGGGCACGCAGTCATTCAGCGCCTCAGTATCCCCCACGGACATGAGCCGCTGCATCGAGACACAACAGTTCAAAACAGAACCGTTTCCTCAGCTCACCCTCATTGTGTCCTTAAAAACAGCCTGATAACAAAAGCACTGCAGGTTTAGAACACCTGCTTTTACACTACGAATATTTAATCCTTACTATAAAAAAATAAATAAACAAAAACCTGCAGGCTAATGTCTTTAAACAGCTATAAAATAATTAGTGAGTAATAAAAACAGCATGAAATGTTGGTGTTAGTTTGTTTTGATCAAATAAATGTTATATAATGTTTTTTTAACCTACTCATCTTATCTCAGCTAGTTGTAAAATACTTTATTGCCGAGTGTGTTTTGGGAGCATCACCAGAACTGAAAGGCTTTATTTATTTGTGTTGTAGGGAACATACAGTGTGTTATTAGACCTCGGTTTGGAACACTGTGTGATCCAAACCACGACAGCCTGAATAGTTTGAAATACTGCGTTGACAGGAACTCTTAGAGGGGGAAATTTCAGGGTGAGAGTTGTACCTGTAAGATTTGCTTTTCTTGGTGTGTGTCCTTTTTTCTTTTCTTTTTTTTAATACTTGTCCAGCCAGACAATGTCCATTTGTTTCTGATCATGTGTTTGTTCAACACTCCTAATTTTGGGTATAGAACGAACATAAATTCTTTTTTAAATACATCTAAGTTATGAAAGATTTCCTGTCTGAGGTGAGAGTGCATCATAGTCACCAAACTGTCTCTATGTCCGTGCTCTTTTTCACATTGGTCTTAGAAAATGTTTGAAAGATGGGTTCTCTTTGTAACATTTTAGAGGCAAAACAACAAAAAATGAACTCACCACTCACTAAGACAGAACCTTTTTATCTTCACTCCTTTAGTAAAAAAACTGTTCAAAACACTTTGAATTTTGAGAGAAAAACACCAAATCTTCACGTTTCAGTCAAATGTTTCTGCTGCTGCACAATACCATTTTTTTAAAGCATTAGTTCTACTTGCTCATTAAGTATGTGGCAGTGATGGGATAATAATTTAATGTTTATTTCCTTTGGTTTTCCTGAACCAGATCTCTTCTTAATTACTAACTACCTCTCTGATGTAACTCCACCCATTTGTACACAGAACCAGCAGCAGGAATCAGGGTTTGAGTTACTGATCTTATAATCCTGGTACCAACTGAGTGAGATCCTCATTGTTATGGGTTGTGGAGCTGGATTTCTGCAAGAAACCAAGAAAAAGTTGAACCTGTTATAGTATGAGTCCATGTTTCAGACCAAGTCCACACCTTGAGCCTTCTTGAACCTTATTTGGTCAACCACTTTTGTCAGTAACTTGTCATCAATTAGTTCTTCTATTGGACTAACAACAGCCTGTGCTCCTATGTGCATCTATGAGCCATGATTGGTCAACATGACCCAGTCAATGTCAGTCTGCTCTGGTCATAATGTAATGGCTGTTTAAGGTTTGATCTAAGAGCCAATAAACAAGTTGCTTAAATGTTATCAATCTCCATTTCTCTCTTATCTACAACAGCAGCAGAATAAACTAACTTTACAAAGAATTTAAAGTTGATAAATGCATCATTCTCAAATTTAGCAGATTTTTTATGCTACATTTTAAAAAAGAAGAAAAAACATCAGTTCTAAGTAGAATACACACTTAAAAGTTCAATTCTTATAGGACAGCCACCCTCCCATTAAAATCAAATCCAGAAAAAGTGAGCATCTTCTTAGAGGAGATGAAAACTGCTTTACAAAACTACTTTTCCCTCATAATCAACTCTCCACTCAATCATTTCTTCTACACTCTTCACTATCCTCAACGCATCCTCATGAGATCCCATCACTAATAAAATTAGTGCACCTCTCTAATTAAGGGCTGCCATGGCAACTATTCCCTAAATGAGCAAGGTGACCTTCGGTGAATGCATTTGAGGACAATTCTATCAGATTACGATTCCCCTGAAACAAATTCGTACTTTGATTTATAAATCTAATTGACTGTACTGTTAATCTGTGCATCACAAAATTACAACAAGAACTGAAGCCTCGATTTGCTACAGGTGAATCAGATGATTTGTAACGATGGCCTTCTTTGCACTGATTTCAACACTTTTTTTCCAACATCAAGATCCAGTCACCCGTCCTGTGAGATTGATAGATAGGAACTAGTGTTCTAGACATCCCTGAAAAGCGAGCGATGGTGTCGGGTCAGGTGTCAAAGTCTGCCATTGTGGTTTTCAGTCACTCTGTGGAATCGACTCTGACATTTATTGGTGGCAAAGTAACGAGCTTTAGAATTAGACTCACAGTGTGTGAAGTTATTTGTCAAATTCTATAAGCCATAAACTCGCATTTATACAGATTACACGTCTTCAACTCAATTAATTTAATAATTACGGGGTAATAATACAGAAATGACAAAAAATGTAAGGCTTTTAGAAAATGTGTAACATTACTGGCTCCATCCATTTGTTGAAGTGAAATCATTTCTCCTCTAAGGAAAAGGTCACAGTAATGTTCCACACAGCTTCATGCAATCATGCATGTGTGAAAAATAAAACTTAATATGAAATGTTTTCCTTATAAGCACAGTTTGTATGAAGCGTACAAGCAGTGGGTGGAAGCATCAAAATGGTTTTAAATCGATGCAAAGCAGCTTTTTTATGTGTGTGGCAGAAAAAACAACCTCAATCCAAGCTCAAATATCTACACTGGCAAAAAGAAAATCTGCTAAGCAACAGGATCTGTAAACAACTAGATAACAACTATCAGCAAAGTTTTAACCATCTGCATCTTATTATTCACCCCAACTCACAGCACACTGCTCCCTCCACCACCCACCTAGTAAACCCTACTCCACTGCATGGGATACAGAAACAACAACAACAACAAATTAAAAGTCCAAGTAAATAAATCTAGAAATAAACAAACTAAAACCTTGGTTTAAAAAGAAATAGCTCTAGTTTTATCATCACACTGCTTTGGATATAACAAAATTATAATTTATAGTTGCGTGATTATTAAAAAATTTAATTGCAATATAGATGACACCAAAACTTACATTCCCTAGTGAACACAATTATTTAAGGTGACAGAGATGCTCCCGTGCCTCCTCAGGTGCAGAGGGTTGTTGCATTACCTTCACTCTGTCATCATGCACAATACATTAAAAAAAATGTTTTTTTAAATCTATGCTCCTTAAATAATACTTGCAAGCTGCAGTCACAGATAAAATGTGTAAATACTCAAGAAATATCAAAATTTTGAGGCTACATCACTCACCGCCATCGACAACTTTACGGTCTCCACTGATACTTGAGTATTTTCCAGAAAGAGAAAACCAACTGTTTGTATCAAAAGGAAATGTGTTATTGGTTGATTATTTCTTTGTAACAACAATGCTTTTTGGCAATTAATCTGTGAAGCTGATTAGTCACCTTTCCAATCAGGTAATTGTTAACAAAGTTACACACAGCCAATTGTGATTTAGCAATAAACATTGCTTGTTGTTAATTCAGTGCTTTTTTTTTTTTTTGTCTTATACTGTATGATCTGCACAGTGGTGCAGCTGATATAGCAATGTTGCCTCAAAGCAAGAAGGTTGCAGGTTCAATTCCTGCCTGCAGCCTTTCTGTGTGAAGTTTGCATGTTCTCCCCATGCATGTGTGGGTTTCCTCCCACGGACCAAAAACATGCATGTTTGATTAAGTCGCTTTGGATAAAACGCATAAACATAAAATCAGTGTACGTGTGTCACCGTGAAAACGATAATCTGAACAATCCTGGTGGGTCATATGAAATTTAATTGTCTGCAATGATGATGTAAGGATGTAGATTGCTGTATTATGTGAATATATACACTAACGTTGGGGTAATGGGAGCCATCAAGGCCCATCTTTCTATTCTTCCCAATAGATGAAACCCATTTCCTGTTAATAAGAATATAGAGCTACTCTGGTATATTAGCCAGTCATTTTCTCCCCATAATGACGTGAATCTGACTCATGAGTCACAATCTTTAACTGCTGTTCCAACAAAAAACCTATTCAGTGTTTCATGAACACCCCTCCACAGACGTCAAGGTTTAACGCAAAAGCCAACTGCAATCTGCAAAAAAGGCTGGTCATTTTGGTGCGAGTTAATCACAGTGACCACAGAAACCTCAGCAGCACAAACGTCTGCCAGAGGTCCAGAAAGGTACCTCGCTGAAATCCTCTTGCATTTCATCTTACCATACCTACCAATTTATTTATATAGCACACTTAAAAACAACATCATGGCTGACCAGTCTTACAGACCCAAGGCAGAAATGCACTTAGTCTTATTTATTATTGCGACTGAAGAGGAATGGATTATTTTTGCTGCCATCCCCGTAAGACAAAGTGGGAAAATAAAAGCATCAAATCATGGTGGAACATCAAAAACCTAGCTTAGAAAAATAAATAAAAAGCAAAGCAGGATATAGGTGCAAGTCATTTTTAATGGGCCTCCTTTAAAAATGCAAAGAAACTGGTTTCTTTTAATAATCTTAAGATTTCTCATGTTACTGATTTACCAATGAATTATGCATGTAATGTCACATGAGCTGCCCCCCCCACCCCCCCCCCACCCTTTGAAAACAGATAAAAAATGCAAATTACAAATGACCTCGTTTCTCCAGGGACGTACTGTAAACTATGAACGCTGTGGCATACCTGCTGGCAGTCCTTGCCATTCAGTTTTCTGTTTATGCCATCCTAATTATCTTCAAGTTAAGATTGTTTTTTTTTTCTCTTAAATAGCTTTTTTTTTCATTTACTTTATTGCACCAAAGCTGCATTCTGCACCACAGAAGCTGCAGTACAAACAAATAATATCCCCCATAGCCATGCGATTACAGAGATTTGTGTCATTTGAATGTGAGACTGGAAAACTGGACAATGTAGGCAATTGTCCAGGGCGTTAAGACCTTTAGAGTGGCTCAAAAACAACAGATTTACAACAAATCAAACAAAAAAAATGCATGTTTGCATCTATAACAGATTTTAATATTGCGACTTCATTCTTGTGGAAGATTTTTGTGAAAATCTCGGTGGAGATCCTCAATCTACCTGTATCCTATGGAAGAGACAGGAGCTTATCCCAGCTCACTCTGGACACGAGGTGGAGTACACCCTGGAAAGGTCACAGTTTCATCATGTTTTATCAAACTGCTCTACTCTAATACTTGAAATACTTTTTTTACTGTTCAGATGTGTGTGTGGGGGGGGGGGGGGGGGGGGGGGGGGGGGGGGGGGGGGGCTGGCTGTTATTGGCAGATAATGCTTCTTTGTCCCAGTTTTCAATAATAAGGGAACACTACAACTACATCACTGCATCGAATCAGTGCCTGCAGTTTGCCAGCTGTCAGCCCTCTAAGGGACAAATTCTGGATGTTTTATCTAAAATAAAGCATTTACAATGAAGGTGAGCGAGGACCAAACAACCAGTTTCAGCTAAGTGAGCTTTAAAGGCTGCATTTCCCCATCTTTTTCAATTCCAGCTCTTACTAAAAACACCTAATAAATACCTCAATCAAAGACTTTAATGATAAAACATATGGTTCAGAGAGAAATACTAATGTAGAAATAACTCGTTACTGGTGAAACTCAAAAGATATTTGGAAAATTCAAGCCAATTTATTTTGCTTTGTTAGCATTTACAGTAAGTAGAGGTTGAGGTGGTGAAGATCTGCTGCAGGGTCACTTTCATATTTCATGACCAGATCAGTGCATGGCAGGCTTTAAGATGAGAGCGGACAGATATGACAGGAGGCAAGTGGCTTGAAGAAGCTTATCATTCAGGGGCAAGCCTCTGAGAAACGATGCAGAAATCAGTGGATAAAAAAACACATCTCAGAGAAAGAAACTGATAAAAAATAAGAGCAAGAAGGAGATGATTACGAATGGGGAATAACTGCATTTTAGCAGGAGTTTGTGTGCATCAGCCTGTGCTATTTGTGAGTGCATCTGTAGATCCAAAAATGAAAAAAGAAAGGCATCTCTGGAGCGTAAACTGATTAAAAGACAATGAGAAATCCCATGTGTGGAAAAAATAATCATCAAAAGCTAAAGCTGGGGAAAAGAATTACTCAAAATGTAAATAATAAATGATCACAATGCACTAAACCCAATCACACATCAGCCAGTCCCATTACACTGTAGCTAGTAAACCCTCTAAATGATATGGAAATCTTAGAACTGGCTGTCAGGCTGATTTTTTGCAAGTCAATTCCCTTTGGTATGTGGTAACCACTACTTCTATACTTGCTGCAACCTTTGCAGAATACTCCAACCACACGGTTGGTTTACATGGCATCAATGAATGTGAGGTAATGAGTTGCATCCAATGCACCTACTTCATACAGCGGAAGGACAATGTTTTCAAACAAAAGCCTGAATTTGACTGCTACTTTGCAAAACATTTTTAAAAAATAATGTTCTTTTATTATTTACAGACATTTTGTTAACCAAACTATTACTTGTGTTCAGATACTCATCTTGGCAGCATGGGTACACACATATCCAGAAACAATGCCCAATAAGTCTCATCTTCCTCAAAGCAATTAGCAGACCCCACAACACACCAGTTGCCTGCTCAGCTCCAGTCTTTATCACCCTGTTGTGTGTAATATGATCAGAACGGCACAGCCAGCCAAGAGCTAAGGGAATTACCCAGCATCAAGCAGGCAGTCTGGAAAGCCTTTGGCTCACAGCCCTTCACAAGAGACGCTGTCCTTCAAAAACTGTTTTCGTGCATTTTATTAGGATAACAGATGACCAGCGAAGGGGAAAAAATAGAGCCAAGAGAGGGCTATGAAAAGCAAAAGCCTGTTCCTGCTGGTAAAAATGTTTTTCTGCTCCACATGCACTGTAGAGGTTGGAGATGTAACCATGTTAACACAATAACTTCACCAAGAACAGACAACAATGTTTTCCTACAGCCAGTTACACACAGTGGCTCGTTGTAGATGCTGGACATCGTCTAGTTTTGACATTTGATGAATATATTCCCCAGACAGAATCCACCTGGCCCGTCTATCAATGGTGCTGCACATAGCGGAGGTGTGCATTAAACTTTCATTTACCCGGTTGCTGCCCTTGATTTGAGTCTAATCCATTTGATTTTAAAAAGCATCGCTTTACTCAATGAGCAATTTCACTTTTCCACCTGTGCAAAGCTGTTTATGGCATTTTAAATGAGGGTTTGAATTAACGGACAGATTGTTGAGGAAATAAGCTGCATTTTTGGCCATGATCTCTAAACAAACATTTTCTTCACTTGGACACAGAAACTGTTGACATTCAATGAAATGGATTTGTGCATCACAGGCAACTCACCCACCACGTCTAATAAATGCCTCATAGTTTCAAGATATCATAAGGAAGTTTCTGAAGTAAATGGTAAATTAAATTCCCTTGAACTGAAAAGCATTTTATAAATTACCATATCCAAAAACAAATGTTACACACAACTAATGAGAATGAGTCTACCAAATGAGCATAGGTTACCTCAGCTTTTATTGAAATAATAATAATGAGACCATTAATTTTACTTGGGGTATCATTACTTCTACTAGAACAGATGTTAACAAAGCTAATGGTGCAACATTAAGTACAGAAAGGTTGAGAGTGTCTGCATCCACCTCCAAGACGTTCCTGATTTTTTGTAATTAATTTTTCATTGCTGGAAGCATGTTATGCAGCTTCTACTTACTGGTCAGCCACACAACTCCAGACTAGCCACAAGATCATCAGCATGATGACAGACAACGGAGAAAGCTTGTGCTTCTTTTAAAATCCAGAACAACAATTACCGTACTTGACCAGTTGGACAATCTGAGAACCCATGCGTAACTCAATATGATGAAAATAAAGAAACAAACAAATCTACAACACATTTTCTCATAGCTGAAAAAATGAAGCCATACATCGTGGAGATTTTTAGCAATATTACCCCAATATAGCCAATGAGACTCCTTGACAATGTTGATAAGGAGGTTTGCACAATACAGTATATCAAACAGGAATCACTGCAATATTAGTGAGTATACAATAGCAATACTGCAAAGCACTGCAAAAAGTGCACAAATTCATGGAATTAAAGTGCCATGTGTTCAAAATCTACACTGTAATAAATGTTTTGGGCTGAAATGGTGGACACTCGTCTTTGAGAGTCTCAAGCACAAAGAGATTTTGTGCCCACACAAAATATAGCTAGTCATCACTGATTTCTCAATAACATGAAACAACTGACTTATAGGAAGAGGTTAATGCAGGTTTTCCCCCTGTGCTTTATAAGCCTGGCTGCCCTCCAGGCTTTCCTTTGCCCCCCACCAGGTTAAGCCACAGAGCCCGAGGATTAGTCAAGACGAGAGGAAAGCTAACAGCAAATTATATACGTATAAATACATTTACATACTATTTAAGTTTTATACAGACTTTGTCAAACCAAAGAACAGAGGGAGATTTTTAGTTTTTATACTTTAAAGCCACATTGTGGATTATTACATCAAGAGAGCAGTTTTTGAATCTAACGTCCTACGACTCATCCCCACAAACACCTCGACACGCGCGTGCGGTCACGCGCACGTGGTGCATTACGTTGCTGGGCATAAACTGTGCCGCTCAAACTGTAGGGTTTAATCACTCACAGTTCACAAATCATATTCCAACACTGTACGAGGGCTGCAACAAACGATTATTTTGATAATCGATGAATCGGATGGAGTTTCGACACTATTAATCGATTCATCGGATAAATCTGGGAAAACTTTGAAAAGTCCTAGGGAAAAGTTGATGACTCCAACAAGCTTGCATTTAAGATGCTGTATCATCACCGTTGTACTCCAGAGCCATGCAAGGTTGTTGCAGGTAATAAACTCCATTGTGTTGTTCAACATACAGTTCTTCTGAACTTTTAAAGTTTTTATTTTTTTAGGTCTAGCTGCTTCTGCCATGTTCCAATTGTGTCATTCCTAGGGATGCTCCGATACCAGATTTTTTCTGAGTACAAGTACGAGTACTTACATTTGAGTACTTGACGATACCGATATGAGTAATACTACTTCTGGTTTGGTACAACCGAAAAAGTAATAAGTTTAGCCTTTTAAAAATATTTGTAAACAATAACTTTGAACAGCAGCAGCAGGTTGTGTTACAAGACAGGATCTGTCACCTGGTTGATTCACTATAAAATAAAAAGTCACATTTATTTGTTTTTCATCCAATCCTAACTGTAAACAGTCCTAAAGGTCAAGGGTCAAACTAAATCTTTTATGTTCTCTTATTGGTGTGTATCCATTTCTATATGTAATGATATTTTTAATTTGTTTTATTGATTTTGTTTAATAGTCTTTTATTTTGTCAAAAAACATTTAATCTGTTTTATTATTTTTTATTTCTTTTAATAGTCTTTTATTTTATCTTGATGCTTTTGGTTGTCTTTTAATTCTGTTTTTTGTGAAGCACTTTGTGATTTATGTCTGTGAAAGGTGCTATAGAAATAAACTTTACTTACTTACTAAAACTTGGATCAACTCCAAAATAATTTCTCTTTGAATTATAAAATATTCTATAAAAAAGACTGACTGCTTCAGCTAATCTGACCTGGACTGGATGCAACATTAAAGTCAAACAGACTGAATAACATCTCCTGATGTGGAAAAAACTAAATAAATAAAAATAAAAACCTTCACACTAAACTCCTCAGCAAGCTGATTTATAGTGTGGGGAAATGACTTTTAGATAAATAAATACACAAATGACTTGCTGCAGAGATTTAAAAGTTTGTTTGATTATATGATAGCACAGCTTGCCATACCGGCACCGACGGACTTCTGATGAACGAACTTTTAATCAGCTGATTAGAACCAAACCGGTGTCTCTTTAAGCCTCTGCCTTATTCTGAAATAGTGATTAATGTAGACGCTTTAATCAGCTCTACTGGCTTCTTCTGTTCAGTTTTCTGTTAGCAAAACGTTAGCGGCTAAGCCAACATGCCAACGCTTTGGAAACCGATGGACACATTACTGTATAAATGGATTACTGGAACTTTACAACCAGACATCAGGACTGTGAGGATTCGGAGCATGTATACTACGGCTAAATCATAACTACTACTAGAACTACTAATACTACTGCAACACAAGTAAGTTAACGCCATCGGCTTTCTCTCTCCTTCTGATCTGCGCCGCTGCAGCGTACAGACGAGTTGAGCGCTTTGACTGTTAAATAAAGGTTGCAGGAAAAAAATAGTGCGGCTGGTGACTACGTAATTGCGCGACAACAAATCGATGACGAAATTCGTTGCCAATGCATTTAATCATTGAATTTTATCGACTTTATCGATTCGTTGTTGCAGCCCTACACTGTACCAGGCTTTGATGAACCCTCTGTCCCTGCTGCTTCTGATACTTAGCTCTGTAGCAGGGAGCTGCTGCGGTACTCTGAAACTGAACACAGAAATGACTTGGCCCTGAAATAACTACTTGGCCAAAATAAACGTGTATCCTTGGCAAGCCTTGCCATTCTATGAGGTGAAAGGTTTAAAAATAAAAATAAATCCATCATTAGTTGGGGAATGGATAAGCTTTTAGTAGAAATTACTAGCTCTGTCTATTCCATGAACGGCTGAGGCTGTAAACAGAAAAACACACGGAGCGTCCTGTACGAGAGCGCCCCTACTGCTACAGGTTTGCTCAAAGTGCGTGCACATTGACAGAAAGCCAACAATGCAGAAATTTGAATTTTATTGGCTAAAAACGTTTGGCGGTCAGAAAGAATACAAAGGGGTCTCTAGGAGGAAGGAGGGTCTTCATCAGAATGACATATGTTGTGGAACTCTAACCATAGATCATAGTTTAGACCTGAAATATCATTTAAAACATTTAGAAAACTTTGATACATAGAAAAATAATCCAGATAGCTGCTTTAAGACTGAATACTAAATAAAGTTATTGCGATAAAAGTTTCCTGTGTAATATTCTAGTTTTTATAGAATATTTCCAGACTGTTTCTGTGCTTGCTGTCAATTAAATTGCAAAAAAAAAAAAAAAAAAATATATATATATATATATATATATATATATATATATATATATATATATATATATATATATATATATATACAGACACACACACACACTGTTGGCTGCCCATGGGCTTCTCTATCACCAGGCTTAGCAAGTTTTCTGAGGGAAACCCTGTAATGGTAGATGAATGTTAGAAAATCAGTTCTAATTGCACAAATGTCCAATAGGACTGGGCACCACCACTAATTCTTAAACAGTCTGGCAGGTGTCACCTTTGGAAATATAAAAGAAAAGAACCAGAAGCACATGCAGCCTTAAGCAAAATCTGCTAATAAAGAGTCACAAATTTGCAGACTCATCTTGAATGTTTATTGTATATCCATCAACATCTGATTCTTTTATAATATAGAAAACAAGTTCTGACACAAACAATGCCTTCAGAAATAAGTCTAACACCCCATGTGCAATTAGGGATTAAAAAGGTGATTTAATTCTTTTTTTCTTTTGATAAACATCGACTTTTCATTCCAATACTTGTGCATCATTAACTTTCTAATCCACATCTTTAGGTTTCTAACCAACATCCTCGACACACTTTCTATTTCTGTTTGAATGAGCAATCGATAAGACCAAGACAAGAGACTGTTTTTCACATAATTACCAGCCAGGCCTGCCTTTTATTCTTTTAACTCGAAATATGATGGAAAACCTCACAGAGTGAGAAAACATTAGTCTTCATTTCATTACCCAAGCTGCATGCTGTCTGCTGCTGATCTCTGCTAATGGAAAGTCGTATGACTGCAATGCGCTTGTTAGACCTTTTGGACATTTTTCACGTTCCTGAAAGTGCAATCGTACAACGGGTGTATAATGTAGAGTTGCAGGAGTCTACGCAGTCTGACTGTGATTAGGGCACTGACTAGCTCATATATATATATATATATATATATATATATATATAGCCATGTACCCAGTAGCAGCATGTCTCCCTCATGAACACTCTAGGGATCTAATGACATAGCCAGGGGTTACACTTCCTACTGGGTTAAAAGCCTCACCCTGCAAATGTCATTCAGGGTAGAAGAACTGGATGACAAAGAAAAGTATAACTGGCCATTAAATAAAGTACAGATTGGGAGGGCACTGGTATAATTCCTAGTCTTCTATAGAGGAAAAAACATATCCAAATACAGCAAACTCCAGTCTTTGCCCCACATACAAAACACCAAATCTTGATTCAGAATTGGACAAAGAAAGAAATCTCATTCTCTTTCTTCCCCGACATGTCCTAAAGATAAAGGAAAAACCCCTGCAGCCTCCCCATGGCAGACACAGGAAAGCAGCAGGAGAAAGATGGGAGAGATGCCATCTCCTCATCAAAGGACGCTCCAGATTTTTACAGGGGCCACAGAGGCCTTGAGCAGCTCCTCGGCCCGAACAAGACTGACACATTCGGGAGACGTGCCTCACCTTGAGGGCGCCGGACCTTGCACCAAATCAGCTACTTGGCACACAGCATCGCCATCAGTCCTCTTAGGCGAAAATGTGCCGTCTCTCTTTATGCATTAGAAAAATATCAATGGTACGTGTTAAGCAAGATGGCATTTCTTGTTAATTTCCAACTGGGGCGCTGCCTCAGAAGTTGTTTCAGTCTGTTATAATCAGCATTTATGTCTCGTTAAGCTGACTTGCTGCCACGTCTTGATTGCTGGAGGATTTTTTTTTATGTGAAGAAATGCAACCTTCTGCTGTCTTTTTAATTGGTCAAAAGCATGGTTTCAATGTAAATGGCACGCGCATTGCATGCCAGACGTGTGTAGGCTCAGGAGTATCTGAAAGCAAAAACGCTCTCGAGCTCTGAGTGGGAATAGGTTTTCTGTCTTTTCATGAAGCCACAGCCCCAGAATGGCTGCACTGAAAGGCTTTTCAACACAAATGTTCAGTTAAATGCCAGAAGAGTTACTTCACTGGTTTATGTAAAGAGTTACTTTTTTTTTTTCAATGTACAAAAATGCTCTTGGTAGGAGCACATAAAACTTGAGGCTGAGAAGACATTTAACTGCAGCGGTAACCTCATGTTATGTCTACTTTGGACTGTGTAGCAAAATGCGTCCATTACATTAAGCACAGCACAACCTAAAAAGAGCATAATTATTTTTGGTCAATATTAAAATTATGGTTATTTAACATGACAACTCACAGAGTTGGAAAACACTATCCAGAGTTCAGATTTTTAGAAGAGATGCACCAAAAAATGACAGCTGGGTATAGAAAACAACCAATATTCAACATGATCAGCCACTCTATCCATCCACTCATTTTATTAACTGCTTTATCCAATCAGGGTCGCAGGGAGCTGGTGCCTATCTCTAGAAGTTAATGATAGAAAGGCGGGGGACACCCTGAACAGATCAGTAGTCCATCACAGTGACACACATTGAAACAAATTAGACGAACAACCATTTACACACTCGCTCACATCTAGGGACAACTTAAAGAGTCGCCAATTAAACTAACATACATGTTTCTGATTCGTGGGGAAAACCAGAGTACCCGAAGGAGACCCATGCATGCACAGAGAAAACTAAACTCCACACTGAGAGGCCACAGCCAGGAAGCAAACCTGTGACCTTGTAACTGTGAGGCAACTCTGCTATAAACTTTACCACCATGCAGCCACCACACAGCCTATCTGAAGCTCAAAAAGCTCATGTTTTTGTTTCCTCGGTCCGTGAACACACTACTGATAATAAGATAAACCATTTCACATTTGGAATAACAAAGCTTGCAAATTCTAATTTTTCTTTCAAGAATCATAATTTTCAAATAAATCAAAAAATGACATTAAAAAGGTTTACTGGTGTATATATAGCACATTGAGATTAAACTTTATCAGTATAGGGTTTATGCACGGTCACTTCCTGGTTGCGATAGACTCTGCCCCTCCCTTCCGGTTCAACGCTGTTCCCACACAAACTGGACAAAATTGATTTTTTTTACTCGTTTTCTTCAAGACCTCCCGTGCATCACGGTAGACAATGTCCACCGGATTTTTGAAAAACACACAGAGACGTCTGCGAGCAAGCGGGTGAAGGACTTTAAACTGTATCTAACCAGCTTTATTCATGAAATTGAAGGTAAGCTAACAGCGTTAGCTCGTAGCTTCCATCATCAAAAAACAGTGAGACAAATCTATATAGCCGTGATCGTGGGCTCCAACTGCTTCCCAACTTTCACCTTTCTCTGGTCTAGCTGTACGTTATCAAACACCAAGTCTTCATTCACCAAAAGAATAGTTGTTCCAGTGAAATAACACACGAACGGCGCCGCGCCTCCTCCACTCGGCTCTTTACTGTGCAGCAAAGTGTGGACTGCAGACACGGTGTGGTTAGAAATGATCACGTTTTCTCTTCTTAAGTTCACAATCCTTGCTTTTTGTAGTTATTTATTCAGTGGAAATGTGTGAAAACGGACTGATGAATTATATTCAGCTGATGCGGTACACAACGGAACACAGCAGTGTTCAGCTGTCGAGGCTTCCCGTCCGCTGATACTTATATGATGGCTTCATTTCTTAGTGCTATAATATATATATCATACTGTACTATACTATACTATTACTCGTTTTGATTATAAGCAATATCTTTAGCTGGAAATGCACTCTAACTCTGGAAATCTTCACGTTTCAAATGGAACCGGAAATGGTCCCGTGAGTTAATTTTAAACCGGAAGTTCTACTAAGTACTCTGTGCATAAAGCCCATTATGACACCAAAATTACTTATACTGGAATCGAGAGACTACAGTAAAAATATACAGGTATATTTAAATCAATATATCAAATAAATTGTTTTAAAGCGCTGCTACAAAAGCAGAGAAACTACCCTAAAGAAGCCTGGATGTCCAAGGGAGTGTATGCATATAAAACATTTATTTTGTTTTTTCAGGAGCATCAATGCTTTGAAACAGAACCAGTTGGAGCATGTTGGAAATAATTGAAATAACAGATGCATTTTTTTTGAGTGCCTTCATACACTGCCACTGTATTTAGCCCTCATTCTACCATCTTTACTTTAGAGATTAGCCTTCAGAAGGGGCATAAAGGGAAAGTAAGGGCATGTTTGCAAATTGAAATGTGACAAAATTATTGATTTTATTCAATTGCATTGATTTTTCCACCATTAAGAAGAGCTGAAATTGAAATGCAAGTTTGATTAACTGCAAAGGACCCAATTGTGAATTATATCTACATTTAATGTGAGATTTGCATGTGCAGACGTTCACAACTCATCAATATTACAATTTACAGCTGCAGCAATTTGCATTAAAATATGAATTTATGAAACAAACATCCAACTGATGCACAAAACAACCAATTATGTGACCTTTGGGGGGCAAATAATAGCACATTTGGTTGTGATATAAGGCCCAGAGTTACATTTTGTCTATATATGTTGGAGAGCAATGTGCCTCTTACGTAATTAGCCTCCTGTGTGAAATTTGATTTGTTTGAGTTAATCTAATTGTAGCCTAATTTCCCTCCTGAAGCAAATGAAAGTGCTTGAAGGATCCTCAGTGCCTAGACTGGACTGCATATCTTTTATTTATTTTTACATTTCAGAATCAATTTTATCATCACACGAGTGTTTTTAGTCCAGCACATCACTTTATGCTCTCACTCCTCCTCCTCTCAGTGACTGTTCTGCCACTGTGACAGGAACCGTTCTGTCTGTCAGCCAGTGCGCTTTCGGATGCTGAGTGGTGACTGGACCTGCAGGCGAGTATCCCTCATCCAAGCCCGCATCAAGAAAGAGGGAAGGCAGGAAGCATCGAGCCATCCGACAGAAACTTCCCATCTGCAGTGTTCACTTAAGCCGATGAGCTGAGGTGACCTTCTCAGATTGCATTACATTTTGTCTTTTCCCCCCTCGCTCTCTCCTCATTCTCCTTCTTTCCCAGAACAAGTGAGTAATTAGAGCAGAAACATTTCCCTGCACACCCTGGATGTCTGTGTGCAGAGCTGCTTCAGTAACTGCTGTGAACATTACACTTTCTTAAACTCTGGAGACCCCTGCATGAAGCACTGATGCCCTATTATAAACACATACTGTCATAAATAGAGGATGTGGTCATTTAAAAATGCAACAGCATACATCCCCTTTGCAGAAAACACTGTAATCTCCAAAAATAAAAATAAAAAAGAAAAAGAAAGGGGAAAAAAAGAGACATCCAAAGCATTTTAAACACAATTTAAGCATCACAAGGAAATGCCATTATGTGTGCAGGTTTTAGGAAACAACACATATTAAGATTTCCTCTGACCTTTCTCTGTGCAAAGCCAACCAATTACTCCCACTGGTGCTTATCAATTCACGGGAAAATGCATCAATGTCTGCACATTGTGCCAATTATAGCCTACATAGGAATCTAAATAGAAAATATGAGATGTGAATCTAAACTGACTGCAGTGGCCGTTTAGCTAATTAAGCTTTTATTGTGTTTTTTTTATTATTATTATTATTATTTTAATGCCACCTCTTGAGGCTGGCACGTTTTTGCTGACCTAAATTAAACAGCTGTGAGGTGGAAATGATGCACATATTGCGTGAAAAGTGACAAATTACCGCAACTCTTACTGTTAAAAATATATAGAAGTAAGCTTTATACGCTCTGGACTGGATATGAGATTTAGTTTAACGTCCCCCCCTTTTTTTTTACCTTCGCGGTTCAGTGAATGTCGGCAAAAAAAAGTGACGTAAAACTGAGTAAAAGAAACCTGCCTAAAGTTAAATACAAGCTAAACGACTTCTTCTTCCTCGCGCTCCCAACGCCCATCCTCACCGAGGGATATAATTTTTTTTTTAAACAGCCGAAGAAGAAGAAGCTGTTTTTGTTGTTTTTTTCTCTTCTTACCGTCGAAGACCTTGAAAAGACGACGGCCACGACATCCTGGATTTCTTCAGCCCGGGTCGGTGGCCCGTGTCCACGGCGTAAGTCCGGTCCATGTTCCTCGGGTTGAGGTATCTCTCGGTGTCCGAAAAGCCTCTTTGTCTCACGCGGTTGTTCTTGCGCACTCCCAGCGCGTGGTGGAGCGGAGAGAGCGTCGCCTGGTTCTGCTGCCTCCACAGATGTTTGGGCGCCTTTGCACTCACGCCTGTTCCACCGCCGGCCACCAAAGACCCCGTCCCCACCTTCCCGCAAGCAGCTTCCATCCTCTTAGTCACCTTAGTTAGTTGTTTTTTTTAAATGTATCTTTTTTTAATTAAATTGACACTTTTGTTGCATTTAATTGGATGCGGTTTAAAGGGAAAGGAAGTGACACTTCTCCAAAATCAGGTCAAATAAATTAAACTGCTGCAACTTTTATTAAGTTGCAAAGCTCCACGTCCAGTTTGTTTTGGAACACTCACGTGATGAGTTGAACTCCATCCACTTTCTGGGGAAAATCACGCGCAACCACAACAGGAGGAGGCAAAAATTGATCCATTTACGCATAACGATTTAGAGCTCTGCAACCGCGGTTTGAACGGGGCACGGTGTCCCTGAGGTGAGGTTATGGAGGAGGAATTAACAGCTGAGTCCAGACTCCATGTGCTCCCCGCTTCCTCCATGCACGCCCATGTCTGCAAAGTGCCTGCTGCTGCAGATGTTCAGTACAGGACAGGACAATGCGCTCAGTCTCTCCGCTATTTGCAAACTTCTGACTCTGAAGCCATCCAGACATGACCACGCTGTTCCTTTCCCTTCCTTTCCCGGGCGTCCTGCAAGGAAGGAGCAAGCGCCGACGGGATATAGGCAACAGGAAAAATACATTAAACATGAGGGACCCACCCAGAGCACCTCCCCTAAAATCATCCGTGAGTGCCAAGCAGGATGTGGGAGTGAGCAGAGAGCCAGGTGACCAGACACTCAACTATTTTTTTAACACAAAAATAAAAAAGAAATAGCCAATTAACACCTGCAATTAAAGTATGCATCACAGAGAGCCAGGAAGTGTCCATAGAGGAGTCCAAATAAAATCAATTCCAAATAAAAGGGGACTCAGTGGGAAATATTGCCTGCCTCTCTCCACACCGCACAGGTCAAGCCCATTTCTCAGGATGCTCATGATGTGGGGAATGTAATCTCACATGCGTTTGCAGCAGAAATGTAATCCTCCCGAAACAAGGTGACTGAAAACAGAAGTGGCAGGACAGCACAAAGAGCAAAAGAGAGTAAGAGCACAAGTGTGTCGCGCGCAAGGTCATTGGTGGACTTTGTAATGTTCCAGGTTTAAGGTTAACTGCACTCCTGCAAGGATACTCTGCTGGGTGAATACCTCAAAAGCCCATTTTGTCTACATTTTTTCATTCATTTTGTCCTGGAAGCAAGACAGAGAGGCAAACCTTTTGTGAATGTAATATCCAACATAAATGTTCCCAATTTCTTCAGCTTTATTTTCTTTACTGCACAAACTGAATGTGGCTGTTCGACTTGAGCAACAGGACTGTAGCTGAGTAAAGTATAGTGCAGTCAATAAGTAGTGATTTAACCTGACTGCTCCAATACTGAGCTCATTATCAGGTTATCAGCTATGCGTGACTGATTCACATCAGCTAGTTTTCTTAGCTGAAACTGTTTAATAAACCTTCTGGTGTTTAATTATGATCGGCACAAGCCCCCCCCCCCCCCAAAGAAATTATGTTTAGCTTGATGTTCCTTTACACATAGCAGAATGAACCTAATCAGTTCCTCACAGTGAGCAAAGCAGAATTTTAATTGAGAGAGGAAAACAGTTTAGTGTCGGGGGGGAGGAAGTGCACATAGATCTGTATCTGAAGCCAAGTGAATGTGTGTTTATGTGTGTGTACATATATAAAAATGGAAAGGGTTGTTTGTTTCTAATCGATTACGCATCAGACTCATGATGGCCTTTCAGTGTTTGGGAACTCAATATCCTCATCGCTTCAACAAGTTGATACACTATCCTTTAAATATATATTTGACATCCTTTACAGTTCATTTTTATTCATCTTTTACATAATGAACATATTTGAATCTTTCAGTTTGTGTTTTTTATTTGTTGAGCCCCGTTTTTAATGCAAATAGAGAGACACAGCTTTCAAAACACTCATGTAAATGTACGTTTCATCTACTGCTTAACAGCGTTTCGTCATTTGTTGTGCCAACATGCTCTTCTGGGACATTTATCTTCCAGCACAGTAGGCATAAGTAATCATGTGTTTTTTGATGCTTTATGCCAAAATTTCTACCATTTTCCTTAAGGCTGCTTGATTTTTGAAAACCAAATATTGAGATAATGGTATAATTTGCAAAAAAGAGTGCAGATTTTCAGTTGGAATCACATTGAATTGGCATGAAAACACTGCAAAGACATTGCAACATTACCACAAATGTTCAGATTTTCTTGTTGCAATCTAGTCACAAAGTGTCCAAAGTATCTCACTGGGTTGCATAGGTTGGCAGTATTTTCCAAACAGCATCCGCAAGGGAGTTTCCAAAATAATCAGTGTTTCTCAAATTCCTTGCATGAATCACAGGGCCTCGCTCACGTCGCTTGAATTTTAAACATGTTCAATAAATCTGCAAATGTTCTCTCCAAATAGTTGCAGAGTTGTTGTGCACATCAGCAACTCGACTCAAACCTTTCTCAATTTAAGTACGAGAAATGTGAGACAACTTTGGGAAGGATTGATGACCAATGTCAATGTGTAACTTAAATGGGGGAAAAATGTGAACAAATGAAGACCCTTTGTCACTAAATTGCAAGAATAAAATTTGCACATCAGCAGTTGTAACTAAATAGAAGTATTGAGACCAAATTGTGGTATAATTAAAGCCATAATCTCACTTGGTTTTGACTGTTGGTAACTAGTTGGAGACACAAAGGAAAATATGCATATTTCTAGACAAAGTGACACTGAATTGGTATGCTTGATCTCTCAGTTTTCATAATTTCTGACTCACTGAGCCTAATTTGATTCCAGGCTCCTGCAACAACCCAGACTCTTTGGAGAGAGCAAAGTTTGTGCACATTTTTGAACAGGTGACATGAGATGGAAGAAATTCAAGCAAGGAAATTGAGCAAATGTTTCCTGACATTTTGGAAACTCCCTCTAATTACGATCCGTCACCAACAGTGATGTATAACACCAATATGAAACTAGCATTCATGATATTGCAGTTGACCTTGCAGTGAGGCTTGTTTTTTTCATATATTGGGCAGCTCTGTGTTCTCTACAATCAATTAAAGAAATAAAAATGTTTTGACAGCTGCAAAAAGATGGCAAAGACAAAGAAAGCTTTGCTATGAATACATGAAAGACTCCCATAAAAAATAGTAGTACACAGCCTTCCAGATCAAGAAAATGTGCTACTTTTAGTGATAAAAAGCAGTCTCATTAAGCTGCCTGCAACGTTTATCTCACAAAACCCTTTTGAAAGTTAAAATTAATGCATTTAATGGTCCGTCTTCTACCCGGAATCCCTTACGATCATATTATATTTTCCTCTCCACATCTCCCTACTGATTTATTGATGAATCAAGGTTGAAGCAAAGTTAAGATATAGCCCTCATTAAAACTCTTCCTATCACACGCTTCCTCCCTACAGTCCATTATTTTTGTTTAATTGTCCTCCAAGTTCTGTTTTTTTTTTTTTAAAAACACTAGAGCTTACTTCAAGAGAGTTCAGCATGATGGTTTAACAAGATGACAAAGCCTGAATTCATCAGGCTCAGACTGTAAAACAGAGGCTCAGGAGAGCGTCATTTACTCACACGGGCCGGACACAGCAGAGTCCTGAACTGAGCTAAAATGAGAATCTGGGGCGTGCTAAAGGGGACTGCACACACTCCCATCAGCAAAACACAATCCTGGTCCGACAAGAAACTTCAGTCTGACTTATGTGTGGGGCTAGCATCTATATTTCATGTTCTGATGTTGCAAAGAGGCCAAAACCTGTCTGAGAAATCAAAACACAAGAAACAACTTGGATGGAATTGAAATTAGTCAATGTAACTGTCTGAAACAGAGTAGGCTGTGACAGGACAATTGTGATTTTTCTTAAATGAAGATACAAAATCATTCAAAAACCTTGTATTCAACCAATTTAACAGACTTTTTAGAGTGGTCACAGTTTCTTGATTGTCACACTTTTCCTCTTGAATTTCATTAGAATAGAATGTGTTGCTTTTTGAGATCGTTTAGCCTACTTCATGTTGTCAGACAGGTTCAATTGAAGCGATTGTTTAATCCTTCAGGGCTGGGTGTGGCCAGTATGGAGTTCAGCTTTCCAAATAATTCATGATTTCCTAGGGAAAGCAATCACATCTTCACATAGGGTCATGGTTTTGAAAATCATTTTTTCTTAAAATAAAAAAAATGAAATCATCCTTTGAAATCTGCACTTTGTCATTACTCAGTTTTGTCTGATAATAAGACCTTTAGAATTAGTCCCACCAGTTTGGCTGTTTTTCTCTGTTCATGATACTTTATATTTTCTAATCAAAGCCTCTTTAGGACCTTTTAACAAGCAGAACCTTTCTGCTCATTTCTGGGTCGTTTGTTCAATCCTTTGTAGGAATCCTTTTATTCGTGGCAAAAAGGGAGAAAAACATAACTGCAGCGGGAAATAGAGAGGAAAGAGTAAGCTGGTGCATTTTCACTCTTATCTGTCATATCAGGAGCCGCTGAGCAGTATTATGCCGGTAGATCTTTGTGTATAAGTGAGACTCGGGGTGTTTTGAAGCATGCCATCGTGATCAAAGACAAGTCAGAGAGGACCATCGCCTTCCCCTGGGTTAACGAGAGGATTTGGTGATGTTCCCATGAAGACAACAGGGATTTTCCATCAACAGAAAGCTTTGACCGATGACGTCACAGTCTGCTTCAAACTGTCTGGCTGTATTCTTCTTCTCCGAGTTAAATTATGATTTCCCCACTGGTCTCTGATACAGAATGCTGTTGGATATTTTTGTTGCCGTCGGCCTTCAGAGAGCAAAACTGGCTGGAGATTTTATGTTTGTCTCTGCCAAACTTCATTTCATCCACACTGCTTTGATACCTTCTCAGAATCCCTCCACAGATTCTTCTCCGAGTTGGCTGTAGTTTCCCCAAAAAAATATTTGTTCTGCATCACTTTTTTTTGTATTATAAGCTTCATACCATTGAGAAATGACTGTGATCCATTTTAATACAAAAAAAAATCTCGTATCTAAACCTTAATCTTATTTTTGTGGCATTTCTGTGATTTACTGTAAAGATTAGTAAGTGACAGAGGTGAAGAACAGAAATCTGTTAGACCTCAGTGTTTGATGAGTCACGCTGTTTGAAGCCAGATGGAGGAGCGTTTAAATATCACTGCTTTGCATGTTATTAGTCCACTAAACAGCGAGGATGCTTTGCTCTGCAGCCAACTGATTTGTTACTTCCTACCTTTCAAGATGCTGTCTGTTCTTGTGTAATAAACCTGAATTTGCTGAGACTTGAAGGTTGTGTGTGAAAGGTGATGGGTGTATTTTGATTTCCAGTGTTTTTTCTTGTCAAATTGTGCAAAAAAGACCCATAAAATCCCCAGTTTAAGAACTGCTTCAGTCGTCAACTGATCCCAGAGCTTAATAATGTGTGAGGATTCATTATGAAGGTATAGTCTGAATAATGTCCAGCAAAAAATAAAGATGCAAACCAGAGTGCAGCATGTTTCTAAAAGATGGAGGAGAATTTGTGTTTGATCAGGGTCGAGCTGATTTGAAGGACAATTCCAGAATACTAAAGCACCTCCAGATGTGAATTCTTCCAATCAAAACACAACAGTGTGATATTTCCTGTCCTGTTTGCTCTTTACATTAACACCTCACAGTTTCAATAGCCCACACAGCAGCACAACCCTATATCTTGTTCAAATATTGTTGAAATGACAGAAATAGTGAGTCAGCCGAGTGTTTGAGTTTTACCTTAGGTTACTGATTTTTTAAATTAAAAATGTTTCTTTTTCCCTCTTCCTCTGTTATTCTGTCTGTTCTCCATCAGCCTTTATTCTCTTTGCCTGCAGTTCCTGTTGATTTAGAAGTCTGTTTTCAGCCTCAGGTTGCTTCCTTTTGTGTTATTTTTTAAATTTCAGCTTGTTCTGATTTTTAGAAATGTCCCACAGACTCACCAGGTTTCAGCAAGTACATTTACCGAAGGTATTTGCTTTTCTTCGGTCTTCTACTGACTTTCCATTTTAACATAAAACTCTAATCACACAGACCCCAGACTTGGTAACGACAGAGAAACCCTAACACTGCTAACTCTGTGTAGATTTCATTAGACAGCAGCAGTTAATGCAGATGATGCTTGTTTCCCACAAGAATGTAAAACAGAGCACCAAACAGACACATTACACTTTATTTTCTTGTTTTATGTTCCTTTTTATATTTCTCCACACATAATTTAATAATATAAATAAATTCCAAGTGCAATAGTCTGAGCATCATAAACAATCATGCAGAAATTCAGCTTTAGTTATAAATACTCAGATGATTTTTGTTAAGTAAATTTATTGAATCAAATCAAACTTTATTTATATAGCACCTTTCATGCCCCAGCGAGCAACACAAAGTGCTTGACAGATTAAAATGACCCATACAACCCACATTCCCTCCCTTTCCCACACATAGATCAATTATGACACTCTCCCCTCCCAGTCCACAACCCCTTCACAGGCACACATACACCCACACATACACATAAAAACCACAGTAAACACTACGTTGAGCTCAGATGGCTCCAGTAATGAGCAACACGCCATCAAGTGGGCCCTCTGCCTCATCAGCTGTAGAACCAGGTCAGCAGCCACACACCAACCAAGGGCACCTGGGAATGGAGGGTGGCAACCCCCGCCACTGCCCAGGCCCTACCAGGGAGCGCCCGAGCCGCCACCGCCGACCACCGGTCCCAAGGCAGAGGGCTCCACAGAGGAAACACTGGAGGATTAAAATGCATAGCATATAAAGTAACGAGAACTTATACGAATAGTAAAATGACCAATAAAATGTGAATAAAAAGCTAAATAAATAATAATCAGTTAAAAGCTAATCTAAAAAGGTGGGTCTTGAGTCTATTCTTAAAAACCTGAACGTTCTCTGCGGTCCTGAGGTCCTCTGGCAGTCCGTTCCAGAGGCGAGGGCCGTAATAACCAAAAGAAGCTTTGCTGTGGGTGTGTGTCCTGACTTTAGGGATGACTAGGAGACGGCTGCCAGAGGAGCGCAGTGACCGCGAGGGTTCATATGGAAAAAGCAGTTCAGAAAAATAAGAAGGGCCAAAACCATTAAGACACTTAAAAACCATTAACAATCTTAAAATCGATCCTAAAACATATGGGGAGCCAATGCAGTGATTTTAAAACCTCACAATAAAAATTATTTTAAAAATGCTGTTTAATCAAATTTAGGGAGCTCAAGCTATTTTTTTGCTCAAAAAAATTGATGTAAACAGTTTTATCTTAAATCCTAAGAAGGATTTGTAATACAGTATACAGTATTTTGTAAAATTGACGTTTTTTTACTGCATCAGTATATGGCATGCACAGTAGTTTATTTTAAACTAATTCTTGACATGCTACTTCTGTTATACCACAAAAAATCTAATTTTTTTAATGAGTTTTGAGTTGATTCCAAATATTAAAGAACGTGTTGATATTAAATCCTTTACAGAGCGCGTCAATATGAGTGAATTCATTAAGATTGATGAGCATATCTGTTCACATTATTTTTCCTTTTTTTACTCCAATTGAATTTTCATTCATATTCAAAACATAAAAATGTTGTTATGCAAATTTGTTTTGTGATTTGTTCTTTTTTTAAGTAACAAAAGAAGAAATATGTGGAGAATAATGATAAGAGTTATATTCTTTCCCAGACAGAACAAAGATCCCAAACAAATCAAGCCTGATGCTTCCTCTGTTTGAGTTCAAATAGTTTATAGAAAATTGGTCTCTGAATATCTGCTGTTTCAAATAATAAACAACAACTTCCCTCCACATTCACACCAATCTAATCTCCCAGGAAGCGCTGGTGTGTTTTTGCTCTTTTCAGGCACCCAGAAAGCTTAAAGACCTCGTCCTGTGAGACGACTCTTAGACGGGATTTCAATTGACAGGTCAACGTCTGATTGGAATCCTGCGTTCTTGATTTAGCAAAGTCCGTATCTATGTTGATGGTGCTTGTCTATCTCTGGGTGAACGAAGCTCAGTTTATTGATCTTTTGATTGTGTGGCCACTTTTGTCCAAGTGAGCTTTGGATACAATTGATTAAGTTTCTCTGAAGCGTGACAGAGAGCTGTGGACAATCCCCTTAGAAACCCCCCAGCCTATTTGTGATCTGTGGAAGTCTGACCAGCGAAACAATCTGACCTCTGACACTTTCACTTTGTTTCGTAAAGTCTTTGATGATTTCTGTTTGATGCATATTGTATTTTCTCAGCTCTTTATGAAGGTATTCCCAAACTATTCTGTTGCACAAAGATGAAAACACTGCAAAGATTTGTTAAACTACATGCTACATGCACATCTGATTTTTGAGAACATGAATTCATACATTTTCCCTCTCATTTTGGTCATTTGGTCCAACTCTTCAGCAGAGATCACTTACTGTTACCATAGAAACACGACTCTTCATCCAAAGTTAGCCTTGGGGTAGGTGACTAGCATTTCAGGCAATTTTTTCTTCCTTTGTCATGTAATTAGTGGATGTCTGCCCTTCGTTTCTTCAACATGTCAATCCACCAAACACTTTAAGAACTCATTATACCAATAACCCCTTCCATTAAAAGTCATTCTTTACGACTGAGAGACCTATATCCTCCTACCTGCTGGTGTCAGCTGAGGTGATGGCGATGAGTGGCGGCGCGCGTAATGGCAGTGTTGTGGGCCTTGGAGGGACTGTGACTGTGTCTGGCTCGGGTTTATGGTTGCAGTAGTACTGCTCCGCCTGTCGAAAGGCTAAGGGGGGTAACTGGACCGACCGGCAGGAGAGCCTACGCACCAGAAAGGCCTCCATGCAGGTGACTGGCTCCGGCTCTGGAGAGTCCGATGACTCATCGGACACCTGAGAGAAAAGGAAAGACGGGGAGGTCAAGGTAAACGGACAAGGTTATCTCCAGAAAATATTTACAGCTCCCTTACTGAAGACTGAAATAATCTGGGAGGCATTTAACAGAAGTGTCTCCACAAATTCACCTTTGGTTTAAAAAGACCAATAATGGACAGTTTTCTGCAGCCTTCATGTTGTGCAGTTTGTTTAATACCACAGGCATGAGTCTAATTCCTGCAGGTTTTTATTAGCCAGACCTTTAATCAATGCAATTATAACCTTCACTGATTCAGAATCCACTGAGCATTATTTAAGACTGTGCTTATTTTTAAAGGTGTTTTCACTAAAGCTTGTATAATGTGTTGTTGTCTACAGGGGAAACAGATGCTGTGTTGCAGGAAGGTTGCTCTGGATGCCTTCAGTATTTTGTTGGATTTTCAATCTGGACAGACAGCATGTTGTTTATGCAGAGGAACCCAAAAGAAAGAGGGGAAACCACTCAAGCATGCAAACTTATTTCAGTGTATTTTTTATTTCTGGGTCTTTTTTTCTTCATTTGATAAAAGCATTTTCTGCATCAGCAAGCAAGCGGATATGATTTCCAACAACTAAGAAAGAACAGAATGTTATGACACTTGACGATGAGGTGTTACAAAAATTGGTACCAGAAGTCTCACTCATTGAAAACGAGCACTAAAGGCCATCTTTTGGGTTTGACAAAGGTTTAAAGAGAAGGTGATTCACTTGAGGAAAAGTGGAAGCTCAAAGTGAAAATGGCACTGCATAAGGAGCGGTGCGAGGAGGAGGCGGGGGGGATTAACTGATAAGAGCTCCAGCTGTGGGGAGAGACAGCCATCTGAAAGCTGAGGACTGTAAAACGTCTGAGATGAGACCAGAGCGGGAGGACAGAAACTCATTCAACAGTACCAAGTTAACCTAGAGGAAACACATCAGGTGGTCAATACACCATTAAGTGGTTATCAGAAAAATGACTCTGCAGCAGTAATGGCAGCAGAAGATTTCTTTTTCAAAGCATCAAACATTCAGGTCAAGGTGTCCTCATCTTACATTGTCTAACTTTAAAAAAAAAACTTTTGTCAATTAATTGGTAGAAATCAATCAAATCACCAAAAACAAATGACTTGTCTTTAAATTCAAATCTCACTCCATGCAGAAATGATTTGTTTTTTGTCCTCCTGCTGAACACAAAGTGTTTCAAAGCCCCCGGCGGACAGTTAATAGAAGTTGAATTTCTAGTCGTTCCTCAAGTCTACTGTCCCCAGGGACAGCGCAGAGGCAATCCGTTATTTGTGTATTGAGTGGTTCCAAGATCTTTCAGGATTCAGGACACACTTGAATTCACCAGCACACATGGGAGACAGCATGATGGATCCAGGCTGATTGTGCACCATTAATCCTGCTTCATACAACGCACACGTCATTGTTCTGCATGGATGAAAAAGCCTCCACCGTTAAAGTAATAATCAACCATTAGCTTCATATTCTGCTCACATCTGGTACTTGTACAACATTACAGGCATTTCCAGTGAGTTCAGATGTGGCTTTTCAGTGCTTCACTTCTGACATAAAGTACAGGTACAGTTCAGTCAGCGCAATTAGTACAGTTATATAAAGGTTCAGTGGCTGGTGAAGGTCAAAGCAACATGTATGATGGTTTGCACATACAGTACAGTGCTGTGCAAAAGTCTTTCTGTAATCAATAGTTTTTCAGGCTTTTAAAGATTTTTTTTGTTGCTTCTTTACTAATTTTCTATCCAGTTCTTGTACAGTAACAACATAATGTGTAATGTGTTAGAACGTGAGGAAAATGTACAAGTGAGGGGACAAAGGATAAAATATTAGACCTGACAAGAAGAACAGTATCTGAAATCCTGAGGAAAAAGAAAATGTCCAGCAAAGACCTGAGAGCTGAAACACCCTTCCTTCACATATCTTGTTTGTAGCTCTTTGGGAATTACATGATTAGTGCCTAAATCCTCGTTCATGTGAGATTAGATTTTTGGTAATTTCCTATAGAATCAGCTAAAAACTGGGGCCAAATTGTGACAAGCTGTAAAAGTTCTAAATAAATCATTAGAAAATAATCTAAAATGGACTGAAATATTTTGGGGTGGAAACGCAGCCACAAAAAATATTTAAACAACCTGCAGTAAGTCTGGTGAAACATTGCTCAAGGTCACTGTAAAAAACAAACAAACCTGGAAGCTCATTGGAAGCAAAATGTAAATTGATGATGGATGACTCAAAATCTTTGCACAGTGTGTGAAACTCCCAGAAATAATAACGTGAAAATATTACAAGAAGGTTTTGATTTTATTTCTCTGTAATTCATACAGGGAGCATCTGCTTCATGGCTCCAGCTACGCCTGAACACACATGTTTTATGCACCATGACAGAGATTATATTAGAATGTTTTTAAGGAGGTGCAGGTGCAACTGGGGGAGGAGGAGTTGTTTCCTGTATACTCCAACAGCAAAGGGATGCTGCTTCATCCTTCATTGAGGAAATGGGAGTTATCTTTAATCTGCTAGTGTGTTCAGTGCTTCTGAAACATTGTCTTTATCAGAATACACCATTTATTTATTTATAAGCCACATCCTTGCAAATTATTAAGATAAATAAGCAAATGACCCAAAAAGTTTTACATTTTTATGCTGAGAAATAGGAAATATGAAAAACAGTCAGATGAATAATTAGATTATGCATCTTTGGTGTCCGTTCAAGAGAGAGGAAGGAGCAGAGGAGATGAATTGTGCAGACAGATGAGATAAAATAGTTTATCAGGAGCAGGAACTGAGAAATAAGTTGGATTAAAAACAGAGTAACAGCTCTGCAACAAACAATTCAGCAAATTACTTCCATCGTTCAGGGCTTTAAATACTTTTTTTGCACTGAACTGTGCATGCATACCTCAAGGTTACTAAAACGTACATCCTAATGTGTTTTCCTGCAGTACTATAGTATTTACCACTACTTTATAGTCTCTATTAGCCACAAAAAGTCTCAAAGCACTGACTTACACATGTTTGGTCTCCCCCTTTTAGTCGTGACTGTTCTGCCTCACTCATACAGCTGACACGGCCCCCCTCCCCTCAACCCATCCACCCCTGCATCCATCAAGATGCCAATCTTCATCCATAAAGCCATAGAGCCTTTCATTCCCACATAATTACCTGCATTAGACGCATCGCCACAGACGGTGGCTTACAGAGGGCAGCGGGGGAGCCGGCGTGATTACCCATCATTTTTCAGCAGGCTGAAGGTAAAGAAGGTGGGAGATGGATCCAATGAGTCAGTGAGATTTTAGTGCGCATTCATGCTAAATTTCTCTCACGCTACTTAATAAACACGTGATTGTTGATCTCTTTCTTACAGGGTACTATCATTACGCTCACATTTATATCAATCAAATTGCTCTGTGATGAGTTTGTTTACATTCCAGACTCTCTCTATATCTGTTACTGTGATATATCATTCAGGGGAAATATTTACAAATTAGAATATATGTGTATTAAACTGCTACATGTAGTTTTCCTTATGGTAAATCCTGATTCCAATGTCAATGTAAATCTATTTTTTATGGGGTGGAGGTGTTCTGATTAATTTACACTGAAATCAGACTATATATTGGTGTTTATTTCCTGATCATATCCTGCCTCCTGCTTTTAAGATCCTGGTTGAACAGCTGAATCTTTCCTGACCCATTGAGTCATGGATATTAGGTTTCTGATGCTGTCTTGTGATGGATCCCATGCAGCATGAAAATGTTGCGGACTGGGGCTGTCCCAATGCATCCCACATAAGATTTGGGGAATTTTAAAGGCGTTTATCGTGGTTCGCTACCATCCCTGAGCAGCTTTCACATAAATGTCAGGACCCATATTTTGTCATCTTATTATTACACTGGAACAAGATAATCAGCCTTATTCATGTCACAGTTTTAATGATATAGCTGGTTGATCTGCGTGTGTATATGTGTGTGTGCTCCAACTGTATCTTGATTATGCACACAGTCACTTCATCACTTCATTTTCACTCACTTTGGCGGTCTCTCCTAATGCCTGAAGTGGCTCTCTATGATAAGTGGGATCAGTGAAAGGTTAATTGGTCTGCTGTGACTTTCCTGTGCTCTCAGTGTACTTCATCTGCCAATCCATCGTGATCAAGTTGAACTGTTTGACTGGTCAGATTTTTAAATATCAGTCAACAGCTTTTTGGTCAACATCCAATAAGTGACATTTTAAAATGTTCGTTTGAAGAGCAACTTTAAGGAAATCAAGCTAATGGGGAGATTGTTAATTATCAAAACAAATGTCAAATTAAATTTTTTTTTCCAACGGAACCATTGCGCCTGCTGACTTTTATGCCAAAATTATTTTATGTTAAAAGGCTGAGTTGTAGCTTAACATCTATAAATTTGGCCTTTTCATGCTTAGTTGGCTCTGGTGGCCATCTTGAATTTGGGTGACTAGATAATACGTGTGTTCTTTTGCTGACAGACAGGGTTCTGTTCTGACATGCAGCCATCTTGAACTGAGTTCACTCATTTATGACATGAGACAATGAAAAGTTTTAAACAAAGATCTCATGCAATCTGTTCTTGTAATAAGAGTACATGTGAATGGCTCTCGGCTATAAATGCACCAAAATTTAGCTCCACATCTGTATAATTGAATGAATTAAAATCATTTTAGCATCTGTCAATGCATCCGATGATTACATTCTTAAAGTTTTTATTAAAATTTGTCCAGTGGTTGATAAAATGTTTTGCTAACGAGCGCAGAGACCTGGCTCCTTAGCTATAGAGACCAAACCATTGTGTTTCTTTGCATTTAGCTATTTTTGCAAATGGTGATAGAGTCAAGAATTCCTTTGTTATTTTGAAGCAGATAAATTTTGTTTTCTTGACTGTATCTGGAAAAAGCTGCTTATTAACCCGCTAAAATGTGAGCAAGTACCGTATTAGCTTGCTAACAGCTATCTGGAAAGTTAGTTAGCATGACCTTATATTAGAAACTTCCTAGAGCAGACATATGAGTGGTAAATATTTCCTCCTTTTGGGGTTTTTAAAAAGTAATAAAAGCACTTTTAAATATGTTATGCTATTAGCTAACTAGTACAAGAAAATAAAGTGTTTAAATATTTGGCAGCAAGAAGCGCATGACGTTTTAAAATCCACTTCCATCTTTTTAAAAATACTATTCTAATCAAATTTTCTTCAGAAGCTAACAATTTTAAAGACGTAGATAAAGTGACACTTCAGGTCTCTAAATTAGCTTTGTGACACATTGATAGTCTCCTTCAGTCATGTTGAAAAACTACTTCATTCCCTTAATTTAGTTTTGTGTGGCAGATAGAGTTTAAGCACAAAAAAAAATCAATGCAAAATGGGTGAAGTTCCAACTCCTGCTCATAGCTTCCAGGCGTTTGCAAGGTCTTTTAAGAAAATCTGAATGAATCTTATTGTGAGCAAGATGACTAAAGTTTGCTTCTGCAGCCTGATACCACTTTGATCTGCACGGATAACCCATCTTAATATTCACAACTGATATGAAAGGGGAATTTAAAGGAGCAACAGCTGAGAAGACAGCTCACACACCACTTTGATTCACTTTTTTTTTTATTATGAAAGTGGTTAAAAATGCATGTGAATTGGAATTTAGAAGACAAAAAATGATTCATCCTCATTTTTCTGCAGGGGGTTGTAGCCTTTGATGAAAACCCCTGATGTGAAGCTTTTTAGGAATGCAAGTGGTTCTGTGTCGACTCTATTCAGGTATTTTTAACCCTTCAATGCTCATCTTTAGATTTGACCATAACATTTTATCTTCTTGTCTCTGTCACTTACTTTGTGATTAGGTGACATTATATAAATTATCCCTCATTTTAATGGTCCTGCTGCACACAAAGCACAGCTCTATTTCCATGCTCCGTCACTCCAGGGATCGTGTTCAGTTTTCCGTCACGTTTTTCCTCTTGTGTTCACGACAGATTACTTAACTCATGTCAATTAGACCACTGTAAACAGAAAATCGTCGCTTTTTCATAAACTGAAATTTTCCCTTTTCTGTTGACCTTTCCAGAGATCATTATTGTACCAAAAATCTGTTGGTGTTCTTTTGAGCAGTGAAGATAATTTCTGGACAATGCCTCATACCCAGTTGTTAAATTATACCCACGGGAAGACTGTGTTGTGAGATTATTGGTATGCAGTTCACACAGTGTGCAAGAATTCTCTCCACTGCAGCTTCCTATACCTTTCTGAAGATTATATTGTCAACACCTTAAGAGTGCCTGAGCATCACCTGAGGCACGCTGCGAGGCATTTCTTCACTTCTTTCCAATTGGAAACAAATAATTTCCAGCTTCTGATGACATTATCTTAACACATTACTGCATTATTTCACATTTAGAGGCTAATCCATGTTGGGATTTCAGGTCGTAGAACCACTTCATGATATTTGCAAAGTGTTTTTCTATAAGCTACTTAGCAAAATTGCTGTGATCATGAGATGCTTCAAGGGTTGGATTAAAAGAAACAGACGCACAGAAATTCACACTTATAATTTCAAGCCAAAAGGGAGTCTGCACTATGTGAAACTCTCCCTGATCTGTGCCATCGCTCATCTCTGTACTCTGAATTTATGGTGGCAATTGATTTTTATCAGAGCAGGGATCTTAAATAGATCAATAGATTAATGCCCAGCGGCAAGGAGAGCCACGACAGAGGAGGAGAAAAAAGTTAACACACAAAGAGAAGATGTGGAGGAAATGTGAGTTTAGATTTTTTTTGTAAAAAGAGATTGGTTTTGGAGGAGTTGCACTGAATCACAAGGCTGAAAAAGCCATTTAGCACTCTACATTTATTTGTCAGTTTATAGGCAGCTCTCACCATTTCTGGAAGCCATCACTACATTAGTAACAAAACAGAGCAGAAGGTTTCATCTACAGGGTCACTTCATCAGCACACTTCTTTTGTTTTCTGTGTTTTCTCCTGTCTAAAAAGCTCCAACACTGCACAGAATGCATATAATATGATAATTAGCTTTGAAAAATATGAAGTCTGTAGTTTTTGTTCCTCAGCAGCAACTAATGCATCTGACATTTTGGATTTCACGTTTGCTTTTTGCATGCTGTCTTGGTAGACGGGTTGTTAGAGGTTTTTGTTTCTGCTCCATGCTGAGAGTTACTAGTATTTACAATCAGTATGCATATTTTTACTGCCAGAGCCAGTGGCTGTATCCTGTGGGGTAATAAAAATGGGCTCAGTTGATCCTCCAAGATACACAGAGTTATGCATATTTTCTGTTCAGAGATTGAGGGAAATTGTATGCTGGGTCGAGATATAAAATCCTGTAAGAGATATGGGTTATTATTAGTGGTGTAAATAGTAATCCTCTTGTAGGAGCCTTTTTAATTTCACACACAGAAATAGATCTTTCAAGAAATAGAAGCTATGCACAAATAAACTTAACAGATGATGCTGGTGGTTCTGTAATTTCTATCAACATAATGGGTTCCTGGTGGATTTATGAATGAATGAATAAATTCATGTCAATTTACAGAATCAAAACAATAATCACAATTGTAACACTGAGCAAAACAATTGAAAAAGAAACAGGCTGAAGCCAAAGCTTATTCACGCCCTCACAGCAAAAACTGGAGAGTTGAAATTTCAGGGTTAAATGTTTCAGAGTTGATTTCAACTCTCCAAGTGTTAATTAACACATTCAGAGTCAAATGGTGTTCAGTGTTGGAGTTAATTCAAAGAGTTGATTGCACCAGTGTGTTTTAACTCTACAGAGAGGTAAATAAGCCCCGCCCACCTGCTTGAACTTTGAAAACTGTTAAAAATGGCTCCATTTCCCTCTTCACATTGTGTTCTACACAATGACTAAACATGGTGAGTACAATTTTCTCCAGCATTTATCAAACACCTAAATTGATGCAGTAAAAAATATAACTATCTGTAGTTGGAAACTGTTGACTTGCTGCTGAAAGCCTGGTTTGTTGAACTGCATAATTTGACCGCTTTTGTCAAATTTGTGGTGTACATAAAATGACTCGTCTGCTGTGTGATTTAAGAATAAAAGCCAGTGTTTGGTCAAACAGCAGAATATCATATTTTTATGTTGACAGAAGCTTTTTACAGATTTTTGTTGATGGTCTTTATGAACACAGAGTGATTAGTGAAGAAATGTGTGTTTAAAAAATGTGTGACCTCAGATTTATCAACCCATTTCATATTTAAAGCTTGCACTGTGTTACTAATAAAAGTTTGTATATTTTACTGTCATTTACCATGTTAAAACATACAAAATAAACATTTTAAAACTAATTTGCATATTGTAATAAATTATTATAATTTGGTAACTTCTTTAGATTAGATAGTTAACACTTAAGGGAGTTTAATTTAACACTGAGTAGAGTAGTTTTTTGTGTTACCAAAGTAACTCAGAGCAGAGTTACTCATTTAATCCTGCAGTGTTACTTTAACTCTGTTTTTGGAGTAAAAAAAAGGAACTCTGTCACAGTGTTAATTATTTAACTATTTCAAAAGTGTTAATTTAACTCTGAAGAGTGTGGAGCTATATAAACCCAGAAAGTGTTAAAATCAACTCTGTAGGAGTTAAATCAACACTTCACTTTTTGCTGTGTTCCACAACAAACTCCTGAAGTCATTCAGATCGTTACAGTTCTATATCTATCACATATCAATGACCTGTGTTAATTATATTGGTCTCCTCCTAATTAAATAAAAAGATCTCTAAATAAAACTTGCAACATAAAACAATTCACTGTCTCGGAAATTTTAAGGTAAATAAAATAAGGATATTTTAAACAGAAATGTCTTGCTTCTGAAAAGTATGTTCATGTCGACCCACTCAGTACTCTGGGTTCAGGTCAGGCCAGTTTACCGGACAACCAAGCTCAGTATGGTCACTGAAGAAGCTTCTGGTACCTTTGACAGGTGCTAAACCCTGCTGGAAAAGTGAAATATTTTTCATAATATTTTACTTTTTGGAGATTGGACCCTGTGGAACACCACTAGTTATTTCTCCAAACTGTGATTCTGTTTTATTGATTTTTACATAATGATACCTATTAGTAAGTTAAATAGGTAAATACAACACCTCTTACTCTGTATTTTAGATTTTTAACATAGTGATAAATGATCAGTTGTATCCAAGTCTACACGTGAATCAATAAACACTCCATACAGCATAATGGTTTTTTATCTGCACCGAAAACACACAAAAAATATGCTTTTGATTTATGCTTTGTATTACAGTAAACAGATATTTCTTTATGAAGAGTCAGAGAACGTCATAAATCTTTGCAAATAAGATAAGGATCTTGACTCTTCATCAGTCATAACAGCCTCACTTTCTCTGTGTGTGATACAGTGGATGCAGCACTAATTTACATTCAAGACTCTCCTGCTCTACCTTCAGCTGTAACACCTCCTTGTGTCTGTTTTGGATCTGCTGCTGCTGTTCTATGCAAATTGTCTCTTTGTTGTTGTGTTTTTTTTTTGTTTTTTTACATTCACGTTGCACGTAAAGCCATAATTTTCCCTCTACTTTTGTTGTTTTGAAGTATGTCTCCTGCAATCCATTCACAAATCTGACAGCACCATTTGAATAATCAGGCCTATTTTTGATTTTAATGTAATGCTGCATTTCTACACTCCTATCAAGGTTGCACAACATCCGGTCCGACAGCATGACAGCTCAATAATGTAGACCGTAAAAGCAAAACAAAACAGGGGACACTAAAGCAGAGGCATCTTGTTTTCTGTTTATTGCAGCTGCGATTGTGAGGAAAACTGTGGTGTTAGAGAAGGGTTAGTTGCAGGAGGCAACAGTGATGTACTGGACTGTCATATTAGCCCAAGGCAGAAGAAGACTCTGACCAACCACAGCATTATGGACACTTAGTTTTGAAGGAAAGACTGTGATTATCTTGTTATGGTGGGAGAAGATGGCAGTAAGTGAAGATTCTGCTTTGAAGAAGAGGTTGTTTGATAAAAGAAAGGCAACTTTAAAAAGGGCTGAACTATAATTCCTATGGTTTTAACGCCTCCGTTGTTTTTAGTCTGCAGCAGTTGAGGTCTGCAAAAATGGTTCGAGATAGAAAAGCTGTTGAACCAGCGATGGAAGGCCAAAACTCATTAATGCACACCAAAGACTGGACCATTTTGTCTGATCCAATAGAAGAGTTGGAGCACACATCTTAAAAATGAGTCTTGCTCTAGATGGAAAAGATTCTCAGTGTCGAACTATTTGATTTTTTTAGTATTAAAATAACACATTTTTAGATCTTGCGATATCCTGCTGGCTGTGGGATTGGATTTCTCGGGATCAGATTTGTGTTGTGCACAATTCAATTGACCAATCCCATTGGTTAATATATTCAGACGCTGGAGTGTACTTGTTTCCACTTCACTGCAAAAATGTTCGTGGGTTTCTTAAAATTTGGAAGCAATTAACATTCTTTACTGCAGCACTGCTGGCTCATAGAATTATTAAAGTGATTCTAGAAATAATTATGTTTTTATATTTATATTTTTAATATTATTTCGGTACATGTTTTATTAGGATCTTTATTCGCTGATTGGAATTTTCTGTGACCCCAATGTTTTTTAAAGACAACAAAACGTCAACCCCAAAATTATTTTCTGGTGATCATCCTTGTGGTGATCCTTATTCACAATCTGTGCTCTCAGGACTTTTTACTGTAACCCTCTACGTTCCACCTGTTTGATCAGAGCTCAAAGGAAAAGGGTCATCTTCTAATACTATATAGCTCCCTTATCCTGGAACTCCCTAAAACAAAGACCTGAAACTGTCCAACCTAAACCCTATTGGATATTTTTAACAGCTTTAAAAGACATTTGGAAATTCCATGGACTTATGTCATTGTTTTAAGCCCTTTAGTGTTATTTTTGGTGTGGTCAGGGAGTTTAGATGTTTTGCTCATGCTGACTTTGTTACCTGCGACACACCTATAGCGAGCTAACCCTATTTTAGGGCATCGATGGCTCAGGGATAGAAAGGTTGTCCGGTGATCAGGGATCGGAGATCAGGGTTCAATTCCAAGCCATGTGCCAAAGTATTTTTGGGCTAGATACTGAACTTGGGGATTCAGTATCTAGCCCAAAAATACCTACTTCCATATGTGCTGTGAAACGACAGTTCACTTTCAGTACAATCTTACGGGGTTAGACACACAGACAGGTAAGATTGTCCTTGCGGGCACGCTGCCACTTGCGTGGCGCCCCCTGCAGATAAGGAAAAGGGCTAACACAGGGAAGGATGAGGAAGAAAAAAGTAGTCCCCTCATCCATGCCTCCCAGACATGGCTGAGACAGATACAAAAAAACCTCCGCGTACAGAACAAACACTGACAGTCCACAGTTAAAAATACAACAGGGTATGTGGGTGGGACTATAGGAACTCTGCCAGCAGGCGCAGACTTCAGCGCTGCACATCTCCACCATCCAGCAGAGGTGAAGGAGAAGTTAGGAGGAGAGCGTAGGAAGGAGGGAGGGTCAGAGCAGCTGCTCCATTCATTCCGTAGCGTGGGGGTTGGATTCAAGGACAAACAATAAGATAAAGTATGTTTTGTCTCAGGTAGCAGCCATGTTTTCTCCACTGCCTTATTGTTCATTACTCTTCGTTTTACTGGCTTCACCCTTCCAAACAGTTGAATCATGGCCATCAGACACCTCGATTGTAATTTGCTCCGCGCCAGAGTTTGTTTGCAGCCAGTTTCAGCCTCCAGTACAACTCCTTCATCGTGAGCGTGTTCAAAGCACAAATCAGCGATATCTCAATAAAGCTAACCTGTTGCTACAACATGAGAAATGGGGCTCCAAAACAAAAAGACGGGAAGAAACAAACTAGAGCCGTCTGCATGCAGGTTTGATAAAGATGTTTTAAGATAAATCATTAGAGCTTGTATTTTGTGGAAAAGAAAACATGCTGAATGTGTCATCTAAACTTTGCTCCATAGGACGGTGAATTCATCACCTCGACCTTCTCTGGCTGAGTTTAAGCATCACTCTTCATGCATCAACCCCACATCCTGGAACGAGCACACTGCCAAACATCTTATGCAAGATTAATCACACTTTAAACAGAGTCAACAGGCTGTGAAATGAGAGCGGAGAGCGGGCTGCGATGTTTCCTCACACAGCGTGCAGAAGATTAAATAAATATCAAGCCTGCCTAACTCTTTACCTATCAGCGCTGGGGATTAAGCTACATTTTAAATGCGGTCTCAGGGCACACAACAGAACCGGACAAGTGCATCGAGACCAGATGGTAACAAATGATTCGCCCCTGTGATGGATTTTAGCAGGGGTTGAAGGTAAACACAGAAACGATTTCAACAAGTGCTTCCCCCTTTTGTGTAGCGATGCAAATCTAAGTACATGTTTTCAACATGCAGCTCTGACTCAGAGGCAATTAAGGTTATTTAGAGTTTGCCAGACGAACCAGTGATAAGAAGATGGCTGCTCCCAGCGTCATTATATCACTGACCTGTTCTGTGCATGATTCAGTCAATTATTTGAAAGAAAAATTAGTGGAGATGGATTTTGTGGAGACAAAGCAAGCTTGAGATGAAATATTTAAAATATTTGATCTTGTTTTTCTAAGAGCTTTGTAATGGGTGTTAAAGCAATGGCAGTTGCTTTTTTGTACACTTTACAATCTTCAAAAAGCTCTCGTTTAAAGGGGTTCTTTTCTTCAAAAGTGTCCATGAAGCAGCACAGACAGTTAAATAAATCATTACATGTGGTTCCAGACATTTATTCTACCATATTCTTGTCTTTTATTATGATTTCATCTCCTGCAGCTGTCCCTTTTCTTATAACGCTCCTCTCTGCTGATCCTGTTCAATCTAATTTCCTTGCTCTTTTTATTAAATATCTTGTCATCCACTTCCTCTCTCCTCTTCCTGCCAGCCCTTACCTGTACCACGTGCTGTGTGGCAACCAGCTTTACCAGTGATTAATGTGACTTCAAGTCATCAAATGTTCCACGCTAATTTAGGATCTTTCTCAGTCTCTGGACACTTTCCCAGGCCTTAAATCTCAAACCACCATCTTTGTTACCTCCCTCTGTCCATTCCCGCCTCTCAAACTTGTTCACCTGATCCACAAAGCAAACACTTGGCCTGAACGCCGCCCCGCAGGGCTCTAATTGGTGATCAAGATGTGAGAGGGAAGCAGACAGAGGAGCCTTTGGCCCATTTCTGTTCCCTCATCACATTCACAGGGCCACAGTCACATCTGCGTAACCATGGTGATGCTGATAAGGTGACTCATGACTATTCATCAATGGCACTGCCTGATTGGACAGCCCCCGAGAGCCTTGGGAAACGTATTCATCAGCGCAGCCTGTGTCCCCGCTCTACCTTAATATGCCCCTCGATACAGTGAGGAAGCAACTCTGCTGCTTTCTGCTTGTTTTTCTGACTCTTCTTTTGTCTTCCTCTCATCCCTCTCCATTTCCTCCCCGTCCCACTGATTCTCTCCTGTGGGAGGAATAATGGAGCCTCTCTGCTGTAACCCTGCAACCTGAACTCTTCACCTCGTCTCACATAATGAGGTCAAGGAACAACTGACATGAGCTCAAACTTTCTTCTGTTATTTAATCATTCTTTCCCTGAGGCATTTTTATTATTATGTATTTATTTATTTTACCCTAGTTAAAAAAACAACTAATTTCCCCCCCTGGATTTGATTTTAGTAATGTTCACTTTTAATGCCCCTGCAGGGACAAAAAGTATGAATCATCCAAGACGATTTGGTCCATTAGAGCTGTTTTTATTTCATTTTAAAGGTCATTTGCACCTGTCTTCACATGCTTTTTTATATCTAGGAACATTTTATGTTCATGCTGCTTGTTTCTAGTCAGTTTTTTTTCTGGCATAATGTTATGAAGAGAGTTTCCTGCAGGCAAGCATGTCCTTGGAGGATTGTTTCTTTTCATGAGCAACCTCTGGTTTCTACCAAGGAGTATTAGTGCCAGTGCAAATGAAGAAAAGAGAATATGTTGAGATTAGTGTATGTCAAGAAAATGTAAATATATAATTCGAGAAAAAAATCAAATACTATCCAGAAATAAGTAAAAAAGTTCCAAGTTAAAATTATATTACCAGAAAAACATTTCTAGTAAAAAGTAAAAGTAAAATATATTTTTGTGGAAAAAAGTTGCAATGCTTTCTAGAAAAAAAGGCAAACTATAAAACTAATCTGAAGTGTGTTATTTTAGGGATAGCCCAAGAAATTAAATCCCGTTTTGCTCCTGAAACCGACTGCATTTGTTCCGCTTTATTATTGTAACTGAGGGTTCTGGGTGTGTTTGGACTAATTTATAAAAAATAAAATTAAAAAAAGAGGCTTTTTATTGAATTTGAGGTGCAAACTTCCACAGCAGCATTCAGCAGAAATCAAAAGATTTCTTTCAATCCTTCAAAATAAAAGTTTCAAACACACACATCTACCTCAAAACATCAGAAAATTGTAAAAATAGTTTGAGTTTTACCACAGAACAATATTGTTTAACTATTTCAGAAGCATTCACACACGTCTGGCACATGAAAGACAGAGCAGAAATGTGTGGGAACATCAATCCACTGGGCTTAAACGTCCATTTTTAAACTATGATTCACACGAGAACATGAACCATGTGGCAAATTTACAGCTCTGATGAAGTCTGTTGTTTACATCCTAAATATTATCATTTCATCAGTTAAATTCTTGACAGCTTCTCCTTTTGTTTGAGCTCAGGAGCAAACCGGCTGCCCTGTGTTTGGACTTAAACTTGAGGTCAAGAGAATGACTGAATATCTTATGCATGCACAGAAGAGTGAGCCCTGATGGCGATGCTGCATCTGAGCTCTGGCTCCACTTGACTGCAGAAACTCCTGTCTGTCTTGTTTTTTGTCAGGATTTTGCAGGAACCTGCCTCTCGCATCCAGATGGATTGAGGTGGGTGATGGACAGCTTGCACACAACTCCGACAGCATCACGTGAGAGCTCAGATACAGTCGCTTTAGATGGGAGTGAAGCTGTTGTGGGGGATGGGTGGAAGTGTTGAATAGAAGGAAAATACAAGCTTTGCACTTAAGAAAAAATCAGCTATAACTGTTTCATTTGATAAATAAGTAAGTAAAGTTTATTTATATACTGTAGCACCTTTCACAGAAAAAATCACAAAGTGCTTCACAGAAAACAGAATCAAACATGATAAAAAACAAATAAAATCAATAAAACAAAATATCATTACAAATCAAAATCATTAAACAACAACAAAAGAACATAAAAGAGTTAAAGTAAGCTAAGTAAATAGAGGATTAAATATTTCAGTTGATAACTTTTGGATATGCTTTGACTTGCCTTACATTTTTCTTTAAAATTGGACAAAACAATGTTTTTAAGCATCAGTTTGGACCAAAGGTTCTCAAAGTTAGGATCAGGATCCGACTGTGGGTCATGAAACTCCAAATACAAGGTCTTATTACCTCTGGAAGTCAAAAATAAATTAAAAAATGACTATTAGTAGAATATTTGTGCCATAATTGCTTTGATTACCACAATCAGTGGTCAAAAAGAGATGAAAATATGATGATTGTTGAGTCTGTTTGTGTTGTCGTTATGTTCCAGTGTCTGGTTAGTGATGTGCGTTTATTTCAACACATCAGGGTCACACGTCTCTTCTACTGTTTTGTGGGTCATAAAATGACAAGTTTGATTCGTTAAAAGTTAGAAAGATTATGAAAAAACAGTTCAGAATTTACCTGTTTTTGTCAACATGTTGTCAAATCAAACATCAATTTAAATCAGACCAAGCAGGGAATAATCTGAAACCTGCAGGAAAGACCCAAGGACCCTGGTTTGTTCTTGCCTTCTGCTTCCCTTTTTTGTTTTTTGCACAGTAGCTCTTAAACAGGAACAAAAGTGTAACGTACATTTTCTCGCTGGCTGTCGTCCCTGGACCGGTCATCCTTTTGCATGGTGCGAGCCACCTCTGGCAGGCTTCAGTCACTCCGATTATCAGGAAGAAAACTAGGGGGGAAAAAATAAAAGAGAAAAGAATTTGTGTTTATTTCACTCATCTTAACATTTTAGATTGTTAGTCTCAGCTTTTATAAAAAGATCCCACAATGATTGTAGAAACCAGTGACTAATATTCTAGCTTGAATTAATTTGTACTTTTTTGTAAATTCCTTGTTTTAGCAGAGTAAGGTTCTTCCATCTCACAGGGGCTTTGAGGTTTGACAATATGAATGCTTTGATCTCCCAGACAACCAGATAGCAGTGTGTACATGTGTATGTGATGAATGGGTGCCATAAAGGGTGTGTGTGTGTGTGTGTGTGTGTGTGTGTGTGTGTGTGTGTGTGTGTGTGTGTGTGTGTGTGTGTGTGTGTGTGTGTGTGTGTGTGTGTGTGTGTGTGTGTGTGTGTGTGTGTGTGTGTGTGTGTGTGTGTGTGTTGGTGAGAAAGGACACATGCTGGGATCCACTGTCCTATTAGAATGCATTAGAGTGTAAAAGGTAAAGGTCAGTGAATTATCAGCCAGAGTTGCACAAGCCTATTCTGTTTACCTGGCCTAATAACCCAGAGCCCACACCTGCACCTTTTCTCTGTCCTCTTTTATCTCTGCCTCACACACACACACAGAAACACTTAGCCAAAACCGACCGCGTTGAAATGCATCTGCAACACCTTTCATAGAGTGTAAAGTGTTGTGATGCATGCAGAAAACCTGCAGAACTTCAAAGAGAAAATATCCACAAAGCAAACAGACAATGCAGGATTCCTTATTTTTCTGTAATTGCAGCACAGTTATTCACACCAGTTCTTGTCCTATCAATATTTAAATGTGTTTTATGTGGATGCCTATATGTGCAGTTTCTGATAAATGTTTTGTCCCTGCAGGCACATCTTTTGTCTGAGATACCCAGGCCAGCAATGAATTGTTCCAGCCTGTTTCATGCAAAGTAACACATAAAAAAATGTGTCAGTGGCAATTTACCACATAGGCGCTCATTTTAATGGTCCATGAGAGCAGAAACAACTCCACTCTGTCCTTTGTCTCCTACCAGCAACAATACATACCCAGAATGAGATATCTGCCAAAGGAGGTCGCAGGCTAGATTTAACCCCTTATTCTATATATGAGTGACAGGATGACCAGTTTGTTGGCAACAGACAGAAACAACGAATGGTCATAGTTTGGTTGAAAGAGCTTTACATGATGTTGTGTTTATATATTTTCTACCACTAATCCAAAGGTTGCTGAGGTAACAGGTCCAGGAGGAAAACCTAGACATCACTCTCCCCAGTCACATTCTCCAGCTGTCTGCAGGATATGTAATCCTTAGGGATCTCCTTCCAGTAGGATATGCCACAGGGAGGCAACTGGGAGGAGTCAAATGTCCAAACAACCTCAAATGGTTTCGTCTAATGGGGGAGAGCAGAGGCTCTATACGTAGTTCAAGCTCTCCTGGATGATGGAGCTCCTCACTTTATCTCTTAGACTGAGCACACGAAGGAAGCTACTGGAATCTGGGATCTCGTTCTTTTGATCCAAAACTCAAGACCATAGTTGAGGGTTGGAACATAGAGAGATCTTGGTCCATTTCTTGGTCCATCTTTTTGTCACTCATGAACAAGACATTAAGATATTAAACTTTACTGCATGAGGCAGAGGCCCAATCCCAACCCAGAGGAACCATTCCATCGTTCACTAGTCAAAAACCATGGCCTCTGACTTGGAGGAGCTGACTCTCATATCCAGGTCATCTGCAAAAAAATCAGAGATGAGACACTGAGGTTCCCAAACCTCTCCTCGACAGCAGCTTGAGATCCTGTCCACGAACACCACAAGCAGGATCTGAGACAAAGGGCAGCCCCGGTGGAGTCCGACCCACACTGACACTGGACAGACCTCAGAAGTGACCCTGACTCCCCCACAGAATGTCTGCTGCTGAGAAAGTTCTTCCAAAAGAATGAAAGTTTAAAAAGAAGGAATGACAAAATGCATGACGAGTGATGAACATAGCTATCTGTCAGGGAGTAAAGAAACGTGTGCAAGCTGATGACAAATAAACAACAGGTGAGTGGTGACTAACAGAAGCCAGGTGGGAAACTGACAGAAAGCTATACAATGAAGTAATGAGGAACTTTACAAAAAGAACAAATTAACCCAAACAAAACAAAAATACATGAAATAATGTCAAAGATTTCCCTTTTCCTCTCATGTAAAGTGACATTCCAAAGGGAAGCGTTGTTTTGTTATTGTATTTCCTTTCTTTGCACAGTGATCAATGTCTGCAGTCGTTCATTGGAAATCCACAGTGTTTACCTCTTTAAGCTGAGAACTGTCAGACTGGAGGTTTCTTTAAATAAAAACGTCTGTAATCTATGAAAAGCAACGTGAGACACGTATATCTGCAAGCCTTTTATCGCACAGAGGGACCGATAATTGTGTACACAGACTGCATAACAAAAACTTGGATCAAACCGCAGCATTGACCCATGATGCTCTTTGCTCTCATTCAGGTGTTTGTTTACAGCGACAGATCCTGCTGTTTATACTGGGGCTCGAATCAGAACCGATTGGCTCCTGCTTTCTCCAACATTTTGACTTTACTATCACTGCTTTTGAGCGGCGAAACATACATTTACCTCATTTTTAAAAAATCAATGCAGGATTCTCTAATTTTTAGTCTAAAATTGAGCTGGAATTCCTTATTTCAATTTACCTCTCCAAATATTAGCTCAGTAATGATGCAAGTTATAATAATAATAATATCCTTAATTTATCCTATTAGGGAAATTGTTTCTCTGCATTTGACCCATCCTTTTTTTAAATTTCTTTATCTTTTTAGGAGCAGTAGGCTGCCTTCATGTACGGCACCCAGGTTACAGTAAGTAAAAAATGCATGCTATTGTTGTGCAGTTGCCCCTTCATTGCACCAGAGCTTTTCAGAAAAATTAGAATTAATGTATTTTTTTTATACACTGTTTATGTCAGCGACTAAAGGTCTGCCATGGCATGAAATAAAGGACGCTGGTAGATTAAATGAAATAAACTCTCCTCGTATGCACCCCTCAGAGTCTTTGGCATTTGAAGAACTTCAGCCTTGAATGCACTGAGCTAATTTGAGAAAAACAAAATCGACAGGAGCACCGACTCTGACAGCCCACCAAGAGGGAAACGGAAAACATCACGCTCCTCATCTCAGACAACCATTAATGTCCAATTTTTGTTCCTGAAAGCTACTCAGAGGGCATAAAAACTGATTTCAACATGCGCATTTTTAACTCAGACTTATTTTTTGTTGTCATTTAGAAGACGAGAGGCGTTTATAATGTGTGTGTCTCCATGTGTGAACTGCAGCAAGGCCCACAGTGAGACCCCAGGAGGCTGGTTTGGGTCTGAGCTGACTAACTTATATCCTGGTCACAATTATTACCAACCCTGAATTGTAATCACAGCACTTAGAATACTGCAGAAAGACAAATGAAAAGTAACCAGTTTGGCATAATCTAAATGAATGTATACATTCATCAAGTTAGAGAAGAGTTATTTACTCTGAATATTCCTAAATTAGAGCAGTTTGGAGTTGATTTAGAAAAAATGCTCAAATTTAAAAACTTCCTGTCAAGATGTTGTTATTTTTTTAATGTTTGGAGTCTTATTCTTTTATTTTGCTTAATTTTTAATTTTCATGCATTTTGCAGGTTTGTTTTTCTTAACCTCCACTTATATAATAAACCCTGACATTTTCATCCAACGCCTCCTGTGAGTCCTGCACTTGGGTCCAATTCAGCCTGACTTGGTACCATCTGTTAGGGTCTGAGCCAGAACTAATTCTACACAATGAACCATAGGGTTCGATGGGTGAAGGCCAAAGGAGGGCATCACTGTTGGCAGAAGAAGCAAGGTTATGTTTGAGAAGATTTATAAAAGTTTATTTTGCAAACTCAGGTAAAGATTTGGTCAGTTTATTTGTAGACAACATATAAAAATAGCAGGATTTCTTTGATGTTATTTTGTTTCTTTGATGCAGAAGAGGCTAAATGTTTAAACATGAAAAAAATCTGGTGTTATTTAGCTTGAAGGAGAAGCTGTTCAATCTTTCAGCAGCACAAACAACCCAGAGCTCACCTCCAAGAGCACAGCTTTAAAGGAAAAATGGATTGTTTCAAACTGGCCTGAATCCCTTAAAAAACACTGAATGAAGCAAGGGGAAATAAAATAAAAAGCATTTAGAAATTAGCAGCAAATCCTGGTAAAATACAGATTTGTTGAAAACTTCCATTAAAGAAAGAAAATCCCAGAAAGGTCACTGAAATAAGTAAACCAACTCGTGAAATTGACCTGGACTTTAATGATGATTAATTTTCATGTTAAACTGTAATTAGCATCACAGGTTCATTCTATCTTAATCAGTCAGACTAGGTGAAATGTAGTCACAGTGTTAGATGACCTCCCTGGGTGTGGACACAAACTAAACGCCAAATTAAAGAGATAAATAATACAAATGGTAACAAGGAGTCCTGAGCAACTTCTGAAGGTGAACTCTGAGGTCAAGGCCATCAGTGTCGGATTGCATCATCTGTCACTGTTAGAGCTAACACTGGAGGACAATGCTGCTGAAAGAAAATCATAACATGGACTTCGCTGAAATGCATGTTTATAAGCCACAAAGCTTCTGAGAAAGCATCCTTGAGACAATCTGGAGCTTTTTGACAAGTCCCATCATCTCTATGCTCACTGACACAATAATGATGCTTTCAAAGAAAATAACTATCAAGACATTCTAAAAGTATCAGAAACTTTGGTCTGAGTCACAGGTCATGGAGGTCATCCAACAGGATATTGACCTAAAACATGAAGCTAAAAACACCCAAGAATGGTTCATTGTACTATTGTGCTTGAACATCTGTGGAAGGAGCTGAAACATCTGGAGAAGGAACCCTTCAGACCTGAGTCAGCTGGAGCAGTTTGATTACAAGGAGTGGGACAAAATACCTGCTGACACGTGCAGAAGTCTCAGAAAATTACAGAAATGGCTTGATTGTAAAATATTAAGGGTTCCACCACAGTATCTTATTTTCATGAGTTAGTTTTCATTTATTATTACTTTTGTCAGTTTCAGGTTATTTAACTGAACTTTTAATGGAAGAGAACCAACAGTTTTATCCAGTCATGTATAAAAACCATGACCAGGAGAGATAGCTGGACCTTTTTACCTCCCACCACAGAAATGAAAACAGTCCTCTAAGAATGCGATTTCCTCCCGAGTTCCTTTGATACATCCTCTGATGGCTTTTTCAATTAACTTCCTGCCATCTTTAGGAGAGCGATGAAGGTTTATCCTGTGTGATCACATTAGGCAAAAGAGCAAAAATGAACTGGCTTCTCTTCACTCGGCAGCAGAAGGTCGTGGCTGTCTTAATGCGCTCTAGATTTCAGCTTCTGTTTGAAACGTCTCTTTTTTCTTGTTGAGATCCCACAGCTGCTTATTGAATAATCACTCAAAAGTTATCTCGGCCTCTTTTATTGCCGCCGTTCAATCAGAGGAGATGAGCAGGCCTTGCAGAAATAGCCAGTCCCTTTGGCAGATCAGTGAAGCTCGTATTAATGAATTACACTTTTTGTTTGATTTGTCAAGCTAATGTTTTGGAGATGAGCCACTGGATGGTTGCTAATATTAAGGATTCAAGCCTCCATAGATGATAAAAATGAGCAACTATAGCAAACAAAACCTTCAAAGCTGTTGGAAAGTTTCATCCTTGATTTTTTTTTCTCCAATTAGAATCAACTACAGCCCATTACGCGCCACGTAGTAGTGCTTTCAGAGTAAATTGGTAGTGGCACTTGTCTGATGCACGCTAAAACGCTCCCCATGTAGCAATTATCAGTCTGGTTTCTCAGCCACTCACTGGGGTGGACTTTTCCAGCTTCGTCTACACTCATCTGAAGATTGGACGACACAAATCACCATCCAGTTTGATTTATTGATTTCATTTTGGTCACTTGCTGCTGTAAGTTAAAGTAATTATTGTCTTTGTAGCTAGCTTCCAGAGCAGACTCTGTTTGGAGAAATAGCTATATGCCATACAGGAATGATGAGTATATAATAAAATAATTATATGCAAATAACTGTAATGTAAAATAAACAGCTGCATGAAACACTAAGAAATTTTGGCAACCAAAGCAGTAGATGTATAGCCGTTTCTCTAAACAGAGGCCAGTCAGTCAGCTGTCTACAACGTGTAAGATTGTGTATAAACTTAAACTGAAACACACTTGAACAAAAAGTTCCTTTAAGACCACTTAAAAGGACGGGAAGAAAAAATGGAAAGGGAGAAAAAGAGATAATAAAAAAGTAGGACAGGCTCTTACAAACACTGTAAAAGATCCAGAGAGATGAGGTTATACTTGTATCTTCACCTGTCAGTATTTAGTTGCAGACTTTAATAACTTTTTCTTTCTCCTTCGATTCACCTAGTCCCGTCCTTTCTGCAGATCAAGCCATAAATTACTATTAAATGCCACAGCAACCCATTTATCACTCAAAGCAGCAACCAGTAGAGAGCTGTCACCTCCTAGAACACAATCGCACTTGTGTGTCAAAAGTCAAAGTCGAGCCAGCGTTCACATGCGAGCCCTTCAAACACGAGCAACGTGACAGATTTACGCTGCCACTTCATACATACTCTCCATTTCTAAGGAGATTATGGCAATCCTTATACTCCATGTACTCAGGAATAAAAGGAACATATGCTTGTTGTTTTTTTCTGCAGAGGCACCAATTTACTGTAGAGAAACTGAAAGTGGCTGTAATGCAACCACATCCAGCAAAACAGCTCCATTTCTCTTTCATTTATCCTTGTAGCACTTTATTGTTGACAGCAAAAAGCCCTTTGACACAGCTTAAAACAATTTCACAGCGAGTCATCCAGGGATAAGAACACAATAGCCATTGCTTGAAACATAAATTAGTTCTCCTACTCAAGTTTCTGAAAATTATTTTCTTGTATTACACTTATTGTCTCAGACAGAATCAGTCATTTTCTGTTGGTGTTTTGAATCTTTGGTCATTGCACGAGGGATATTTTGATAATTGTATGACCATGAAATATTCTTTTTTTTTAATTTAAATGCAAAAATGAAAAGTTTAATTTTACAGTTTGTATCTTAGTTTCACTTCAAGGCTGCAAATTTACATGAAAACTGGACAAAATCAGGTGTAAACATGATGCTAGAAGCATATAGTAAATAAAGAAATGTTTACTTCTATAAAGAATCACCATGTTTGTAGACATTTACCCAATTTTGCCTCTTTATTGTATGAAGAAATACCACAGTTGTGGTTCATGAGGACATTTTCACCATGTTTTGCTGCTACAAACATGGATGAAGGGAGTGTTTGTTTACTCTGCTGCCCCCAAGTGGCTAAAAAATACACAAACATCCAATCATGTTGCTGTAAAAGGTCAACACTATTATAAGTCACACTGACATGAAGTCAAATGAAAGCAGTATTCTTGACTGATTGTAGAAAAACAGTTATTCCTATTGCAGTGTAACTTGTAAAGTAAAAACAATGAAGCATAAAATTCTAAAAATAAACCCCAATAATAAGTTTTAAAATGTAATTATGTGGTTTGTTGTCCACAAACAGATTTTTTCCCCATGCTGCTGGCTTAGCTTATCAGCCTATAAAATAAATGTCTATTAACATTCAACAAAATATAACTTAATCGTGTAAACCCTGCTGCATTAAAACCTGTTGAGAAGTTTTAGCCAGCTGCTAAAAACAAGAGTAGCTGTTTTTGTCTAAACGGCCAGCAGAGGGCGCTGGAGAGCCATAGAAATGCATGTGTCTTGAATCCTTTTCTGACCTCCAATCTTTGTTGTATTTTTACAAAACAAAAGCAAAACAGAAATTTGCTAAAATAATTATAAAGTTGTTCATTTTAAATGCATTATTGTTGTTTTGCTGATTTAAATTTACAGCTTTTTTCTGACCACCCTCACATGTTGTGTCTCTCTGACACACATGGCTCCACAGAGTAATGACATCATTGACTCCAGGCATCAGCAGGGCCCTACAGAACTGGTTGATGAGTCACTTCTATCCATACAGCCCTGCAGAAAAACAGCAGGCACACACACACACACACACACACACACACACACACACACACACACACACACACACACACACACACACTCTCACAGTGGTGAGCTGAATCTCAAGCCTGCATCTCTCTCATCATTTGTGATTCAATAATCACACTGACGTCTGACTGAAAACAACAACGCTGCTTAGTATCAGGGATGCAAAGCCTGGCAGGTTAATGATCACGACTGGAGCACGACTCTCAGCACAATCAGCGGTGCTCACACCACCTACTATTAAAAATGTGCTGCATGCATATATATGCACCTGCAGGAAAAATAAAAAATAAATAAATACAAACTTACACCGTGTCCAAGCACATTAGCACATTTTTGCCCGGAGCCTGACAGGATTTTTCTCTCTGTACAAAGGCTTCAGCTCCTGTGAGCGTTTGCTTCGTCCGTGTTATACAGCTTTCTTGGTTTTTTTCCCTCTTTTTCTGTTCACAATATTTTTCTGGTAGGTTTTTCCTCCAGAACCCTGTTTTGATCAGATTATTGAACTTTAAAAATATTTATTTAATCATTCCCATCTATTACTCAGGAGATTATAATCAATTAAAAAAAAAATTGGTCTTGTCCGCTATGAATAAACAACTTATTAAATAAATAACAGGTCCCAATCATTTAGCATTTCTTCACATAAACAAATCATATTTCTATGTTGGGTTTTTGCATCTCTTTATGTTAACATTTATTTATTGTCTAATTGGAGTTAATTTTGTCTAAAACACCTTGAGGTGCATTTAATTGTATGAAAGCTGAATTCTGACATACTAAAATTGTTTGACACTGTAACCAAAGTTAGTAGCAAGGTTTTGAGCCCCACTTTAGTTAGAAGGTCTAACCCCTGAGCGGGGTGAGTTGAGGTCAGACTGGGTTAAACCAATCAAAACGGACCAGCTAATCAGCTGAGAACAGAACAGCAGAAACTGCTGCTTTTAGGTGACATGTCGTTTCAGATTTCTTGTCATGTTACATAAAGAAAGACCCAGCCTCTGAGGCTTAGCTTGGCCCCAGATTATACGAGGAGAGCCAGGAACCTGATTACATATCTGTAATCTTATTTTTATAAAAACATTTCTAGTTGCAGGAATAGTGAGCAGAGCTGATTTTGTTAAGTGAGTTGACCAGATGTGCCAGTTTGAAGCAAGACTCACAAAAACACGTTGGCATCTTAAAAATAAATGACTTTAAAAGCACAGTTTGACTTAAGATATGCAACAAGCTGCACGGCATCAATTTCTCCATTAGATTCAGAGTTAAAGTCAAACCTCAAGAACACCACAACATCAACTCTGCATTGCTATTAAGGGACAGATTATAACAAAGGGAGGGAGGAGGGGTGTCAAAGTATTTTTGGGTACTGAACCCCTGACTGGTGCTGTGAAAGTCCCTGCCCTCTGCTCCTCAGGGATGGGTCAAATACAGAGAACAAACTCCATTACAACGATATTGTATATACATACTTGGTCACAAATCACTTGTCCTTACCCCTTAAAGCCTTTTAAATGAAGACGGATGATTTAGGGTTGAGTTGTGAACCATCCATATGCTACAAATCAACATGTTATGAGGCTGGAGATGAATTTAGATTGGCCTGTGAGGATGGTCACATGGGATTAGACCCTGGGACTTTTACTGAATACTCTTCCACTCACTGTGGTTAGAAAAAAATATGACAGTGGGAAAACAAAACAGTGATATTTTAGTTTGAATCAGTAAAACCAGCCTTTTACTTATAAGAGATGTGTTTAACGTCAGGGCAGATAAAAGGGATTATAGAATAGTTTGATACATGCAGTCTAATGATAATAATGTGCTATTATTGGGTATTTTTAAAAACAAGTAGCCGTGGGAAGCAGATCTATTATATATTAGAAATAGAAACATGGTTGTTTTATGGCCTTTATGGGATTGGACTCCATCACTCAGCACACACATTATCAGCTCAGGGTCACTTCATGTCAATGCTAAATTTAGAATTCATACAATAAAAATATATAGCCTTACATACATGCCTCATGGTTTCAGTTACAACACACACTGGCTGACTTAAGTCTGCAGGAAACTCAAACAAGGACAGGTCCTTTTATTTTCTTCTACCTCAAACCATTGTGATGTGCATTTCATTTTTTTTAAACAGAGCGTCAAAACAGAAAAAGACACACACAAAAACAAACAAATGAAATTATATAGGTAATTTTAAAAATCAGGATTTTAAAATGTTTCTTACACTGAACAGGTAACCAGTGCCAAGACGGTGAAACCAGAGTGAGATCCTCTCTTTCCTGCAGACTTTTTCTTTTAAATAATGAAAATCAGTTTTAACAGAATCATGCAGGTATACTGTATCTAAAACGAACAAACTCCCAAATAAGGAGGCAACAAGGGTGAAGAAACAAAAATAAAAAGATTGCTAAGATGAGAATCATTGTGGTAATCAACAAACTCAAACCAGGTGAGCCAAGTTTTAGAGAGACCAAAAACAAATCTCCTAGTAATGTGATTGTAAAACAGCACTTACAGAGGCGCAGGAAGATGAAGGTCCTAATCATCAAAGCAATTTAAAACAAGCCCTTTTGGTTCTCATGCAGAACAATCCACTAAATCCAACCCCCTGGAGCGTCTTCATCCCTGTCTTGTTTGAAGCACAGGTATATTCATGTCAGGCTCAGAGCAAGAGCCCAAATAAAACATCACAATCATCTCAGCTGGAACTGGAAACACTTGGACAGAAGTTCTCTGTGTTTGAACCCTTATGACCAATAATGTCAATATGAATAAAAATAGAGTTCTTTAACTTTCTGTTCAGAGAAACATCACCATCCCAGTCCAAACAAAGACAGGGGTAATATTAACAACTGTTTATGGAAAGTTTTCTGAAAGGAAGTAAATTATTTTTGTTAAATTTATTTGTTAAACAAAGCATTAGGAAGAGATGACCAAACATAATCAGCATACCACCGCTCTCTGGAGACATCATTAGCACACACACACACACACACACACACACACACACACACACACACACACACACACACACACACACACACACACACACACACACACACACTCCCCAAAATAAGGCCAGGGAGGGCAGATTCCAAATCCTGAGCTGTGCTTAAGAAAATACCTGAAGTTAAAGCTGACAAACACAATGACAGGAAAGTGACAACGGAAGAGGGAAGTCCAAATCGCAGTGACCAGCTGTTTCTCAACTCTTCTCTTTTCTTTTCTTTTTTCATGTCTCTCAGAGGTCACTTCCTGTCTGACGTCACAACATCAACACACACAGATCCTCTTGCTGCTGCAGGCAAAAGATTCTCTTCACGTTTGTTTACATCATCAATCTAAGGCTCCGTCGCTGGTCATAACAGTGAGGTTATAGTAAGACGTTCGCATGATGCCATCCAGCTGCGCCGACGGTCTGGATTTACCAGGCTCCACTCACAGAGACAAAGAACAAGACGAAAGAACGGGAAGAGATTATTTGACTTTTTATCTGTGCTGATTTACTTACGTCTGTCACTGGATATCAGGACATGCCAAGGATGTTGCCTTTTATGGGCGTGCAGCAAGAAAAGCCTCCATAAAGAGTTCAGAAGTCCTTAGATTTGAATTCAGAGCAGCACACGCTGTACTGAATTTATGACAATGTAGCCAAACATCTGGAGGCGGGGAACATCTTTACCTAAACAGCAAATCAGCCATGACTCCAAAACCATGTTTCATGGGACTTAAAACTGAATCACACTCATGTAAAACTAATAGGTGGAAATATTTTTTGATTGCAGACTTTAACAGTCAAGCTCCGTGCCCAGTAAAAGTTAGTGGAGCGGACTGGTCCCTGAATGACCTAAGATCCCTGAGAGCACAGATATTTCCTACTCATTGTTATGGGAACTAACTCTCTAATAAAAAATGCTTTTGGCATTGCTTGAATACATGTGTGTGTGTGTGTGTGTGTGTGTGTGTGTGTGTGTGTGTGTGTGTGTGTGTGTGTGTGTGTGTGTGTGTGTGTGTGTGTGTGTGTGTGTGTGTGTGTGTGTGTGTGTGTGTGTGTGTCAGTGTGCATGTATGCATCCTCCACAGCATGTGCGTCAGAGCTTTGGTGGACTTATGCATGGTTCTCATTGCCAGACAAGCAAAGAAAAACAAACACTGTCTTTATTATAGTAATGAATAAGCTTTGGGAAACAAATGATATATTTTCCATTAACCCTTCTTTATCAAATGCCAAGAAAGGCTGAGGGAACCCTGTGACATTTCACTTTGTTGGCAACAAACAGGATTTTAATTTCCTCTGAACTCTCATCTCTGGTAACTTGTTGTTGTTGGTTTTTTTACTCTTATAAGTATTTGTTTTGTTTCTTTAAAAGGAGTCATTTCAGTACAACAAAGTCTGGAAAAAGATCTGAGTTGACATCGTCACTTTAAGTTAAGGTCATGCAGATGATCAGATTTGTGCACACGGCGTACGTGAAGACGTTGAAGAACAAGTGCAGAGAAGGCTGTAGCAGAAACAGCAGCACAGCAGACCAGATGCTCTGCAATTCCTGCACATCACACACATTTAACATCAGGTCAGCCTCTTTTTAACTCTCTAACTTACGGAAAAGGCACCCAATTAGATAAAAGCTCATTTGACTTTTATCTCAAGAGCATGAACTCTCTCATCATCACTCAGGTCAGGTGATGCACACCTGGAACAATGGGCTCAGTGTCCTGCCTGCATCTTCACAGGTAGAGTGCAGCAGTTTATAATCTAAAAGTGAGTATTGCATAGCAGAGGTCACACTCGATACAAGGCTTCCTGTGTTCTACTCCACAATAATGGAGATCTGGATGACAGGCAGGTAGATATTGGAAACTTGCAACTTATTCCCTCACTTAGGAGCTCCAACACACACCGGCATGTGACTGAGTGCAGTATTAGCCTATCTTGTTGGGAAAAGGGTGAATTAAAAAAGTTATCATGAGGCTATTTTAAGGTCACGATCATCATGAGGCTCCACCTTTGAGTGAAAAGAGCTTGAATGTTGAACACAAACAGCTTCATGTGGTTGTCAGCTGGTCAGCTGTGTAACTTTCCTGAATTTAATCAAAGTAAAGTGTGAGAGTGATGTAACTTTTTATGTGTGGTCTTCAAATCGGAGGCAGGCTGCAACCTTCACAGGAGGAAAAGAAGCACTCGTGAGTAAATCTTTACTCTCTTATCTGTTCATCACTAAGTCCTGCAATGTGCAAGTGCTCGCAAATTCTAAAAGAAAAAGAACTATACCATTTCTTGGCCCATTCAGAATTTACGTGCGACTGCAGCACAATGTAGAGCGGGCCTATTTATAGCCGACCACCAGCACCTCCACTGGCACCCTGCAGCCTGAAAGTCACACCAGGAGATTTTGGGAGGGCAGTCCTTGAGCTCCTCTGTCAGTGCGAAGCATTGCAGTGACAAGTTTGCTGATGAGGTTGGTCACTGGGAAGTCGCACTGCACCGGTCCCCTCCCCTGAAGCACACTTTCTATGTTCTCCTTGAAACACACAAATAAGGAGGCACACACACTCCTCGTGCATGCATGCCCATACATGCTGACATGAACGCAAACATTCATTAACACACTGCATGCACACACCTGCACATGCATGCACACAACTTGTAATCTATACATAAAAACTGTGTGACATGACAGAAAGGTGGTGTACTACTTTACTGCTACTTCTGGTTTTAACTCAAGTTAACAGAAAACAATTAACCAGGTGTTTAAAGAACTCACCTTCAGTTCTGTTCAGATTATTTATCCGGCTGGATCTCCTTATGCTGTCCCTCCTCCCCCTCCTGTCTGTCTCAAAGTGTCCCAATCACAGAAGACAAAACAAACAAAAGTATCTGGTGTGCATCTCAGACACAGCACTCTGCTGCTTACTGATGCTCTCTGAAACGAGGAGGGAACTTTGCTCACAGCTGCAAGGCCTGCAGCCAATCGACTTGGCACACTTTCTTCCTCTCGGCCAATCGAGTGCCTCCCCCAGCCACTCACTCCTCCTCTTCCTCCTCCTCCTCCTGCTGCTGGAAATTTTCATTGTTGTGGATGGATGGACTATGACAAAGTGGGAGGAATTGTGGTGGCCTTCACAGTTTGAGGAAATAGAAACAGAGTATTATGAAACAGTAGCTTAGGAGGAAACTTTTTTATTTAGCCAAAGATAAATTGTTTAGGATTTACTCTGTCACAATCCTTTTTAAACTGATGATTTATCAGACCTGCTTACTTTGGTTTAAGATAATAATTCTCATTTTTTTCATCATTGCCCAGATAAATCCCTGCTTTACTGTATCATCCAGATTCATATGGGATTATATTACAGGAGGAACAATAGGGGATTACTTTTAGACACATAGGAATAAAACAAACTATTTAGATTTATTTACTAGAATGTTGCATAAACAAACCTTGAATCTGTAACACACCCACAGCTTGCACAATTAACATAGATTTAAAACAACAGACAGAACCACTGAATGTCTGCTCTGCTTGCATGAGTTCTGTCATATTTACTTAGCCTTCAAATCCTTCACTCACAACCACACTGATGCACCCACTCAGACATCTTTCTGCCTCAGAGGCAATGGACAAGAGAGATTCTCACCTCTGAAGACATTTGAATTTATTCAAGCAGGACTTTGAGTCGCCTTTTCTCTCATGAGAGAATGTTTTTACTTTTATACACCTTTAAAGTGAGTGGAGTGAGATGTCAGTTTAACAAAAATGGGTGCTAATGACTGGTTGTGCCTTTGAATTCACACATTGCATCACTGCAACAAGACAGAAAAGAGCAAAGCTGCACCTCCTGAATGCACAAAAATATCAAGTTATTAAAGTGCATCCATCTCTATAGCAGCTGTTCTCAATCACATCATTATTTGATCTTTCAGCATCACAACAAGCTAATAATTATGTCCAGCTTAAAAACATGAACAAATCTCTGCAAGAAAATAGTGTCTGAAAAATCTATTTTCAAACATGTTTAAAGACATTTTTAATTGTGTTTCTGTGATTTCAGGGTGGTAAAATGACTTAAAAGTGGACCAAAGAAGACGGGAACTGGATAAGAATTTAAAAAATGATTTAATAATGAAAACACAAGTCTTACACGGCAGCAAGAAATCCAAACCCAATGCACAAAGAAAACTACAGAACCATAGAAAAACCCATGGAAGCTAACAGTAGGATCTGCACTGAGCAAAGAAACTGAGAAGTGCTTCTACAAAGAGGAGGGATTACTGGAATGAGAGGCAGCTGGACTGATTAATGAAGGAGGGACAGGTGTGCAGGGTCCTGAATGGCTGGAGAGCTGAGGGGAAATAATGAACAGTGTCACAGGGAACCAAACAACACAGAACATGATTAAAATAAAGTAATATCCCAGATTTCATAGCAGTTTGTGTAACTCTATTTTATAAACTTTTACATCAATGTTTTCATTTTATAGTTATTTTAGCAGAAATTTTTAGAAAATCCTGTTGAATTTGATCCCAGGGTGCACCAGTGGTGCTACCTTTCACTACTAATTATGAGATTTACATTTATAAACACACTGAGACACACTAGACAAGAACTGTGTGATTATACATTTATAAATGTATTATTCATTGAGTTGGGAAAGAGCAGGCATTAATTTCTGTTCTGCATCTGAGCATCAAGGGTCACACACGTTATTCGATTTTCAACCTCAATATTCTTAACCCTCAGTAAGAAGAATATCTTCCAAAATTGATCACAATAGGCTTTGACTTGAAAGCACAATGTTTTCTGTTTATGTAAAACCTGAAAACTCACATTTTTAAGTTTCTGCAGTTATCAGTTTGTTTCAGCAGGTGGCAGAATGGTGAAGAAAACGTGGATAGACAGAACATTTAATAAAACAGAGAAAAGCTTCTAGGGAAGCTCAGGTATTCAAGCAGAGAGCGAGTAAAGCGTATTAGTATGTATTTTTTGATGTCACAAAACACATGAGTTTATCCTTCAGAGGGGATGGATGTGTGACAAAGACGAGACAAAATTAATGTAAACAATCTATTTTATTGATTATGTTGTTTTTTTTGAAGCCAAGATCAATTAACTGTGCTATCCTACTACTGAGCCCTGTAGCAATGTATTAGGCATAGGCAGGGAGCTAATTCACCTAATCAGACAGTTACGATGCAATCAAGGGGTTTACTGCTCAGGTGAAGTAAGGTGAAATGCAAAAAAATTAAGGAAATAAATTTGTGAAGCATATTTATACTGCTGGTGCAACAATGACTGCTATGAACAAGGGTGCATATAACTGGTGCACCAGTGCAATCACTGCAGTATCACACAGCACACGATCACACACTGATGAGCTTCACATCCTGCTGTGGGGCGCTGCGAAGGAGCTTTCATACAGCTGGAGAATTTTGCTGTCACACGTGTGCTGCATTGGCACCCATCCGAGTACGGCAAGGAGGTGCGCACCAAGCGTCAGCAGCACGTACTCCCTTGAGTACCTCGATGACAAAATCATGTGCACCCCTGGTGATGAGCTTTTGGGGAGAGGAGCTGTTTTCAGACAGCAACACTACGCTTTGATCTCAGCTGCACTTAGACTAGCCGTTAGCCTGTCAATCCTGTTGATCTTAAACACTATTTATTAAAAAATAGTCCAAGCTTTTAATTAATGATGTGAGAAATATTTAAAACTTTTACACAAAAACGCACCTTAAAATGGTTTAAAAACATCCCCTTGAGAATTTCTGAGAACAAATTATGGGGCGAGTTTGTTGACCTAATTTAAGTTCTTTTTTTAACAATAAATTAAAGATGCTATAAATAAAATCTGAAGTAAGATATTTATCATCCTGTCTCATCCATTTTTTTTTTTTTTTTGCAATATAAAAAATAACATTAAAAATCCAATTTAAAGTTTTAATTTCCTATTCATGTCAGACAAGCACACAGGCACCAGAGTTGGTCACCCCTCAGGAAACAGCCATGAGGACTGGGGTTCAGCTAATCAAGCAGAGCGCTGCTGTGCGAGGCAGTCTGGCCTCAAGGTTCCTCCAACTCACAGGAGTGGACGACTTATTATGTTTGTAATATACAAAGAGTCTGTGCTTTGTTCTTTTCTCCTACATTTTCATCAAAATGTTGTTCTCTGGGCTGCATGGTGGCGCAGCTGGTTAGCACTGTTGCCTCGCAGCAAGGAGGTCGTGGGTTCGCGTCCCGGCTCTGCGGCCTCTCTGCGTGGAGTTTGCATGTTCTCCCCGTGCATGCGTGGGTTTTCTCCGGGTACTCCGGTTTCCTCCCACAGTCCAAAGACATGACTGTCAGGCTGATTGGGCTGGTAAATTGTCCTTAGGTGTGAGTGGGTGTGTGGTTGTTTGTCTCGTTCGTCTCTGTGTGGCCCTGCGATGGACTGGCGACCCGTCCAGGGTGTCCCCCGCCTCTCGCCCCTTGACCGCTGGAGATAGGCACCAGCTGCCCCGCGACCCCCTGTGGAGGAATAAGCGGCTACAGAAAATGGATGGATGGATGGATGTTGTTCTCTGAGTAAACAGGAGGAAATGAACAAACATCTGTATACAGTGTGTCTGCAGTTTGTCAGAACAAGGGGAAAATGTTTAGCATTTAATATGTAAATCCTGAAGAACACAATGGTGCAAATTCCTTGAACATTACAAAAATATTGAAAAAGAGAACGCATATACACAAATAAAAACAAAATCTGCAGCTGATGTGCACACAGGAGACCAAACTCACTTTAAAGAAAGAAACAAAAAGACCAATAAGTCGGCCTCAGAACACATGGCTTCTGCAAAAAGAAAAATATGTACGTTGGTCCAAAAGAACACCATATTTGTTCCACTGCTCTGCAGAAAAGCTGTAAAAGCTGTTGACAGCGACCAACTCAGAGGGAGAGAAGAGTTGTTCCTCATGATGTGTGGTGAGAGGACACGGTGTTCTGGAAAATTTGGCCCAAAGGAGCCAAACACGTACAAATATGAGCCTAATGATGTAAAGGTGGAGTCACAGGGAAAATGCATTGAGGCTGCATGAAACACATTTGTTTATAAAAGTTTAAAAGTATAAAAGTGATTGTTTTTTTGCTGTTAGTTGTTTGGATTGTATAGGTGTCTGAAATCATTTTGGTAGATTATATAAGAGAGGTGTGTGGCATTAAAATAACGGATTAAAAGAAAAAAGCTGTTTAATCTTGTTGCAGAGCTACATTTTTCCTGAGCACTTTAATCACGTCAGCTGCAATCTGAAGCAAATGAAAGAGACTGTTAGGGTGGTGCGAGCTGCACGATGGCAGCATATCACTTTCATACAACGCCTTTATGTGCTCGAACCCTAAAAACACAAACTAGTGCGTTTTTATACCAAAAGGACTTTAAGCTGAGGAGAAAATGAGACAGACAAATGCATAGCGGAGGGTTGAGTTATTATTAGTTAAACCAGATACCTATAATTATCTAAAAACACCAATAATTACTGTCAGAAAACCTTTTCTCCTTGCTTGTCTTAATTGCATCTCTTGGCTAAAATCTCAGCCAAGCCTCTGTACGTAAACTTCTCAAGAGTTTGACTTTTTGTTTTTGTTTATTCTTTAATTTTTTTATGGTCTCATGTCCCCTCAAGCAACCTCCATTCTCTCAGTGTTCATTGTTCCCCTGGACTTTAAATATGCTGTCATCCCTCCAAAGACACACTCTCTCCCAAAGGATGGTCACGACTCGTAACAATTATATAAAAAAAGACGTGCTCAAACCTTCTCACTGTTGTGAGAGCACGATGCTGCCAAATCGTGAGCTGGTGAATTACAGAACCAAAGACAGCAATTACCCTCCAGCTTTTTCCTCCTTCTCTTATCTGCAATCAGCTCACCCTCTGAGTAGTGACTCTGCCTTTTTGAAAAGCCTCACAAGTTCTCTTTACGGTCATCATCTGAGTGATTAGGAGCCAATTTTATGATGTGACAACTACAAAACCTGCTTTCAATATTAGCTTTTGTCTGTCAAATTATAGCAGATATAATCACCTCACGCTGACTGAGTTTCCCTTTAGATCTACGGAGTCTTTGTGGATTTTTCAGCTCGTTGTTTTAGTTCAGTGATGTATTATTTAAACCACAGTGAGCGACTCTAAAATCCTAAAAGAGGAATAGAATAATTTAAGTGTGTTATTGTTTCTTCTAGATGTGAAGATAAACAGCTGTTAGTTCAGTTTTACACACTGATTCTGCAGGAGAGATTCAATTATTTTAACCATCAAATAATAAACTTGATTTTACTTTCATCTTTCTTTTATTATAAGCTTTTGATAATATTCTAACCTTATTTCTAACTCATTCAGATCTCATTAGCTTTTTTTTTGTAACTATCTGACTAATCTAAGACAATGACAAAAAATGTCACTGCACAAATACAATGACATGCAGAAAAAAACTGCTGGGATGAAGAGTTTATTAGAATAAATGAACTGAAACTTATATTGAGTGATATTTTATTGATATTAGACACATCAGAAAGGTTTATAGAAAAATCAAAAGTCTAAATTTGAATATTTAATGATTTTGCTGATCCTTTTTGAGCAAATCAGAATAAAAAGATATAAAGGAAATAAAATGTCAATATAATGTATTGCATCATATGGTGAAATAAACATCACAGCCTTTCTGGTGGAATTAATGTCTAATAATAAACTGGTTATCAGGGCAGTCCTTGTGCATGAAAACCAGTGGAAAACCTGGAAGGGTTGCTTTGAGACAAACAGGCCATGTTGGAACACATCATGGTGTAGAGCAATGATCCGTACCCTCCAAAAGTCAAGCTGCCCTGCTGCCTCTTCTCAGCTCTCTATTCAGTTACCTTCTACATTATTCAATCATTTCACAATTTAAATTAGAAAATCAAAACAAGTCTTGTATTTAGGAAAGGAGACTTTATGGTTTGTTTGTAGTATGTATCTTCAAACTATAACTGTTTCTCCAAGATTTAACTGAGAAATTAAACACCCTGTTTCAAGTGAATTCACATTATACCCATCTGTTTTGACACCATAACCATGCTGAATGTTAGAAATCACTGTTAAGTTGTTGGGAATTATTTGCAGTTTTTCAACTTAGACTTCAAAATGCAATTCTGACATCTTTAAACATTCATATGCACGACCACTCACATTGCATAACAAACTGTTTATTGTTCACAAAATTACTGAAATTCAATAACTTATGTCGTAATGTAAGACAGGCCCTTACATGTTAGGATGAACACAAAGTGAACTACCTAATGTTAAGAAGGGGGTGAATAAATAAGCTTTTGCTTCTTTTGGAACATGTATAAATTTGTTCAAAATGATAAGGACCAATAATATTGTCATATTTTTTTTACTATACATTTTCTATATAATGAGAATAACTGAACATTTGTTAAAACATTTAAATTTATACTCCTCATGAAAATAATTTAGCTGAACCATATCTAGTCTAACACCGCCCCCTACTGGTAAATAGATTTTTTGCAGTCAGATGTAGAAAGAAAAAAACAAAACTAAAAAAACAACTCAAATACACTTTAACTCAGATGTTTAAACTTAGACTAGCCTTCAGTCACTTACAGCACTGGACCCTGCAGTATAGATTCACTTTCACTAAACAATGTTTCCAGATTAAAGTTAGAACTTCAAAATAAAAGTGAGTAAGCAAAATACACATTTAAAGTACATTCAATATTTATTTTATATAAATACATAAAATACAAAATAAACAACTTTTAACAATATTCACTGTTGTAAAGAGCTGGCAAATGGAAAAATATACATTTACTCATCTGTAAACCTTTAATGGAGGGTTTGTGCTTCATAAAAAGGTGGAACTCTTTCCACACAAAGCTCAATCCTGTGTCCTCGATCACCAGAGTGTTACATTCACATTTAGGATCGTAGATATAAAAACTACCAACTTCAGCCATATGAAGACGTCATCAGCACATTGCTCAAAACCAGGACAGAAGGCATGTTCCTGTGATGTAAAGCGTGTCCCGTCAGTCTTACTTTGCAATGTGCCTCAGTGGGGAAGTAAAATAGTTTTTAAAAAAGGTCTGTTCTGGATCCTACAAGAACCATCAGGCTTACTCTGAATAATATCACAACACTGCTTCATAGAAGAGTTGAAACAAGGATGGAAAAATGATGCTGCTGTGCTTTTCTCTCCATGTCTTTACCATCAGCAGCTTCTGTGAGGTGGGTATGTACGCAATGTCAAAAGTATAAAATAACTCTGTTCTGCATGTGAGTAACCTAGGACCAGTGTAGCGTTACCGTTTTTAAAAAAATGCAAACGTATCGAGCCTAATGAAATAACCTTCCCTTTTCAGTGCACAACTTTAAAAACCTCAACTGGATTACTTAGTCTTCTGAGAAGATAAAGTTATAAAAAAGGTAAAAAGGAGGTTTTAAGGAAATCCAGTCTGACTGTACAGATGAAGTCTTACCACAAGTGAAGTCCCATGGTGACTAAAAATGTAAATTTGAAACTTATTTAAGCCTACTTTAACAGAAAAATGTAAATAGTTGAAAACTTTCCTGTAGCAGAACTTGGGCCTCAGTTTTTATATGAATACAAACCTTCAGCTCAGTTGAGTGATCTAGTTAAACATCAGCTTTGGTCATATTTAAGGATTGTCTTTAGAAAAGCAGCCAAAAGAAAACTGTTCAAAAACAAGTTTAAGTTGAATCAACCCTGAAACACTCAGACGCTCATGTCACTGATATTTGTCATGGTCAGCGTTTCCATTCATGACTCCGTTGGTGTGGTGGGACCATGACTGAGCCCGAAGAACTTTAGGCAGCCTCTTGCCTTTGGTGTAGGCGTGGTACCAGAAGTTGAGAAAGAGAAACAGGAAAATCAGGCCATACAGGCCAACGATGTAGATAAAGATGGGGAACCGGTAGTTGCAGTCCTTCATGAAGAAGTACTGAGAGATGTGGCTTGAAACCATAACAAACTGGATCTAAAGAAAGAAGAAAAAAAAAGTGTTTTAACCATTTAAATAAAACCAGATGCACAAATGTGTCTCATTTAAAAGATTACTCAACATACCAGCTGAATGGTGGTAAGGTACTTCTTCCACCACAGGTACTTCTGGTATTTGGGGCCCATTGCAGTCAGTCCGTAGTACGTGTACATGATGACATGGACAATACAATTAAGAAAGGCGTGGAATGTTCCCAGTCCACCTGAAATGAGAGTTTTCAGAATGTCAGAATTCATAAAGACGTGAGGTAATGCCACAGACACTGCAGCAGGAATGTTCTAGAAAGAGTTTTACCTGCAGCAAAACGAACTCCGAACCACCAGGTGAAGGGCATGATGGAGTGATGGTAGACATGAAGAAATGTCACCTGGCTGTTCTTCTTCCTCAGCACGAAGAAGATCTGAAGGACAAAGTTTGGTTTAGAAATACAAAAAAGAAACAGGACGAAAAACAATAAAACGGATCACTTACCGTGTCAAGCATCTCAATGAACTTTGAGAAGTAGTAAAGCCAGCACGTTTCTGCCATCTAGAGGAGAAAGTTGAAAACTTTTTAGCACTGGCTCCAGAAGTATTGACATATTTAAAACTACATGTTTAGCTAAATAAAGAAAAGTAGAAGAATGTAAAAAACAGTGACTTACCCGTATACCCTGTGGTGAATTAGAGTAGTCAACCAGATCACAGCGAAATGAGTATCCTGTTCCCCATCCTGACATCACAAACTGAGAGGAAACAAAAAAACTTCAGAGAAATGTCATCTTACAAAAAAAAAAAAAAAAAACCTAA
>SSNR01000106.1:492661-514177 GCA_006937965.1 Callopanchax toddi | reverse complement strand
ACACAAAGCTCAATCCTGTGTCCTCGATCACCAGAGTGTTACATTCACATTTAGGATCGTAGATATAAAAACTACCAACTTCAGCCATATGAAGACGTCATCAGCACATTGCTCAAAACCAGGACAGAAGGCATGTTCCTGTGATGTAAAGCGTGTCCCGTCAGTCTTACTTTGCAATGTGCCTCAGTGGGGAAGTAAAATAGTTTTTAAAAAAGGTCTGTTCTGGATCCTACAAGAACCATCAGGCTTACTCTGAATAATATCACAACACTGCTTCATAGAAGAGTTGAAACAAGGATGGAAAAATGATGCTGCTGTGCTTTTCTCTCCATGTCTTTACCATCAGCAGCTTCTGTGAGGTGGGTATGTACGCAATGTCAAAAGTATAAAATAACTCTGTTCTGCATGTGAGTAACCTAGGACCAGTGTAGCGTTACCGTTTTTAAAAAAATGCAAACGTATCGAGCCTAATGAAATAACCTTCCCTTTTCAGTGCACAACTTTAAAAACCTCAACTGGATTACTTAGTCTTCTGAGAAGATAAAGTTATAAAAAAGGTAAAAAGGAGGTTTTAAGGAAATCCAGTCTGACTGTACAGATGAAGTCTTACCACAAGTGAAGTCCCATGGTGACTAAAAATGTAAATTTGAAACTTATTTAAGCCTACTTTAACAGAAAAATGTAAATAGTTGAAAACTTTCCTGTAGCAGAACTTGGGCCTCAGTTTTTATATGAATACAAACCTTCAGCTCAGTTGAGTGATCTAGTTAAACATCAGCTTTGGTCATATTTAAGGATTGTCTTTAGAAAAGCAGCCAAAAGAAAACTGTTCAAAAACAAGTTTAAGTTGAATCAACCCTGAAACACTCAGACGCTCATGTCACTGATATTTGTCATGGTCAGCGTTTCCATTCATGACTCCGTTGGTGTGGTGGGACCATGACTGAGCCCGAAGAACTTTAGGCAGCCTCTTGCCTTTGGTGTAGGCGTGGTACCAGAAGTTGAGAAAGAGAAACAGGAAAATCAGGCCATACAGGCCAACGATGTAGATAAAGATGGGGAACCGGTAGTTGCAGTCCTTCATGAAGAAGTACTGAGAGATGTGGCTTGAAACCATAACAAACTGGATCTAAAGAAAGAAGAAAAAAAAAGTGTTTTAACCATTTAAATAAAACCAGATGCACAAATGTGTCTCATTTAAAAGATTACTCAACATACCAGCTGAATGGTGGTAAGGTACTTCTTCCACCACAGGTACTTCTGGTATTTGGGGCCCATTGCAGTCAGTCCGTAGTACGTGTACATGATGACATGGACAATACAATTAAGAAAGGCGTGGAATGTTCCCAGTCCACCTGAAATGAGAGTTTTCAGAATGTCAGAATTCATAAAGACGTGAGGTAATGCCACAGACACTGCAGCAGGAATGTTCTAGAAAGAGTTTTACCTGCAGCAAAACGAACTCCGAACCACCAGGTGAAGGGCATGATGGAGTGATGGTAGACATGAAGAAATGTCACCTGGCTGTTCTTCTTCCTCAGCACGAAGAAGATCTGAAGGACAAAGTTTGGTTTAGAAATACAAAAAAGAAACAGGACGAAAAACAATAAAACGGATCACTTACCGTGTCAAGCATCTCAATGAACTTTGAGAAGTAGTAAAGCCAGCACGTTTCTGCCATCTAGAGGAGAAAGTTGAAAACTTTTTAGCACTGGCTCCAGAAGTATTGACATATTTAAAACTACATGTTTAGCTAAATAAAGAAAAGTAGAAGAATGTAAAAAACAGTGACTTACCCGTATACCCTGTGGTGAATTAGAGTAGTCAACCAGATCACAGCGAAATGAGTATCCTGTTCCCCATCCTGACATCACAAACTGAGAGGAAACAAAAAAACTTCAGAGAAATGTCATCTTAAAAAAAAAAAAAAAAAAAACCTAACAAAAGCACAATACATGCATCTCAATTTAAAAGGCGATGCAGTATTCCCCTGCTGCGAGTCTGAGATTTGAAATTAATAAAAGAGTGATTTTACAATAAAATGCCAAAGCAGTTTTACACCAGCCACAGGAAAACAAACTCAAAAAACACACCTCGTAGGTCATGTAGAGCGAGAGCGCCACCACGCTGAAGTTGTACACAATAAGGATTCCTTTGAGGTCAAAGGCTTTGCGGTTCTCCATCAATCGAGGCCCCAGTGACATGACAAAGTAAATATAAGCTGCAATGATGATCGTCTGGGGGACGGGAGACGACATGAGCAGCCAGTCCTCCGTCCGAGAATCTGTAACGGATTTTTGATATATTAGCAATGCACTCATAAAAATAATAAACAAGTGTGGATTCATATTCGGGAAAAGACATTCAAGTTATAGCAGTTTGTCATCACAAATATTGAAGCAATTTCTTGTAAATGGCTCAGTAGTGCAAGACTCACCTGCATTTTGGATGAACTCATCATAAAGGAGAGCAACTGAAGACTTAATGTGAAAAAGATCCATTTTCAGGCAGTTTCCCTGCAGTTCACCTAGAAGAGGAAGAAGAAAAAAAAAAAAAAAGGTTAAAATGTCAGTTTTAATCTACTAGTTCACTGACATTTGCATAAAGAAGCCAGTGCAGAATGAGTCAGTGATATTTTTGTACATGAAGCTCTAGAAAATGAAAAGAACAATTATCATCTATGAACACAGCAAAATGTTGCACATATCCCAATTTAGATTTGGGGAAGTAATGTTATGTTGCACACACCATCATTAAGGTTCAGCAGTTTTTACATTACAAATACTAAACAGAAGGTTTGTCTCTTAGAAGTGGGAAAACTTCTGTGATGTGATTAGTCAGAATGCAGGTTCATCCACATTCTTTTGAAGGACGTTTCAGGAAGTAGTTTCCACATCTAAAGAAAAGTGGATTTTGGCTATACGTAAGTTTTTGTTATCCCTAAAGCAAAAGAGAAAATAATGATACAGTGAGCCATAAAGTGAACAGTGCAGTCAATTTAATTTAAAAACGTTTTAAAAGGGAAGTTAAAATTTGCCAAATTGAATACTGCCAAGCTTATCAAACCATAAAACAAAGCTTTCACATTTTCATAAACTTAAAAAAAAGGTGCCTCTGGACATTTATCCTATTGCCTTTACTTGGATAAATGAGAGTCAAATCCCACTATGATCAGGTACATATATTTATTCCAATTCAGACATAAAAATGCAAAAGTCGGTTCAACAAATTCATTTTTTGAGCAAGATCAGGGGCAGAGAAGTTGATGCTAACACATTAACTGGCCTGACTGGTTTGAACACAAAAGCATGCTTGAAATAAGTTTGAGTCATTTGGAGCTTCTCACCCTAAACAGGTTAGCATCACAACCAGATGTTGAACAAAATCAGGATTCTCAAGTTTAGTCTGAAGGAAGGAGTTATGTACAAAACTCTCAATACAGGTTTTCAAGGTGTGTCCACCTGATTGTATTATGGATGCTTACGGGAGGAGGGCAAAAAGGGCAAGGATGTCAGAGTATCTCCTCTCTGATGGCACAGTGGCAAGTCTTAACACGCCAATTAAAGTTTTGGTCAGGGATTATGATGTAAAACCTGCTACTCCCAAGGCGCGCCTCCTCATCATGTATACTGTACAACCTTCTACAACGTTCACTTCAACTTAATCGCTGGGGAAAACGTGTAAAAAACGAATTTTGTTTCAAATTAGCTTTGTGACAACTATTTTAGGCTGACTATATCACATTCAGGTAGCTAGCTGTGAGGGTTTACTTATAGCTAACGTTTTTTTTCTCTCGCCAGTTTGAACACTTAAAAAACTCGTTTTTGACCTTTTCCCCGCTAGTTTTGTTGCTGCTCCTTACCTAAATTATAACTTTATTCAAAGTAAAACAAGAATTTGCAAACCTTTAATGTTGTTTGAGCTCCCACTTCGTTGGAATCCTATTGGTCCCTAGTTATCTTCCCCGGTCGCGTATCCACCTGTTAGCTCTCAGCAGGTGCTCACTCTCTGCTGGTCCAAGGGCTGATGTGACTTTATGGTCGCTCGTTGTGGGGCGGAGCCTAGTCTCTGAGCACACCCCCTGCCTTGCTGATTGGTTGATTTGAGGCTGAAGTAGATTGATGTGATGCGGGTCATTCTTAGATGATGTATCACAGAAAACTATGTACACTTTGGTGACAGACAATTTAGCTTCTACACGTAACAAACTCTGGTTTCAGTTAAAAAAAAAAAAAACACTGAAAGAACAAGAAAAGAAAAAACAACCAACTGCTGTTATTTTCCATGACCTTTTTCTCATGTCACAGCATTTAAAGCCATCAATAAATGGGATAAACTGGAAAATATGTTACAAAACATTACATCCACACAGACCAATCTAACTCTGCTTCAAATGTTTAAGTTGTTAATAAAACCAATATGTAAAACTGGACATGTCCAAAGTAGAGGTTTCAGTATCACCCCTAGCTGCTAGATTCAGCATGGATTAACACTTAAAAACAAATGTAAATGTTCCCCAGAATGACATTGGAACAATCTGTTTTTTTATTGCCTGGCTTCTCTCGTGTGTGGATTGCAGGTACGCTTATCTCAGCTCGCAAAAATGAAAGAACACACCTTTTTGACAAGCCCATCAAAGGTCTGTTTAAACAAAATTTCACAAACTGTCCAACCCATTATTAACAGGATGACAGCCAAGATGTTTTTGGCTTGCTTACCATCTCTGAAAAACAATCACAAATGCAACACAGATGAGAAAAATTTACTTAAAATGTTTAATTAGTTTAGAAAAGATTCAGAATGTAAGATTTGAATCCCACTTTTACTTACAAAAATCCTTGATGGCAACATTTTACAAAGAAAAAAAAAGAATAAAATTTATAATAATTTATCAAATGTCTAGAAACAAAAAGTTGTTGCTGTTTATAAACTGTACAATTATTTACACATTTTGTTGCAGGCAAAAGTGAGATAATAGTTGATCTAAACCCCAAAATAAGACCTACACTAGTCATTTTCTCATATAATGACAAACTTATTTGCATGCTTCATATGTCCAAATATTCAAAACATCTGCATTAGTCTTCATCACTGCTCCAGGTGTCCTGAAGGGCAGGGTTCACAGAAGGCAGGCCAGCAGCACCCTGAGAGGGAAAAAAGTATAATTTAATATTATTCACTAAAAATATTAATTTGCACAAATTAGAACTTACAGGTTAGAGGTTTGTTTGTGAACTAAGGACAGCTAGGCTAACTTTGTGTCACCACATTTCAGTTAATACTGAGCTGTCATAATTGAAATTCCTTGCATGAAGCATCTTTATCTATGATCTCTCTCAACAACAGAGGCCAAATAACAAATACCTAATTGTTCTAAGGTTTTAACAAAACCTTTACAATGAATTCAAGCACTCCTAATGTTCATATCATTAGGATGAGCGCAACCATTTCTAAGGCAGTTCCCATGGAAAATATGAATAAAGTCCAACATCCTAAATTTAGATTTTTTTTAAAGATAGATTTAGAGGAAACAAGTAATGTGAGTGATCTGAATATTAAAAACAAAAGTATATATAAAAGGGGGTATATCAAAGCAGACACCTCAACCCAAGCTAAATTCTTCTAAACCTTAGTCACAAAGTACAGTACCGTAATTTAGATTTTTCTATTTTTTATTTTTTTAAATCTTTTGTCTTGTATTATCTCTTATTTTTACAGTCTATACCTTATTTTCACAATTTGACTCTTCGTCCACATCCGACGTACGGAGGACTGGAACCCAGGCCAGTATGTTAGAATCTTTACCTCCGCTGTACAGTTCCTATGCACCAACAAAGACATCATAAATTAGTGTTACGCAAAATCACCAACATAGCAGAACATCTCATTTTTATTGGCAACTCCTGGTGAAAACTATTCTTAAAATGTGCAAACCGGAACACAGAGAATGCAAATTGTCCGTCTTAAGGAAGTTGTCTCTGAGGAAGTATCGTAAGTGCTCTGGCACTAATTATGTTCAATATACTTAAACAGAATTTTTTTAAAGTGCATTAGTGGGACTAAGCATTCTTTCCTGGAACTCTGGAGTGACAAGCTGCCAAACGGCATTCTTACAATGTCACACATTAAAAATGTATCAACGGATGCTGAATGTTGAAGTTACCTAATATGGACAGGTCGGATCAGATGCAAATCCAAGTTAATGAGTAAAACATCTGTCTGTCTGCACAAAGATAAATCAATAAAGGAAAGTGAAGGTGAATAAATACCAAGCTATAGAATGATATCATTAAAGGTCATTTCAGTTTGAATGGAATATTTGTCAACAAGTGTGTACAATGTAAACCATCTTGAATAAGAGAAAATGCTGATAAAATCACCATTTATCCTTTGTCCATCTGTGGGTTTGAGAAGGTTGCGTAACATTAAATGGTTGTGATTCTGGGTGTGTTGACATTTATGACAATGAATTTAAAAGGCTACGATAACACTGCTGGTACGTTCATGTTCCAGAGGTTTCTGGCAGTTTCTCATTCAATCTCGACACTGAATTGTGCATGCTAAAAGAAAATGAGGAAACTAAACACTGACACTCCTTATTGTGTTAAATCTGACTGGACAAAGAAAATGAAACTATCTGAATGCAAAGACAGTTTTATGATGGGATTTCTGAATATAACAAGAGTCAAGAAGAAGTCTGGGAGGAACAGTTTCTTCCACACAACAGGAACACCTGCATTTAAATTTATGAATGCAAATGTTGACTTTAACATGCAATCTGTCAAAGGGAGTGGTCGCTGCAGAGCTGTAATACCATCAACAGCACAGGTAATGAATTAAAATAAAAAAGATCAGCAGAGAAACACCATTTGACTGGAAGAACAAACAGAGCAAGTAGCAGGAAACAGTGCTGGAGATAGATGGTTGTCCCCTAATACCTTTGTGTCTCACCTGGTAGTCTGGGTGGAACTCACAGCAGTCAACATTGTTGTAGTGACCCCTGAGCATTGTGACCAGTTCTCCTGTGTGGAGGGCATACACTGCCACAGAGCTGCCGCAGGGCACAAACACAAACTCTGGGCTGCAGCCGCGGGACACGGTGAACTGCAGCTTTTTACGACTCTCGTTGCAAACCTTTCCATAATTTACCTGATGAATAAGAGGAAATAAAAACACATGTGTGAACAAAGATATAAAATTGTTATCATGCCTTTTGTGTTTTTTTATGACCATTTTGTGCTTTATTTAGATATAAAGATGTGCTTGAATGTTTTAAACTAAATACATGTTGTGCCTAAATGTATTTTGTACTTTTATTACAATAAAAGTAAGAGTGACATATATATTTAGAGTTATAATTTATTATTTTCAATCTAAAAACAGCATGACATGACTATGACCTCAAATCATGTAAAAACAAACATTAAGGACATAGAATATAATGAATTTCCATTTAATTTAAACCATTTAAGCTTGCTGAAACATTATTTCAGATACTAGGTGACATTTCCAAAACATTCAGGACAAGTGGAAAAAACTAAACACATTACATCACTTTGTTGGTTGCTAGGCTGAATTCTCTTTAGGTGAACCAGTTGGGATTGTCTGATTCATGACACGACATGAAACAAAGTGACATGAAACAAAGTTTCTTTGTGCATCATCATAATCAAACTCTGACCTTTGACCTCCAAAGCAGGTCTTTTAACTTTTAAGTCAGTGGTAGATTTAGTTTTGCTGCAGGTTTAGGAGAGAAATGTCTACCACAGAAACCACAACACAAAGCAGCAGTGCAGGAAATTTGAAGAGGAAGTGTTAAGAGCGATCAGAGAAAATGCTTGGACTCCTTATTCTTTATGTGAACGTTACATCTGTATCGCTTTAGGTTTTGTATCAGGCTGAATTTAGAACATCTGACAGAAGGTAAAATGTTTTAGACTAAACTACATCCTGTTGGCTCAACCTGTGAAACACTATCAACTTGTTGATCTCTCTCTGCTCTGATTTCTTGAGGTCACTTGTGTAAATAATCAAATGTTTGATCCTGCAGAGCCTGCAAGAGTCGTTATTGTAAACATTATGAGGCTCATGTTGCTGGGCTGACGGCTGGTTAGCAGTTTTCTGCTGTGTCACTTTTTAATTTTTAATAAACTAATTCCTTATTAACTCTGCCTTACTATAGTAAACAGGCTGTTTGACAAATAGTCTGACAGATAGTTAAGAATCATAACTTGTTAGGGTTTATTTTTAAAAGAGGCAAAAATATGTGATGTGACAACAAAATAACCACATATGAAGCCAAGTATATTTAACTACATAAAATACTTTCAAAATGTTTGTCAGATGAGAACAAAGCCCCAGCATACACCTCACCAGTGTGTTTTCCCCTGAAGCACTGTTCCATAGTCTCATACGGTCATCTGTTCCAGTGGTTAGGAGGTAGAGGCCATCAGAAGTAAAACACAGACCATTCACTCTGCCATTATGAGCTGTATTCACTGGTGAGAGAATTGTAATACGTCGTCACCATGTATTGTTTCCCCTTCACTGCCAGAGCTTTATTTATACACCACCTTATTTTCTTTACAATTACATTCCTGAATAAAGTGTTCTTAATCCATTTATTGTTTAAAACATATTGTTGAAATCCAAATGGCTGAACAATTTAAATTGTGTACAATGTGTGAAAATATCTCTGCATTATCAGAAAGCTGAAAAATAACAACTAAAATAAACTAGATCAGTTCCCTTTTAAACACAAATAGATCTCTGATAGGAAAAGAAGATACTAGAATATTATCTTTCAAGTAGAGACAGCAAACTGTGCTAAAGTAATAAAGTAACAGAAACTAGATTACTATGCAAACCAGGGTGTATTTACAAAATAAATAGTTAATATATCAATAAAAGCATCTCAAATCAGTCTAATGAACCCAATGAACCCAATGATGTTTCTATTTGAACTGCAAGATTTTTAAGAGTTTATAAAGAAGAGCAAAATACAATATTACCGGTAGTTTAATGTGATATAAATAAGTATCTGTTCACAATAAAGTGTAAGTAATACTAAAAATGTTGTACGTTTAGTTAAAAAAAAACTAAATGGGAAAAATAAAGTAGATTAACTGTACCTGCCTCTGTGGAGGCTTTGGACTTCTCTCCATTGTGCTGGTCCAGAGTAAACAGACTACCTGAAGCTCGACGCACATCCCATACGTTCACCTTGCTGTCTGCACTTAAAATGAAGAAACAACACCTAATTATTTAACCTTCTTCAAGTTAACAAATAACAATACCAGTGAGAACAAGCTCAAGACAAATAAGCTGTATCTACTGCAGTGTGTGTGTGTAACCTCATTTTTGTTTTTAAAGGTCAGTTTTCTGCTGGGGATTAACACACAGACTCATACACTACTGCCTGTGCCTCTCTCTTTGCCAGCAGTTTTCAAAATCACTTAAGAGTCCAAAGGCACAGACGCACACTGTTCCCAAAGGGTTAATTAGCAGATCTAATGTGGCGTAAAAAAGGTGGGGACTGTATCTACCATATGCTAAACTGACAGGGATACTAAACCACCGCATTGCCTATCTAGTAGAGATGTGTTACCATTATCCTTGACTCAGTGTCTAAATGTGTCCAGATGGCTGGGTCGTGATATGACACAAACTGCTGGGGCACAACATGGTGGAAGTTCTGGCATTATAAGTTGGCATTATCCTTAAATGTGGCCCAAAGGGCAGACTAAGCTCAGGAAGGATGGCAGCAAACAGAGCTTACCTGGCAGTGGCGAGGATATGCTCGTACCTGGGAGACCAACGCACAGACAGAACTTCTGCTCTGTGACCTGGATTGGTAAAAAGGTTACTGGTTATCACATGAATATGGCAGGTTTTCAGACATTTAAAAAGATTTCTGCTAGATTTCAGATGCATCTAAAAGACAATGATTATTCATTGTAATTCTACACACAATCCTTCAGAAAAACTACATTTAGTTTAGTATTCAAACCTCTTAACTCTACTATAGGGAGCAATGAGAGCCTTAAGTCTATTTGGATGTTGTCCCAAAAATTTGGCACACCTTTCAATTAGTCTTGACAGGAATGTTCAGGCTGAACCAGGTTGGATAGAAAGCAACAACGCACAGCTCTTTTATTTCATTCTATTAGTTTCAGGTTCAGTCTAGACGTGGGTTTTATTCCAAGCCACTTTGTGTGTGCTTTTCTGTATTCTTCAGGTGATTACTGAAATTAAATGTAAACATTAGCCCCAGCCAAAGATTCAGAAATGTTGTCACTCAGGACAATTTTAACATCTATCTTTAATCAAAGTTGTTTTCTTTATCAGATCCTAAAAACCTCCCAACAAGACTATGCAGCCATATTTTACTTCAGAAGTTGTTTAAATTAAGAAAATGTCAACTCTCAGCAGCACAAGTCTTTTGTTTTCATAAATGTAAGGTTTTTGTATCAATAAATTATTAACAAGACAACTTTCTTGTTCTTGTTTTATGTGAGTGTCTGAAACTTTCCACAGGCAAATTGGAAGCTCACTAACCCTGAAGAACGTGAATCCGTGAGCCAGATTTGAGGTCACAAAGTTGGATTTTAGGATTATTGGTGCCAACTGAAAAGCACAAAGACACAGAGATACGTTAGTGGGAAGAAATGAAATTTAAAAAAATCAAAACACCAAAATTTTCAAAAGAGAGGCATAGATACTTAAAACTACACTTGATACCACAGACTAGAAGAGGTAATAAAGTTCTATTCTATTCTATACTTTCATCTTAATTTAAATGTGAACATTCTAGCTGACACCAGTCTACATTTAATTTACATTAAATTGAACAATGAGGAGTCATCACAACAGAAAGCACTATAATGAAACTTAAGTTTTCACAGACAAGATGGTAAAAATGAAACCTCACTGATAAAAATGTCTGATAGTTATGGGTTAACACGCCCACACCCTGCTTACACAAAGACTTGGGAGGGTGCAAGGCAATTTTTATTTCTAAACCCCCCCCCCAAAAAAAAAAAAAAAAACTGACAGTAAAAATCCTTATTTTTCCCAACGTGATGCTGTATCAAGATAAAGACACTCTAAGAAAATCCCTTAAAAGCACTGGTATAAATGTAGTAAAAGTCTGTCGGGATGTTGCAACCTGTCAGACAAGCATCACAAAGAAGGAAGGAGAAACCTGACCTCTGCTCTACAAGCAACACACTGAAGGAACTTGTTTGTGTGTGTATGTAAGAGCACATACTTAGCAGGCACGATTAACCTGCTGGTCCTGCTTTACGATCTGCAACAACCAAGATTCCAACAATGGTTCCCCATTGAGGTCAGTTCATGTGCGATTCAATTCAGTCCCCTTTAGGTACACGTCACTTTGCAGCCTGGGGTACTTTTGGACAGATTGTATAGATGTTTTTGTTGCTTTGTAACACACTGCTTATAGCAAAAACACTACTGAGAAACCGAATAACTTGAGGGCATTTTTCCTTGTGTTTGAGGCTTTTTAAGATACAATGAGAGAAATACGAGCAGTGGTGGCACTGGCAGATCATTTATACCATGTTAATAAGGTCAGCAAAAGCACTCAAAACACACCTGCGATGAGACTATGCTTCCTGGCGATGGGAGACAGGTGGTGACTGTAGATGTTACCTTCGAATTCAAATACTTCAGCAGGCTAGAGAATAAAAAAAATACAAGGAATAAAAAAGACAGACAAGGTAGGTCATATTCAGGGAAGTGAGTATTTGCATATATAAATGATGAATGACAATCTAATCTAATGATTAAATGAACAATGGTGGCCTTAAAGTTTAATAGTGGTATAAATTCACAAGAGAGGACAGAGGAACAGAGTTCAATGAATAAGATGAGCAGAAAAAAAAGCAGAAAAAGAAGAAAGGGTCCAGAAGCTGAGCGCTCAGAGGGCAGCTCGCTCAAGCAGCAGTGGTGGTTATAATGCAAATTCTTCAGCAAACATAAAAAGCCTCTCTGTGCTCCATCTGTCAGTGTGTGCCAGCACCAGCATGGTCATCGCCAATGGGTGGGGGCTCTCACACACACACACACACAGAGGCAGGCTCTGTTTGCATACAAATGCCACACACAAACACACACTAAGAGAGAAAGAACATAACAATACAAAACACACAACATATTAAAACAAATATGGGAGTGTATTTATATGTATGTGGGACACAGACAAAAACTTAGTAAAAACTAATTAAAAGATTGGTGAGTAATTTTGTGTCCTTTCTGTGACCTTTTGAGGTAACTGTGGTGCCAGTGTAATTCTAGCACAGCTCTGGGCCTGCCATATGGGACAATGTGGCATAGAAAGGTAGAAAGCATGAAGCAGAAAATAAGAAAGAGAGACGAAGAGATGCTGAAAAGAGCAAAACGAGATAAAACATGGTGGAGCTGCATAATAGAGTTCACTACGTCATCCCTTAGGGCTTACACAAATCCAGATTATTTGCTGAAATTGTAAAAAATGTCTGCATTAACTAAACGTAAGCCTTACTGTATGACAGTAGACTATTTCTTATTTTGTGTATCAACAGTACTGCATAAAGAGGACCAATCTGCCTAAAAACTTCAGTGGATTCAGAGAAGATGGCATTACTCACCTTTAAAGTCTCCGTGTCCCAAACTTTCATGGTCTTGTCAAAAGAACTTGAGACAAACATTCCTGTGTCATATGGATACCACTGGACTGTCTCTACACTGAATTTGTGGACATGTCGACTTGACCTGAGAATGCAAAATAAATTAGTTCCATTTGTCAATTCTGGCAAAAAAAATAATTAAAGAGGATATTGTTGTCATATTATAATATAAGATGAAAGGCAAAGAATAACATCTTATGAAAATTGTAAATTGGCTGAGAACAAAACTGGTAGATGTCAAATCTAAACAGAATGCTACCCTCTGGTGGATAAAATAAATATGGTGACTACCTTCCTATAGTACAGACTGCCTTGCAGGTGTACTGTGGTTTCCCGCTGTAGTTCTCCAGGTCATAAACGACGATTACTCCATCTGCACCTCCAGACAACATGCTAACAAAAACAATTGTTTTTTTTTACAATTATTTACAATAATTTAACCTGTTAATTTGGTGAATAGTTTTGTCAGAAATGCCTGAAATGGTGCAACTAACTTGCACTAGTGGAATGTGAAAACCTGTTTTGTTTCTAAACTTTTTCTGTTGCATCAGTGATAGGGTTTAGTGGTAACAATTCCAGAGTATTGCAATTCTCCATGTAATAAACTCTTGTAATAAATTCCGTGAAAGCAAACTTACTATCTGCCCTCGACCGCTTCGATATCTATGGTATTAATGCCATTTCCATGGATTCTGTCCACATCTCTGTCAGGATTTAATGTCAGACTGAGAACCCTGAGGAGACATGAGAAAGAAAGATGGGAAATAATGGTTTAATGTGAAATTATTTTTCCTCACACTGAAACCAGAATAACCAAGCTTGTTGTTAATGTTAGCTAATTACAGAATAATTTATTCCAAATGAAAAAAAAAATTAAAAAGTGAAATAATGGAACAAATAACAACAATAACAATAGAGTTAATTTACAAAACATATGGAAATAGTAATACACAACCACAACTTATTCAAAGGTAAGTCAGTTACTTGCAGCCACTATTAATGATTAAAAACAACGATTATCACTGGTTTTTAACCATGTGTTATTATTATAATTAACTTAAAGACAACTGCTAACTGGTATTCTGTGCGCATAGCAATGTTCTGCAAGGGAAGAGAACCTTTTAAAGTACTAAATTAAAAAACAAAGAACCCAAATACAAAACTTCTACAAAGTAAATTTGATTAATACCTTTACAATAAAAGAAATGTACATGCAATTGTAATTTAATAAAGCAGTTTACTTCAGAAGAGTAGTTTTACTTATTACAGTTGTACTGAAATAAACTAATTGTGTACCGTTTAAATATTTAAAATGAACTTTTAAATATTTGCAAAAATTAAATTGGTATAATTATAAAGTCAGTATTTTCTTCTGATTTTCTCATCTGGAAATAAAATGATCAATTGTTAGTATTGTTTGTTAGTTAGAATGATTTATTCTGGTAAGAATAATGTTGTGAAATGTTATCTATAACCAGCTACAACTGATTTACGGATCTATAAACTACATATTTTTGTAATAATTGTTTAACCAAGAAACTCTTAAGTTTTAAATACATATTCGTAATTTCTCTCACCTTCTCGTTGACTCTGCTCGTCTCAGTCGCAAAGGGTCATCTAGACCAGCCTGCCTTGCAGTGAAAAATCCCAACATTGTATCAAGTTTAAGATCAACTAATTCTGACAATTAAAAAGAAAAAATGAACTATTGGTAGTTTACTTAGCTCAAAGGCTAACATGTTACCTACATTGAAGAGGCATTCTCGTTCATGTGGAAAGTCTGCTAAATCGACAAAGACTTATATTATGCTAAGATCTGCATTAGCCCTAAAAACGTATTTTAAATATTTCTAATGTGTTATATTTGTAGTTTAACGTTTATTTTACAATAAAATGTTAGCTAACTGTGCGCTCTAAACATTTAGACGCCATATTGGACAAAATGGCCCATTGAATAACAAAAACGATGATTGGTTGAGAAAGGACAGCCGTCCAATCACAACATAGTTTATTGGTTCTCCTTTTGACCCACGAGTGCTTTCATAAACAAGAGCAGTGAAATTAGGTTAAGTTTAGAGGAGGAATATTTTACTCCAGAATCTTTGAGTTGGTCCGTAAACATGAGCAGGATTGCCGGCTTCTTACGGAGAACCTTTGGAATTGTACGTGAGCACGTCGGGACAGATCATTTGGGGAATAAATATTACATTATCCCCGAGCAGAAGACATGGACAGGTATATTGATGCGTTTTAGCTAGTCATGATGATGCTAATGTAGAAAAGCTCTCTCTGCACTCAGACAATTTTTAAGATACATTTTTATTGTCATTGACACTTGGCACACGTCTGTGTCCTGATATATGGTTGTTCCAAAACCATGACCTAAGCTCCAGTTTGTACTGCTTTCAGTTTAGATACTTTTAAAATCGTATTCTTTTTGAAAACCCTTTAAATTACGCCTTTAAGTTTTGTTTTTGTATCAACATTTCAGTGCTCTCTTGCTGTTGTGGATTTGACTTTTACCTTCACCCTTTCAACCATGTAGTATTATAAGTTTGCCACTAGATGGTGTAACAATCTTAACTAAATGTACATTTTGAATTATACGATTATTCAGACTTATTAGTCTATTTAATGTAAGCCACTGTTTTTAAGTTTTTAATATCTTTGGGACACTGTTAAGCTTTTCAAAGAAAAAAATATTTCCTCCCCCATCACTATTGCACATCAAATGATTTCTTGTCTGTGATGAGGATAAGGAGGTCATATATTCCTACTGAGACATGGCAGCACTACAACAAGCGAGCTCAAGCCAGGAAGCGGAACTGTGTCAGGCTAATCCATGTTGGGATGCCAGTAGTGACCTTATTGCAGTCTCTGACTGAAAGGTCATGTTGCTGGCCTTTCAAAATAATGATAAGGCTTATTGTGGATCCTTCTCAAGTTGTTCTGTCATTCTAAGCATTTGTAGAAGTGCAACTTAGGTTGTGTGATCATGATCACCTTAGCTAGAGACTAAAATTTTGTTGACATTTGATACGTTTTGTTTTGCAGGAAGAGTTGCAGAGATGAACAAAATGTTCTTAAATCTCTCTTTTCCACCTAGTTTACACCCTATCAGTACCAAAGCATCTATAGAAGCTATAGGTGCCAGGTTAATACGACAGGTACAAGTATGGTACTAGTTTATAGTCGCATATAAACAGTATGTTAATAAGAAAAGGTTTCACCTAGTAGAACATCATAGAGTGAATGCACTTCCAGCAGAAGACATCAAATCATTTTGTTTGTGTCTTTTGGTATCAAGAATGACCCAGCTTTTATACTGTTCTACTTTTTGACTGAACTTGACTTTTTTTGGTTCACCTTTTCTCAGCAGTTTGTGGTGGAATATTTCACCCACCTCGTATTTATAATTCATTACAAGGCTGCTCCGCTACCCCTGGCTGTCAAACTATTCAAATGAGACATCACAGAAGCTGCTTTCTTGCATGCCACAGAGTAATGTATGCACTGTCCCATCGCAGTGACTGACACTGTACAGAGAGGCTAGTTGGCCTGTGGAAAGACTGGCCCTGACAAACACCATTCTGAGAGCTAAACCGACATACACGGACTCATATATACATTTATCATAGACGTAAAGAAGAAACACGATGCACATATTTGCTTCTATTTTTTGGCACTCACCTCATTCAGCCTTGTGGAACTAAAGCATATGCATTATTCAGGCCATATGTCTTGCTAAAGTGAGCTCTTTTTGATCTCAAACTGATAGGCCGAGCGTGGGCTCAGGACCTTAAGGCAAGGACCGCAGGGGTCTCCACTGGAGCGCATAAGTTTTGGTTAAAATAGGTGAGGAGTCTCTCTCTTTGTCTCTTTGCTTCTATTCATTTGTCCACCCCTCTCTACCTTTATCCATGCTTTACTGCCCCCATTTTCTACCTCTCTCAATCATTTAACTTTAGAAAACTGGGGCGTAAACAATGCGAAGAGCCAGCAGTAGGCTACTTGCTAGGATTATAATGGTTGCTATGACAGAAATAGAAAGAGAAATGACTTTGTCTTTTGGGGAGATTTGTCCAATTTGATTATAACAGCTTCTATTTGGGTTGCCCTTTTTGTTTGCCTTCACCGTACATAGTCCCTTCTTCTTGTGCCCCTCCCATGTTTTGCTGCCTCTGGATTTTCTGCCTTTGAAGTAATTCCAGTGAAGATTTCTATTCAAAACAGTGAAGCATTTCAACAGCATAGAGGGATAGGCCCAGCAGAGAGCCATATAAACCTCTCCTCAGAATTTTTCTTCTCATCTAAATGAAAGAAGCTGGGTCTGAAGAACACTCATGGAAAGAAAGAATCTCTGCCTCTGTGTTTTACAAAAGGTCCAGCAGCTATAAAGGCCCTCTGTGTGCCGCTCCCTTATAGAAAGGGTTCAGAGGCCCAACGAGTCTGGTCTGAGGCAGGGCTACAAGAAAGCCAATGGCTATCTGGCCAGTGGTCTTAAAAGGTCTTTGCCTCGGTGTTGTTTCCACAGAGCTGAATAGAGAATCTATATTCTTCTCTGTTTCTGTGTGCTTCTGTCCCCCAGGCCCGGCTCTGCCTCACACTGCATGGGGCGCCATGTCATGCTGCCCAGATGAAAGCCAAGCATTCTGTGGATGGGCTCATTCGTCTTCAGCAGTGGGCCTGCAGCTCTGACGCCTGCCTTCCCTCCTTTTATTTAGGAAGAGAGGCGCGCTGACATTATCGGCTGCTGCAGGCACATTTGAAAATAATTGCCTGTATGATTGCTATTTTTCTTACCTCTTTGAGGAGGTGTAGCCTTTGTCTTGGAATCAATGGCTGCTCAATACTGGACAGGGGAAAGGCAGTTTCCTTTCATGTCTCAGTGAAAAGGATGTATTTTTAGCACCATTCATTTTAGCTGTGTGTGCCATGCAGTTTTAATCTATTGGTCCTCTTTACTGCGTGGAGAATGGAAGAGATTCAGAGGTTCTTCACGGGTGTGCTGTGCTGTTGCGGAAAAAAGAGCCATTGACTTGTCGTCCTATCACTATCCCTCTCTTTTTGTCTATTATTTATTTGATTCCCGAGCTCTGTTCTATGAAGTGAAAAACTAAAAAGGATTCAGTTCTGCTATTTCAGGATTGGACGACTGGAGGAGCTCAGGAAGGAGGTGTGTGCTTTGCTTTAGCTTGTGACTGTGTACCTGCATTTGTGCGACATGAGCGCTACACACTCTATATTTGTGTATATGTGCTTTGCATTTTAAAAGAAAGGGAGGTAAAAAAAAAACAAATCAGCAATTGTGTGTTTTTCTCTCCACTTCATGCCCTAACACACTTAACACAACAACAGATGGCTGTGTGTCATCAGAGCGTTGATTCGAGCCTCATATTTCCACTGAAAGACTCACAGTGGAAAGCGACGAGGGTCCAAATGGCTGTTCATTCTGCCACAAGTCGTCCCCTGGGTGTGATGAAGGAGGGTCTATCCTACCGTAGGACACCAAGTCAGTGTTTATAGACGCAACGATGTCCAGGGCCGCTACAGTAAATCATGCTAATTGATCAGCAGCTTTGCAATGCATGGGGTTTAAATGAAGGTTGTTTAATCATTATAGGATTTAGCTCATCTAGCTCTACTCTGGTTGCCAAGTGTGTATCTGCATGTGTATCTTGTGGCACATCATGGAGTGACTTTACTAGTTCATTAAAAAGACATTTAAAGAAATAGATGCCGAAAATGAGAGATGGGCGCATTTATTCTCAATGGCTGAACAATTCAACTGGGCTTTGATCCAATATTTGTGGTTCAAGTATTTTGCAGGCCCATTAAACACTGCCTATCTGCAGAGGGATCTGTGTCAGTATGCATTTATTTATAAAACGGTTTGTTGCTTGAGGTACCAACTAAAGAAATCGACAAATTCATTGTAAAATATATATATGAAAAGAGAAAAAATTCAGTGGCACAGATGAGATTCACGTTCAATGTGTTTTGACACCCGAGGGCTCTTTGTTGGTCAGAAACTCAACCAAGAAGACTGACAGACAGGTTGGCACACTAGGAGACATCTCCCGGAGCCTGCCGCTGCTTATGCAAGTCAGAATATTTTAATAAAGCAGACAGGCAGAGAGAAATAAGGCAAGGAGAACAGATAAGGCTAAGAGAAACTATTGGAGGGTGGAGAAGAAGGTGGGGTACAGAAAGTGAGTGACAAAGAACAAAGAAGATGCTGACATATGGGGTGAAATTATAGAGTGGGGGAAAGAATGGAGGTAGTGAAAGGAGGGTTTCTGACAGAAAGAGGGTGAAATGAGTGGGTGGAACAGGCAGATAGTACGGGAGAAAGAGAAGGTGGGGATAGGTTAATGGTGAGAGAGTGATGGTGGTGGTGAGGTTGAAGGTGTAATAGAGGGAAAGGGAAGAAAAGGGGGTTGGATGGGAGTAGCGGAGGTGAACAGAAAGGGGTGGACAGCTTGGTGTATGGACATCATGGGCCTCAGAGGAGGTGCTGAGGAAGGAAGGGGGTCCACACTGCTCCAAAACCTCACAAAGGATCCTGACTTCCTGGCTCAGGCCTTTTTATAACCTATTGGGCAGGAAGGGGGGGTCACCTCGTGTGAATGGGTGGTCTCAAACAGAAACTGAAACATCTCTTCCACCTTAAACACAGCTTCCTGAATTTAGCTAAAAGCAACACACAGGGGGAATCAAAGTATTCTTTTCATTTTGGTGCTACTTTTATTTGAATTATTCTCTTCTGCTCTGTCATGAGTCACTCACAGCTCAGTGGGATCAGCAGAGACAAACAGAACAACGGCTGAATAAAGCTAAACAGCAGCAGCAGCAGGCCCACTTTACACCCAAGCTCCTCCTCTCACTAGAACTGATGCAAAACAATGACTGTCCTTTTCCCTCTAAACCTCATCCCACATCACTACGCTCTGGGATAATGGGTAACCATGGTTACAGGCCTCACACATCCCCTCCATGTTTTTTAGGAAGAGATTGAAAAAGTGGGGGGGTCCAAATCGGTACCTGGTTGCCCTTGTTTCAGCGATGCTCATCGGATCACTCCATCTTCATAAAGCCTTCCATTACGATGCACACACTCGCCCGTCTCCTGCGCACGGCTCAGCTGGAGAGGGATAGACTTGGTTGGATCCAAGCTGATGGGCTCGCTGCATCAAGGCGGCTTTTTGTCCCACCACTGTGCGAGAGCTGAAACTCCCCGCTTCTAACTGAGAAAGCTGCTCTCTGTTGAGAGGGAGCAATGATTGCCATGCTGCTGCAGTCGGGAGCTTTTTGTCTGCATTGCAGTCTGGTAAAACATAAGTGAACATGGTGATTTTGGGGGGCTGCAGATGTAGGTGTTGATAGTAGGGCTTGGTGTGACAGAGTCCACCTGTTGCGGTCAGGTGCAAAGAGTTAATTCTGATGCATTCTGTCAGAGTTTAAGGGAGTTTTCTCATCAAGCTGTTGTTGATTGATGCGTGTTCCCTTGACATTCACGTCTGCAATAAAAACAGAGTGCAGGAAGAAAAGTGCATTGCAGGAAAAAAAGACAACACAAGATACCCACAATGACATTGTGGAGGTGAAAAACCTCTCGGGTCGCCCCCAGCAGTTTTCACCTGGGAGCTGATGTGTGAAGTTGAGGGTTGTGTGTGTGTGTGTGTGTGTGTGTGTGTGTGTGTGTGTGTGTGTGTGTGTGTGTGTGTGTGTGTGTGTGTGTGTGTGTGTGTGTGTGTGTGTGTGTTGAAGCAGGTGATGGAGTTTAGCGGGGTGTGTTCAGGGTTCAAAGAGCAGCCCTCAGAGCGCATCATGTCTTATTTTAACGAATGGGGAAGGAAGAAGTGCGGCTGCCACGGCAACCCCCTCGCCCATCCCTCCTCTCTCTGTCTCCCTCCTTCCTTCCTTCCTTTCCTTCACCCCTCCCCCAGGATCCACAGCTAGGCTCACAGATGAGTTGTGCTCAGACAGGTGAGATGGCTCATGAATATTTATGCAGTGGGATTTCATTCCTCCCTGCCGCTGGACCCTCCCCCTCTCCAAGGCAGTGCTGCGTTTGTCCTTCACGGTAAAGAGGCAGCGTCCTCGCTCCTGTCCCTCAGGTTAATCTGCCTGCTCTCTAGCCAGTCGTGTGTGTTTGTGGGCGTGTGTCTGTGTGTACAGGTGTGTATTTGACTAGTAAATAGGTTTTCCCCAGTGAGTGATGAAGGGCAGACCTGTCACAAGGGCGACCGCTGAGATCATGAGCTCTTTGCACTCTTCAGAGTTCTTTTTCTTTCTCTCAAGGTGGTATTGGTGCAAGGTGGAGGCCTGTGCAGCGCTGTGGAGCAGACAGCTTACGCCCATGTTGATGACTATATGTGTCGGGTATAATGTCCAAATTTGTCAACTATTATGAACATTTGTTGGTTATGTTTTTGGATCATTTTGATTAGTTTGCACCCTTTTATAAATGTATGTTTTAGACTAACAAGAAACAGCTTTGGTACTGTCATTTGATTTCAATGTACAAAAATAAAGCAGGTGAAACTTTGAAGATATTGGGTTGGTGGTGGTGAAACTTTGACATTTTCTATGTGAATCGTAGCCTCAGTTTCCTGTTATGACACCAGATGTGGTGTTCATCTGCTTCAAGGTTCAACATGTTGTGGTTCAGAGATGATTTTCTGCAGGCCATGGTTGGAAAAAGGTGATTATTTGAGCTATTGGAGCTGGATGGACAAGTTTTCTCCTAATGTGTTTGTGATGGGAGGATCCAAAATGTGTGTGTGTGTGTGTGTGTGTGTGTGTGTGTGTGTGTGTGTGTGTG
>SSNR01000106.1:463701-491749 GCA_006937965.1 Callopanchax toddi | reverse complement strand
TCTCTCTCTCTCTCTCTCTCTCTCTCTCTCTCTCTCTCTCTCTCTCTCTCTCTCTCTCTCTCTCTCTCTCTCTCTCTCCCCCCCGGCTTCTACCTCCTCCTTCCTTGCCTCATCATTTCTCAGAGGGATGGAAGTGATAGATAGACATCCAACTACCTGTGAGAAGAAACTATGGAAACACATTACTTGGTATTTTTGAACACACTGTAGCACCATGAAAAGACTTAGCACAAGTAGATCTTTTTATTCCTCTCGCTTTCTCCTTTTTGTCTCTCCTTAGCTCTCCTCTTTCTGTCTTCGTCTCCATGTCATTGTGTGCCAGCCAAACTTGTCTAATCAGCAGATTTGACCAAAATAATTGGCAGTGGCCTTGCTGCCAGCGAGCGTTGTGCTGTATACAGATAGGGAAAAGGAGCACTTAATATTCCATGCAGCTCGCGCCTCTCCTGTTCTCTGTGATATCTGACCTCTTTTGTCTCCTGCTGGGCTTGATGTTGATTTTGGAGGGCATTGTTAGCCAGAGCACTGTGATTGGAAGAGGTTGTCAGTGAGGGGGGCCGTGGTTGGTTGGGCTAAAGGAAGGCTGATTTGCATAAAGGCTTAGCCCAGATTTGGAGCCACTCAGCGAGATCTGAGGAGAAGGGCCCGAGGGCCGCGAGGTAATCATCCATGGCCTGTCACAGCACTGTCATCCCTCTTGAGTATGTGTGTGTCTGTGCGTCTGTCTGTATCTGGGTGTCTGTGAGCAGAAGATGGAGAGCATTGTGGCTGCGCTGCTTTGTATTTATATTATTTTGCATTTCGTGTGCATCATTGGCAAGCATGTCCATCAACTCACACTTGCCGTCTTCTTTTTTTTTTTCTTTCCAGGAAGGCAGGTCCATGCCAAGCGGATGGTAGAGGCAGCCAATCCTGTAGCGCACGAGTATATGGAGGGCAACATTCCGATAGAGTGGGATGGTAAGTTTCTCCTGCAGAATCACTGCCACATATTGCAGTCATCACTACCATAGATTTATATGTCAATGTTAACAAAACAGCTACTGATTAAAGTGACCGAAATGCTGCAAAACTCAAATGAAATGACAGATTTGTGGCTGCATCTTTTGGGACCTTGGCTAATCCACTCTTTGCTTAGTTATTTTTTAAATTTCTTCATCCTGCAAGATGGGATGGGGGTTGGAGTTTATCAAAGATGCCTTCTGCTGCTGTTATACAACCGTAGCATAAAATAGAGTTTTAAAATTTCTTACAACTAAATACAAACTGTTCCCTGTGTCTCAGACTGGCTTTATCCACCTTAAACCCCTCATCCTGCTTCGCCCCATCCCTCATGCATTTTCATCAGGATGCAAATAAGAAACGGATAAAAGAGGCCCAGAATCCCTGCGCTAGCTGGAAGAAGAGTTGCAAAAAAAAAGAAAAAAAATCTCTCTTGCTGCCTCTCGTTTTTCTGGCTCCCTTTAACCTGCTCCGCTGTGCAGCCAGCTCAGCCAAAACCGAGCTCCTTAAACAGAAGACATGACAGACACAGTTCTGCTCTGGAGAGGAAAGAGAGGGACAGAGGTATCGATAAGGAATGACAGAACATGTACTTTTAAATTCAAAGATCAAAGAAGATCCACACATTGTCATTGTCTGAGACTTAGCACTCACTGGCCCAGCTCTGCCTGGAACAAAGAAGGATTAATGTTTTGAGTTTTTTAAATGTATAGAGCTGTATGTTTCCCTGTAGTTTAAAAAGTAACATGAAACACAACAAAAGAAAACTGGATACACTCCCCCATCAAGTTCCTTAGGAGTTACTCAGCGGTGCTGTAGCTGCAGCCTTTAAATATGACTGCAGGTTTTGTTTGTGCAGCGTATGTTCGTGTGGGTGTTCTCACTCTCCTTTTTTTTGTTTCTCGTCTCTTCTCCTCTCCCAGCTTGGATCCGAGGCAGACGGAAGGAGCCCCCCTCCATCGAGGTACGTCTCGCCCCCCCAGCTTCCCCGCTGCGCTGATGGTTGGACTCTAGGGGACTAGTTACAAGGGAGGGAAAGAAGCAAAGATGGAGAGGAAAAGCTTTGATTTGTTTTTATCTTATGGTTTCAAACTGGATCCAGGAACTTTAGGGGACAGGTGTTAAAATAAACAGCAGCTGAAGTGCATTGATGGCGAGACGGAGCAGAAACAGCCTCTGAACAAGGGGCTCACTGACACAGTGTCCTAGTTTACTTTCTTTTTTCCAGCAGAAGCCTCCATCTCAGATTTTTGTGTTTTATTTCTGGCATTCTCCAAAATGGGAATATTGAAGGCTTGCAGTTTTTTTCCCCCCTCATGTTCCTTTCACCGGCTTTATTGCTCTTTAAATGTGAGAATGCTGGAAATTATTTGGCCAGTAAAATGTGGGTCTATAGGAAATCCCTTGGAAGGCCAGTGCCCAGGCACTCTTTCTGTCTCTCTGTCCCACGTCCCTGCCAGTAGCCAGTGCCATCCTCTGCCTCTTTTGCCAGAACATTCTCTTCCAATTTTCTGCCTCACGTCTGCCCAATAGCTGCCATCGACAGCTGGACAGCGTTGATGTGGCCAAGGCTTCACTCCCAGCACATTACCCTTCCCCTTGTCACGCTCCCTCTCTTCCTGGTCCAAACCGACATAAATTGATTGGATTAAATCCTGTCATTAACAGGCTGGAAAAGCAGCTCAGTATGTTTGTCTCCCTCCCCAAAGCAGGACTTTTTGGCCACCGCTCTCCCCCTCTCTTTTCCAGTCCTTCTCTTTTGCCAGCATACAGCAGCATTATGCCCAGTCCTCCCTTCCTTTCTGGCTTCAAACTTCAGGGCGAGGCTAACATCACTGGACACTAGCCGTAGCTCAAGTGGGTAACTATTCCACCAGCGGACTGTTCAGTTTATAATTGTTTCCATGAATTTGAATGGCTGCTGATATTGTAAACACTTCCTGTCGCAGAAGCTTGCCAATTTTGTTCCAAGTACTACATTTTTAACCAGTGCTTATTGAAACAATAAACTTTAGGTCAGTGGAGCATGCTTTGCTTTTTTCCTAGTAAATGTCCTACTTCATATTCAACAGAAATATTTTTTCCTGGAAGCTTCAAAGTGCAACCTTTTTTTCCCCCCGTTTCACTTTTGTGCAGCAGAAACTTAACAGAAGATAGATTAAGGAGCAGAAATGATCACAGCTTTAATTTGGATGTTCTGGCTAGTAATAATTTAGTTAACACTTCCAGCTCCACAGAATTTATATATGAGATAATAGAAATGTCAGAGATTATTATTTTACTGTCGATAGGGCAGTAATTACAGATTTTTTACAGCCATCTAGTCATGGTGGAAATATTCAAATAAAATTTAACAAAACATCATATATTAATATTGTTTTTTTTTCTGTTTAGTAATATATTTCATAAGGACCTAAAGGGGACTTCTCTTTGATCAACACTGATTTAATGGTACAAGATTTATTCAGAGCACTAAATAGTTTTTTTTTCTTCTCTTTTCATCTAACCAGATGCTTACAGTTTTTATATTTGGCATGACATCAGAGGCCACAGGACATAAAATTTGATTATCTGTAGAAAAAAATTATGTAAGAAATGATTAAAATAGATTAACTTTATATATTAATATTTTGAGTCTTGTATGTGTGTGTCTATACACACAGATATACATGCACGTTTTTACATATAAATGACAGCTAAAACATTTTTAAAGACTTGCAAACAAATGTCTTAAAAAACCTTGAACCCATTTCTACTTTTCATCAAGTCTGCAGGAAACAAGGGTAGCAAATACAATCACTATCAGAAATGGATATATTTAGTGAAAAGTTGTTCATCTATCCAGCAGTCTTCTGACATCTATCTGAGTTCAGGTCATGTGAACCTGTTGCTTATATTTCTGTTTATCAGATAAGATAAATATATTTGTTATGAATATTAGTCATGGTAGTAAAAAGGATATTAAACCACATACGTTTTGATTGTAATAAAATCTCTGCATAGAGCAAGAACTAAGTATTGTTGGGTTTATTCCACAGGAGCTAATGATGAATGTGTCCCAGATGAAGCAGATCAAGCTGAAGGCCAAGGAGGTGGAAGAGAAAGAACGGACCCTGAAGGCTAAGGAGTACCAGGAAAGTCTGGAGGCTGCTCCTGCAAGGACTGTGGCCAAAGGCCATGCAGCTGCCACAGTCTTTGGCAAGCAGGAAGTCAATGAGGAGCCAACCAGCACTGCGAACACGTTCCAGCCCGGCTCCTGGATGCCCACTTCAAAGAAATAAACCAAGAAATCCACATAGGCTGAGAATATCGTGCAGCGTAATCCACAGGAAAGGCTCTTGAATAAAAACTGGGAATGGTTTTAGGTGAAAGTTAATATTAGAATCTCCTCTCAGAAGAGTTATCAAAGTGAAAAACATTTGAGAAATCACTTGTTGAAGAGCTGTGCAAACTGGGATGTTACAGTCAAAAACAGTTTTCCTACTGGTGTACATTGTAAATAATCCTAAGAGATTACTGTTATCTGAATGTGAGAAATAAAATGTATTCTTGAAATAATTGAGAATCAGTTTGCTGATAAAGTATTAACATTCATAAGAAAAAACAAATGATCTTTAAAGTGAAAAGACTTTATGCATCAGGAAATCATACAAATAAATTAACCTCTTATTGGGTCTTAATATAAAGTAAAAAAAAAAACCTTGAGTACTTTGGTAAAAGAGGTTATGCTCAGCTCAATACCTGTGACATCTTTAGCTGCTAAACAAACATCAGCCATCCACCACCATCCCAGACAGCTGGAATGAGGTGTTGGGCTGTTTGTTTCTCACTAAATATAACTCATATCTCCACTTTTATCCAACTTTCCAAAAAATCTGGTGTTTGTTCTGGTGTAGCTTTACAAACCTAAACACTCCATTGTTTTATATTAAGGCGTTCACCAGACAATTATTACAAACATGCCAACAGCCACTTTAGGGCTTCTTTTAGTCAATCCTTCTCTGTAGAATAGTGAACTTAAATTGAAAATTTGACCATAGAATTGATGAGCAGCAAAAATAAAAAGTCCTAACTTTTGCTTTTACAAATTTGCTAAGCTCCATCTTAGTCTTTCCTTAAGGATGTTTCTTCTTTATTGAGAGCTGGTATCTTTAAATTCCCTAAACACTTCACCACTCAGGTAAAAGTTTGTATCTCAGTGGATTTCTAAATATTTCCCAAAATCTTATTTTTACAGCAAATACCAGATGTGAAAAATAAACAACTAGTTAAAAAGAACTGATTCTTAGTGGGACCTTAAAGATGCAGGAGTATTAAACCTTCATCCTTCCTGTAAAACTAGTATTTGGCTGTTTGAGTAACTTAAAATACAAGCAGCAGCTCTGGACTTGTGCTTTGGTTTAATTAATCCAGTCTTTTGATCTGAGGATACAAATACTCTAGTTCAGAGCTGAAAGGATGAAAATAAACAAACAATTCAGTTTGATCAATAAAGAATCAATCATGAAATTTTTGTTTTATTATTACAGAAATTTATCATTTTGGTAGCAAGTGACAGAACTGGAAACGTTCCAATATGTTCATAAAGTCTTCAGGTCAATTCAGCAGAACAGGGATGTTAACAATGGAATGCATAACATTACAACAGCTGCACAATACAACAAGGCTTTTTTTTTTTTAAATAAAAAAAACCTCAAACTTGTGATCACTGAACTCTTGCTGACCAAAGTCCCACTGGGACAAATCTCCTCTAGTCAGTACTGTCCATCGCAGCACCGTTGGGCCTGTGGGGCCAGTATCCCTCCGCCTTGACATCAGGCGTAGTGGCCCTGTGTTGACAGTTGGGCCGGGACAAAGATGGGCACCGTTTAATGATTTGGAATAGTTTTATGCCCTCATCCTGCCCTCCCCAGCAGGCTCAGTCTTTCTTGGTCCTCTTGATCTTAGCTATGTTTTCCTGACGCTTCTGCTTTTTCTTTTGTTCACGGTCACGTGCCTCGATCATCTTGGCCAGTTTCCAGGACAGCAGTGCACTGGCGATGAAGAGAGGGGTCAAAGCCAATATGATGGTGGTTAGGAAACCATAAGGGTCCTTGGCAGCCCACTCCACAACATACTCTGCCCATGCTCGGACATCAATCATCCTGCTCTGCAACTTCTAGGCTTGATCAAACCTGGGAAAGAGCATAAACAGAAACAGCCATTAACTAATTTAGGGGAAAAACGTCTTTTACCAACATAATAATCTATGATTTTGAAGAAAGAATTTTGACAGTTATGTCTATACAGTGTTTTCAAACATTTTATTTCATCTATTTTTTAATACTCTGCTCTCAATGAGTCATATTTATTTGTAATCTTTTAAAGTGGTCTTGATCAATAGTTCTAGATTTCTCAAGGTCTTCTCATTGTTTCTTAGAACTTTGCCTGCTTTTAGAGTTTTTAATACAGATTTTTTAAAAGCACTTTTTTGTACCTGAGCATGGCAGAAAACAGTGTAGGTTAAGTAGGCAAGTGGAATATCAAAGTAAAAATGTCAGACCTAACTATCTACTAGATCAGTAGTATCTGAAAGTATTTTATTTAAGAAACAGGAAAAAGAAATCTAGACAGAAAAGACCTGAGGGATTCTTGAGCAGATCATTTACTGTATAACAAGTTATGAGCTAATAACTAGTTGGAAATCTCCTTGCTGGTGCCAAAGTACTTTTTTTTGGTCTGTCAAATTAAGTTGTCTTTGGCATTTTTAAAGATTAATGCAACTGGAACAAATTATATATTTTAACAAAATACTAGTATTAAAAAATGTCCTGAGACCCATTATGAAATGGGTTTATTGCCAAGACAACAGTTGTTTGATTTGTGATTTAAAACTTTAATTCATCAGAATAAAGCTGACAAAGCAGCAAATTAATCATTTTAGTTTTGTATTTTATGTTACTATTAAATATTTTTAATACAACATGCCTAAACAAAAACAATAAAATAGGCAAAATAACTTTAAAAATATTAAATTACAGTACCGCAAAACAACACTGCTGATTATAAATACTGAAAATTTAATTCCAACATTCATTCAATTATATATATATATATATATATATATATATATATATATATATATATATATATATATATAATTCAATTATCCAAATTTGAATCATCAGTAAATGAATGTGTATTGTTATTATTATTATTGTTTCAGAATTTACTACCAAGCTCACCAAACTGGTTACATGTTATTTTATAAAAATATATTATTAAAAACAATACATAATATATACATATATATACATGTGTGATAACTCAACAAACATTATAAACAAAGGCAACTGGACTATGTAATAAAACAATGCCAAAACTAAAAACAGTTTACTTGGTTTTACCTACAAATTGTTAAATTTGATTCAAGATTTTCACTAAGCAGCCTAAAATTTATTCTAAACTGGTTATCTCAAATATTTCAAAACTCTTTCTGGAAAAATACATTCAATTAATTGTATTCTATTTATTATTGCCAAAAATAAAATAACCGAAATTTGATTAACTATTTTAAAAACCTTATGGCTTAAATTAATTATGCATTTTATTATTAAACAAATCATATCGTGTTGACTAGCATAATTAATTTGTTCATTTACTGTTTTTAGCCATTTTTCACCAACCTGCCCCTAGCCTATATTTTATGAAGTTCATCATGTCTTCTTTTTACGTTACTAGTTAAGGTTCTTTTAATGCAGACATATAATATTTGGTAAATCTTATTTACCTTTTTCTTGACATGTTTCGACCCACTGCTCAGGTCTTCATCAGAAGTGTCACTGATGTTTATGTGACGCGTCTTTATCACATAAACATGAGTGACACTTCTGATGAAGACCTGAGCAGTGGGTCGAAACATGTCAAGAAAAATGTAAATAAGATTTACCAAATATTATATGTCTGCATTAAAAGAACCTTAACTAGCTGCCCCTAGCCTGCTAACAAAAAACGGCTAACTAGTATCAGCCCGCGTAGCAGCGATCACTCATAAATAAAACACATAGACGGTTGTATTTAGAGCTTTAAGACTTAACATCAAATTATCAAGTTTAGATTACAAGCGTTTCAGTCAGTGGAATTTGGTTTAGTATAAGAATTAGCAACATCTATCAACACCATTAGCTCAAGGCCTGAGCGGCCTATCTTTTAGGAGCGAAAGCACTGACTATCAGCTTAAAATGAAGCTGTATTCAGTCTAACTGTGTATTTTAAAACAACTACATCCATAGTATATATTACCTTTATCTGATAATCTCCAAAACCAACAAAAAAACAACGAAAAACCATACCAAATTGAAGAAGTTGATGTTTCGATCCACGGTAAAAGCCAGCTGCTCCTCCCTGCTACAGGAAGCACTGTCCCAAATTGTGAGGCATTCAGGTAACCTCATCAGAATGGGAAAAAAGACTAACGCTCAATATTTTTCTTGTTTTGATTTTAGTTTTTGATTTTTGTCTTGGCAACGACATATTTCAGCGCTAAATTCGCAAAACTGTCCAGTCATACCAACTACATTTTCTTCACTGGTTCATCTTTTAATTGATTTGGTGTTTTTTTCTCTCTTTTTTATAAAGACTGATCTAAACACACTTTTTTATGTTAACTGACGGAATATATGAAGATTTATTACGTCGTGCTAATTTCAGTCAGTGTTAGACATTAATGAACGTCTTTTCCTATTTCACTTTTTCCTTCAAATTAACTTAAGTCTGCATTTTCAACATTTACAAAACTAAATCATATGGTAACAGAGTTAAACTGAATGCAGCATAACGTTTCGCTCGTGATTGGGTAGGGTGTGCTCGGGAAATGTAGTCCTTTAGTCTTGAAAACACAAAAAATCTTTTAAAGCTGAATCTGTTTTACCTTTTTATTGTTTCCACGTGTCAAAACTCTTCATTTATAATTTAAATTAAGAAATGTTTTAATATTTCACCAATTAAAGTCTAAACAACCATTTAGAAACTGTTTTGTGCATCACATTTCAATGAAAGTGTGCCTGGTAGTTATTATGTGAACACTACTGCTCAACACTAAAAAATAGATAAAATTTAAAATCCTGTAAATGTAGAAAATAATTAAAATCTTTATAAATATAGGATGGTATAATCTCCTTTATTTGTTTTTACAGACATTCTTGTGTAACATTTAAGAAGACAAAATTAAACATTTTTGTTTGATTAGTACATTTTAGGTGGTAAATACAAACATAAACTGTAATAAAATCAGAAACAGGTGTGATGGAATCAAATTAAATGATATATTTTGATGACGTGGGCCCAGATCACTGCTCTGGATGGTGGTTACAGTAAATAGCATTGGCTATTACACTGTAACCACAGAAGTTTTGGGAAATACCGTAAGTAACTTGATTCATTTTGTTACTGGAAACTGAACATGATGACATTTGTTGTTGCAGAAACGTCTGATCATATACCTCTGACTAAAGGGAAAACAGCAAATTATAAAGCAACAACTGCAAGCGAAGAAAAAAAAACGAATGCTCACTGGCCCTCTGAGAAAAATGACTAACATAACAAAAGAGGACCTGCTGGCTTTGTGAACTTCCTGTGGGGAAGTATTGAAACCAAATCAGGTTAGGCCACATCTGCTCTGTCCATACGGCATGGATCACTTTCAGAGCAGTTCAAAGGCCAGCCTTTTAGACTTACTCACAGAGGAAAGAGAGGGGCAGCTGGGAACACATGCGGCGGATAGACACATTGCAAACACACATTCTGGTTTACCAGCATAGTTTTGGCCAAGTTTATAGACAATTTAGCAAAACACCCCCAAGGTGGTGGCTTTTTTGTTACATTCTTATAATTCTTAGCTTCTGGTGTCTCAACAGGCAGCAAAATCCGGTGGAGGGTGGGGGGGAGACTGGCAGTGCAGCCACACCCTAATGAGTGTTTTACTCAAACAGGAGTGGGGCCCCCTTTTTCATGACACAGCTATGAAAATAATATTGTCAACAGGCAGGGTGGGGAATGAAAAAAAGACGTGGCCACATAACTATTTGTAGCCTTCCTGGCAATGCTTAACATAAAAAGGGGGAAGAAAGGTCTGGTTAGATGTTAAGGAATGTTTAACACTTTATTGAGTAACAAAATCAATGGATCATGCCAAGATTTCTGGGTCTAAAGATTAAAGTACAGGAAACCCGATGGGATCATTGACTCGGATAAGGCGTGGAAATTTTACAAATCATTAAAACTTCTTTGTTTAAGTTTTTTTTTTTTTTTTGTAGAATAGGTCATATAAAACCCCTGTTCTGCGCTGTTTAAGTTTATTTTGCAACACTTTAGGGAGTTTCCTCCCAGGACAATTTCTAAAACAAATCTTTACTGAATTACTCCTTTAAATAGACAGCTTCTCTTTCTCATGAAAAGCCTGTCTATATTTGATTAATTCCTTGTACATAGACTGATGCAGGGAACCAAAACAGCTGACCTAAATGACTGATGTAACCAAAGAGGACAAGCATGTCCTGCCTCATATCTTCATGTTCCTTCTCCTCCCACGGCCTTTCAGTCTCTGACAGCTGAAAGTCCTTTTAAACCTAAGCCTCAAAAACAACCATCAGAGCAGTTATTGAAGAAGCTAGAGCCCGGGGTGATAGCTTATGCTCCAAAGGGAAAAAGTCAGTTTTCTTGCCCCCTTTTACCCCTGTGGGAAACTGCGAGGCCGCCCCTGGATTAAGTCCCCGCCTTTAAACTCAAATAAGAAGGGAACTTCAAAGGCCGTCGGCCGCCGGGGCTCCGCCCTCGCGCTCCCGATCGGCTTCACAAAGGATTTGCCGACGTTCGGGAATTCCGCCTCCAGTTCCTTTTATAGCGCCACTCGTGCGCTGGCTGAGCTCCAAGGTACCGCCCATCCTCGTTACTTTGACAACACAAAGGACTTCACGGAACTCGCAAGCGCCGCCTATCTTTCCCAAACAAGGGCAGCCTCTCCATGTACGGCAAACAATCGGTGCGAGAGTGCCCTTTTCTCTTCCTTATCCCGTTTATATGATCGGAGAGGAACTGCGCTTCAGGTTGGAAGCGGTGCGATCATGGCCGAGCGAGTCCAGCAGCCCCCAGCCAAGCGGCTCTGCTGCCGGCCCGGCTACAACCCGGCATGCAGGCAGGGGCAGCGGGCTGGAGGAGTCCCGTGCGGCGGCGCGGGGTCCGCTCCGGGAGGCTCTGGAAACGGAAAAACGCACAACCCCGAGTCGCTGCTCGATATCGCGGCGCGCAGAGTCGCGGAGAAGTGGCCGTTCCAAAGGGTGGAGGAGCGGTTCGAAAGGATCCCGGAGCCCGTCCAGCGGAGGATCGTTTATTGGTCATTCCCGAGAAGCGAGAAGGAGATCTGTATGTATTCTTCCTTCAACGCCGGAGGAGAGGAAAGTGGATCTAGCGGTGACAATAACGACGAGACCCAGCTGCCTTTCCTAAGGGGTGTCACTCTGCTAGAGGGTGGCTGGGTGGACAACGTATTGCAAGTCGGTGAGTGGACTGAAGCGTCAGAATAATGCAGGAAAACAACATGTAAATAAACAAAACATCCCCCCTCGCACTGTTTGCGTGATCCGTGGAGACGCACCAGACTTATCAGGGCTTGTGTGTGCTCTGCTCTCCATAGCCCTGTCTGATATAAACAATGCAGGGTATTTCCAAACCAGCCTACCCTATAGCTGTGAGAATAGCCTATTTTCAGATAAGCCCGAAGTAGTAGCCCACTTCTCCTTGTTTTTAACCACTGAGCTGTGCGCACTGAATGGCCCAGAGCAATTCCAATTGGAAGCTTAGTACTTTGTTCCTATTTTTGTGTCTTTCCAGCTCTCCATGCCCCCACCAATGGGTACGCAGACAAAAGCCCCCTATATCTTTTCACCGCTGGCTAAATAGACGATATTTAGAAAGGGTGGGAGGGACGGTGATTTAAAGCCACAGTGCTTCTATTTTGTTTGCCAAACACCTTTGTGAGACACACTGAAGCTTTTCTTCTGCCTCCTCAACATTCATTTAAAGCCCAAGCTATGTGCACCTATAAAGACAAGGATGTTTTTTTTTTCCAATCTTTCAGCTGTATTACTTGTATTGCACACCTTGGGAGTAAACAGAGGTGCTCTGTGCTCAGCCTGCCTGCCTCTCTGCCTGGCTGGCTTGTCTTTGCCAGAGCCAGAATATTTCACTGCATTCGTCAGTGCAATAGGCTCAGCTGTCAATCCGACTCCCCACCCTTGGAAACGGTTCAGGATTCTAATCCCATTACCCTCCCCAGTTCATCTGAATCTTAATGCATTCTGTAAACAAGATTTTATGCATGATCTTCCTCCCCTCCCTCACCCTTCTTCATCTATCCCTCTCTCTCTCTCTCTCTCTCTCTCTCTCTCTCTCTGTCTCCCTTGTCCCCCCCCTCTTCCTCTTTCACTTCTTGGCTTACTATCCCCCCCCCTCCTCCAAAGAATCTGTGTGGAGATGGTTTCAGCTCTTGTGGGCTCAGAGAATGTGCAGTGCACAATAGTAGCCATGGAGCAGGCAGACAGGCAGGCAACTCTCCCTCCCTCTCTGGCCTGTTTACCAGATTCCCCAGCATTAGACTCATTTATGTGCTCTCTCTACTGGGGCTTCAGGAAACTGAACACTGCCCTTGGTGAGATTTAAAAAAAAAAGAAGCATGAGGCATCACTAAGCAGATATGTGCGCGCACACTTTGGTGGCAAAGAGGGTAACGGGGTCATTTTGCTGTGGCTATCCATGTGTGTTTGTGTGTCAGCAGCATGTGTGTGTGTGTGGGGGCTCGATAAACACAGAGAGGGATTGTGCATGTGTCCTCGTCTGCATGGGCTGTCAGTCTCATCCCGCATGCTCACAGAGAGTGGAGAATGACAGGCGAGTACACAGGAGGAGGAGGGCATGTTATGCTGATTGCAATTTTTGCCCCAGAATTTCTCTCTTTCTTGTTTTCTAGCTGGGGAAGATAAAGTCAAGGAAGAGCAAATGATAAATAAAAGATGCAATCTACTCCAGGGGACAGGCAGCCACTGGAGGATGAGGGCTTAAAAGCAGGGCAGCTTGGGATGTGGTGGGTGGGTGGGGGGGACGGGCTGTCAACCACATCACACAGCACATGTATTGGCCCATCAAACACATGCAGTGGGTCTGGCCTGGAAAAAGAAATGCAGGGTAATTGTGAGGGTGTGTATGCGACTATGCGTGTGTGCACATGCATGCATGCATGTCTGCATGGCTTTGTGTGGCTTCTCCTGTGTGTTTGTGCTGTCACTGGGATGGGATTCAGTGTTGATGATGAAAGACAGTAGCACGATAGAATAGATGAGGAGGGTATTGTGTATAGAGGGAGGGGGAGCTAATATACTTGAATGGATCTGCTGTCGCTGTATTCCTCTCCTTCCTCTTCCTCCTCCCTGTCTCCCAAGTGAGCAGCCATAAAACTCTCCATATTTACTCCCCTAAGGCCAACTACCAGCCCCCCCAGTCTCCTGTGATTATTTATCTTTTTCTCAAAGACATTAATCACACCCTTTTTTTTTTGCTTCATTTCTTTCCATACATCAGGAAAGGAGAGATCGGAGGGGGTGGCATTTTAGGGGAAGAGCAATAGATCGGGTGATATCAAGAAAAAGAGGGGAAGCCTAGAGGGAAAATGTGGGTGGAAAATGCAAAAGAGAAAAAGAGGCATTGAAATGGTGATTGCAAGTGAAGGGGATGTATGAAAGTAAAGAATGAAGCTCAGAAATGGGCAGAGAGTGAGATAGATGGCTTGTTCTTTCTCCCATGCGAGCTCATCTGTTCCAATGCCAACCTTTGGGATAAATATTCATATATGAATGCAAGTGTTATCTAGCTCTCTGCTGCTCTTCGCCTATAAACACCCCCCCCCCCCTTTCAATACACTCTCCCTTCTGTCGGATCACTGATGAATTTGTCACCTGCTGAACAGGTAGAGGAATGCGTCCCCCACACCGTATGAAAAGGTTCTGTGTGTAATAATACATTAAAAACTTTAAATGAATGGGATTAAATATGCATGGCGCTTTGGAGAGCAGTCCCACAACGGCAGCTTGTCTGCCACATAAAATTACATTGTTACTAGCTGATCACAGAAATGCCAGCAATTCTCACCGGTGTGCCAAGTTTCACTTTTCCTTCAGCTTGTCAGTCAGTCGGCGCTGTGTGATAGCAGAGCATAATTTATTGGTAAAGAAAACTTCCAGACCTGCCTGTTCTCATCGCAGCATCTGTTCTCCCCGGTCCCTTTGTGCAACTTAGACTCAGCAGCTCATCACACTGAAAAGAAGGCTAGCATTACCGAGCCCCGTCCTCTAATTATAGAATTCTAATCCTATGGTTCTAACATGGCATGACAAAGCATGTTTGCACTTCATTACCCTCCTTCCTGTTTCAGCCCTTCCAGTCTGGGTCAAGTTCATCCCCTCTGGTCTCATTTATTCACGTCGTCGACAGCCGTGCTCCTCCTCCTTTTGACCCTTCATCTCCATATTTCTAACCCCTCCCACCTTCCCTACCCGTAAGGCTTTTGTTCTTAGAGGTTAAAAATGGAAGAAGAAAAGAAAAAAAAAACAACCACACACACCACCTTGTTCCTACTATCCTGTTACCGTAAGCACCGCATCCCCAAGGAGTGACATACTGATGCCTGGCATATGTCGCTCTCTGCAATGTCATTAGCATAGGCTCCATGCTACAGCCTATTTATCCATTTCTTCTTGTTAAGCTAATTTTTCACATGAGACTACATGTCATTTTTATCACGCTGCTGCCCCAAATCAGAGTGATGAGGTGGACACTTTGAGGCTACTTTAAATTCAAGTAGAGCGAAAGTAGATCCGCGTATCCTGTGGACTATTTTGGTGTATTTTCCACGGTGGTGTTGCTGGAGAAGATAGCCTATAATATTTTGCTTCTCCCCTGCCTAAAATATCACTGAATGTCCATGGCAGTCATGCCTGTTTGAGTGTGAATGTCATCCTCCTCTGCTCCACCTATTTCGGAGACAAATTGGTGTATGTGTGCGTGTAGATGTGTGTGTATCTGTCTTTAGCGTCTGCATGCTCATAACTCAGGTTAATTTGTTCACGCTCTGGAGAATCTTAATTAGGTTTCTGCGTCATCTACTCTCGTTCACCCTCTTTTTCATCATGATGTCGATGAAATGGTGAAATAACAACCATGCGGGTGCTTCCCTGGTTTTTTCTTTTTTTTTTGGTGGTTATTTTTGTAACACAGACAGAGAAAATCATTGCATGGACTACTGTAAAAGTTATATTCAGCCCCCCTTGAAAGAGAAGTTGCAGGGCAACATGTCATTTCACATGGCTTTTGATGTACAGTAGGCTCCTAGCATTCAGACTAAACTGTGGCGATATCTGACATTATGGAACAACACAGACAGCATCAACAAAAGCCCGGACAAGGAACTTTTTGCACACTCTAGTGAGTTATTGTTTGGGTGACAAAGCAGTCAGACAAATGCCAAGGAGAAATCTGTGCCACTTCTAAAGTTAAAGCATCACCAAACTTGTTTTGGACAAACACACTCATTCTCACACACATTTTTTTCACAAAGTCTTCAAAAGGCTTCTCGGGAACCCACATTGACATTTAAAGCATTTTGTCCACAAAGGCGCAGATTTTAGGATGCCAAACGTAAATCTTGCATGAACACATCCCCTACGAGATGCTGCCAGGCTCTGCTGAGTTTTCGGTGGGCGAGGGCTTATTCTTCTTGTTTGTGTGTGGGCTGTTTCTTTTCAAGTGGGTGGATCTGGTTTTATTTTCCTGTTAGGTTAGCGCGTTCCTTTATCTTTTTTACAATGCCCGTCGAGAATGAGCCCACATGCCTACCACCAAAGACAAGGAGACGGAGCGCTTTCAAACACGCAGTTAGTGTGTGGGGAACCAATTTGTTGTCGAGAGGCTGTAACTTGTGACTTGGGACTGAGGAAGTGCTGACACGGTAGAACTTATTCCTCTGATCGTGCATTTTATTTGAAATAAAAAGGTTTAAGATAAATCGTTTTAGAAGAATTTGTGAAGGTGAACCTTAAGTGAGTCAGGTGAACTGATACCATCTGTGGATCGAGCACCGAGGCGAGAGTGTTGATGGAGCAATCTGATCCAGGATCTGGTGCCTCAGGTCTTCCCTTAGGCATGTGACTAACCCTGAGCTTGTATCGTCATGGAAACATGGCCGAGCCTAAAGCAAGTGTAAACATCTGGCTGTCTGAGAGAGAGCGAGGGGCACCAACTGTGGAGATGTGACGAGTATTTTGGATGACTTGTCCTCGGTGTGTGTATTTGAGAAGATGAGAGAAACAGATTCCAGGCCTTTGTCTGATTATGTTGGCCGAATGGAAAGACAAAGGATAACTTTCAGCTGTTGTGTAATGGAAACATGTTAGCTTAATGTCTTTTTGTATGGAAGCGTGTCCACTCTGGCAGATGTGTCCGAACAAATGTTTGACAAAAGATTTTGTTTTGTATACTGTATAGCTTTCAGTGTTTCCAGTTTAACATCACTATTTTTAATTGTGTAATATTCCTTTGTGCTAGATAATATCTGATATGTTGCATTAGAGAAGATTAAAAGTATTTTTATTTAGTAGTAAAAAAGTTTTAATTCCTTTAAGGGCAAAGTCTTGTATAAGTCACTGGAAATCAGATGTGTTTTAATTATTTTCATTTTGCCCAAGGATGAGTTTTAAATAAAGTTCTGTTGCCTAAATCAGATAGAGCTGTCTCTCAGTCTGGTTGTTCAAATGGAGCAAACTTTAATGAAGATGCCAATCCAATCCCATTGAGCAATAGTTGGCTTTCCCAGAGAATCCCATGGTTGCTTCTAGCCATGTGTATTGCAAGAATCTGGCAATATGATATGCCTCATAATACAGGGCAACGATACAATATATTGCAGTATATCACAGTACTACAGGCATTGCGATATATTGCAATATTTATTAATTTGTTGGAAAGCTGTTGCAGCAGAACAGAAAAGTTAGTCTCTTCAGTCGTCCGCTGAGCAGAATCAATCCGCTTTATGCTAAAACGAGCCTTTATGGTATGGCTTTATTTTCGCCCAGTACATATACAGTTGACAGCATACCAGTATACAAGTATACAAGTTGTGTTTCAAGTATTGTACGAGGAATTTCTTTTGGTCATTGCTCTTGTGCGTTCAGAATATATAGAAAAGAGGACAATTCTACTTCGTCGTGGTATCTAGCCACATGTGCTCACAAATTTGTAGTGTTGCTCGAGTGTTTGACTCTGCTGTATCAGATTTTGCAGACTGCATAACTCCTGTCTTTACTACATTTCTTTGTTTTGAAATCAAAATGTGTCCACACATCAACTTAGAAAGCTGCTTGGGCCAACTGCATCCTCTGCTTCATTCATCGTATAGCTGTGTTAAGTTAACAACATTTACCACTCACCGGTACCGTTGTGAGATCTCGATGTTCTGTGGAAGCGAAGGACTGCAGAGGACTAATGACTGCAGCCAACAAGCGATCGGAGGTTGAAATGCAACACAAAAATGAACTATCGCTGTTAACTGTCAATAAGAAATTGATATTGTGCTTTAAGAATATTGATATAATATTGTGACACAAAATATCGCAATATATCAGTGCACTGATATTTTTTCCTTACACCCCTGGTTGTGTCTGCCTCATTTCTTAAGTTTAGCAAGTTTAAATTAAAAATAAACATTTAAATATGTCATTCTTGTCATCAACCATAACTTTTTGTATGTATTTTATCCAATGCGTTTATCTGTAGCCATCTCCAGTGCTTCACATTTTTAAATCTCTGTACACAAGATGTACCATTAGACATTCCTGGCATCTCCAGCAAGGACTAAAGTCTGTGTGCCTTGTTTTTTTCCAGTCCGTCCACCTGACTGGAGCCAGCTCCTGTCCCAGTGCTATTCCTGGTTCCAGACATAGCTGTTTCCTCCCTTACCCTCTTAAATCATCATTCCTAGGTCCAGACCTAGCTGCCTTGCATCTGCCACATTGCCAAATTTTGCACCCGATGCAAAAAAAATTATAAATGACATTGTGGGCTCTTACAGGCTGGATGGGCAGTGTGCATTAGCCCATGTTTAAATAAACCAGCTAAAGCAATAAAGCCTGATCTCTGTAACGACTGCCCCCATCCCCGTTACGACCTGACTTGTCTTCTGTCTCAGACTGTGGCTGTTGGGTGTGCGTCAGCACAGCTCCTCGGCTGGCTGACTCTGTCTAGGAATCCAGTCCTTCTTCCACAGAGCCACTGCCCCTCTCGTCTCTGTCAGGGAATGAAGCACAAGGAGCAGGCGATAGAAAGGCTACTAAATCCACAATGACAAGGCCCCCATTAAACGACGTTTTTTTCTATTTCGTTTAATGACTTTTATTACCAGCCGCCCCTCATGCTTCGATTTGGCAATAATAACAACAAGGGAATGCAGCTCTCAGCATTCTCCTCTCTGATTCTCCCTTTTGTTTTTTTTATTTTAATGAATTCCTCTTTACACCAATGGGATGCTGAAATAAGCACAAAGCTTGACTCTGCTTTCTGCAGCAGAAATGTGTGTGTCTTTCATATATGTAAAAAAAACCAGTGTCTGTCAAAAGCTGCATGTATATGCTTTGAGTGTTTCTGCTGAACAGATCTTCTCCGTGCAGTTTGGTCAACAGCTGTTTTCCCTCGGAAGTCAAACGGCTTTGGAGTGAATTAAACTGTTACAAACTTAAAAAAAATACATATTTCTAGCTGACCTTTACTTTTTTTTGGTTGTTTATTTAAATGGCTTTCTAACTCCATCAAAGCAAAGTAAAGTTAGAGCCTCTCCATTTATTAAATCTGTGAGCACATGTGTGACTTTGTGTGTTAAAGGCATGGCGAGGGTGTTTATGGCTGAGTGTGTCAGGCTGAATAAAGGTGAGGCATGTTAATGATAAGAGGGTAGATGACATTCCCGTCTGTCATCATTCTCACCCTATCTCCCTTCCACTCTTGAAGACACACATGCTCTAAGACGAACGCTTGCTTCACATTCCCGAGGCACCGATGACAAGGCGCCTTAGAACAAACAACAGGGTTTACCTGCTGCTGACCTTTATTACACTCACTCACTCACTCACTCACACACACACACACACACACACACACACACACACACACACACACACACACACACACACACTCTGATTGAGGTGTTCGCTCATTGACTGGCCTCCCCTCCATTATTGAGCTGGCCCAGGGCTGACCTCCTCACTTGACCCACTGGGATTTACAGGAGTCAGAGGTCAATCTGGTCAGACTGTCCCCCCAGTGGCTGATTACTCTACTTGAAAGACAGCCCCCCGCCCCCGCCCCCACATGCTTACATTATTGTTTTCCAATGAATAGCACATGACCAAAGGCAAAGATCACTTGTATGATTGAATGTGTGTTTTGCACATCACACCAGTGAGCAGTTTCTCACCTGAGACTCTGGTCTGTCAAAGGACAAAGACTATACGCTGTCCTTTTGTGGAACGATCTGGAATCTGAGCCAGATTGAGAGGAGGGGTTGTGTTCGCCCTCCTTCTCCTCCTCCTCCTCCTCCTCCTCTTTTCTTGCCTGGCAAGCTCAAGTGCCATGTGAGCTTTGTACTGTAGAGGAGGAGGCCCTGAGAGTGGGAGCTGCCTCTGGCTGTGCCTGGTCCAACGATGTCGTGGCTGTGTGGCATGTGAGACATGCATTCATTGCTCTGTGGCAGAGCGGGGCTGAATAGAGCTAGAAAGGCTCTCCAGGCATGAGAACGATACAAAGAGAATGAGAGAGACTCTAAGGGAAGGAGGGCTAGGATTTCAACTGATGAGGGAATTAAGTTTGTCTTTCTAAAGAGTTTTGTCTTTAAGGACTTTTTTCCCCCTTTTTCCTTGCTTCCTTGCTTGGTCTTCTCTTGCCTTGTTCATCCTCTCATCATAATGTTGTCTTTTTGTTTCTCCTGTTTATCGCTCCATCCCCATTCCCATCCTCCCTGCTTTTCTTGCGCTCTCTTCTCATGTTTACAAGTTCTCATGGTTTCTGTTTCTCCTCATCTTGATTTTCCAGTTTCATTTACCAAACCATGCAACAGAAACTCTTTGTATTTACTCTGCTCCTATTAAGATACAGCATGCTTTCACAGTGCATACCGTGTCTACTCTCCAAAAACAACGCTAGCTGCCTCGCTAGCTCTTGCTCTCGGCGCGAGCAGCCCTCATCCAGACCTCAGGGGCTATTGCTGTTTCTACATTTAGAAGATCTGTTTACCACTGTATAGAATTATGAAAGAATCAGGACTTGGCCTATTTCCTGTGGTGTCTTTCTCTGAAGTGGCTAAATGATTCTAAATTAAATGTTTTCCTAGAGGTTTCTAGATGTTCTCCTTTCATATGAAACTCACTGATCTCAATTCAGCCATTCGAATGCACGGTTCTGCGTTTTTGTTGAATGCTCTACTTTTTGTAGTTCCTTGTAAGTTGGGGTTAATCTCTTTCAAAATTTTCCCTGAAAAGGGCAGTCATTATTTTCTATCATTAGCACCTTTTGAGAAAATAAATAGCTAGTATTTGTGCCATGTTTTGAAGTCTGCAGGATTTCCCAAAAGGTGAAACTGGCTGGAGATCTGATGTTTTTAACTTGGCATTGGTGTGTTACAACCACTCTGTTTGCCTAAAACAAAAACCTCCTATCCTCCTGCCTGGCTGTCTGGCTAGCCATTAGCCGACTAGCTGTCCCTCTTGGGTGGCTACATCATTTCACCCCCTACCTCTCTTCACAGCCAGTGACAGCCCCAGCCCAGGGAGACATGGGTAATGGTCCTCTCTGATGTACACCCTGACTCAATTGAACTGGATGGCAGACACACGCCTAAAATAACAAAAGGAGGGGAAAGATAGTGGGGGAAGTTGAGTGGGAGAAGGGGAAGGAAGGAGCCAAGCGATCGATAAAGCAGGGACACATTGCCTAATAAAGATTTATTTCTTTTTCTCCCCCCCGCCATTCGCCTTGGCAGGGCAGAGAGGGGGAGGAGAGAATGTGATTAGTGGACTTCTTCTCCCAGGGTGCCTCTGATAGCATGTGCGTGCATGGCAGTATGTTTGCCTCAATGCGTTTTGTGTATTTTTACATCTCTTGTGTGTTTATTGCTCACGCCTGTCTCTCATCCCAAGAGCAAAGGGGGTTAAAAACAGCCTCTGCCGTTTGTTTAGCCAGCAGTGGCACTAGCAGCTGCAGCTGTGTCCCTGCCCCTCTCTCTTCCTGTCAGCTAATATTTAGTTAATCTTTGGTCTGGGACCTACGGGACTGGCCGGAGCTCCTGGTGCCCCATCCATCTCGCACTGATCTATATTCCACGCTGGATCCCTGTGCCATTAACCACCACCGAGGGGGAGATGGAGCCGTGGAGAGCTAGAGTGAGGAGGAAAGGGCAGATGGGTGGAGGTAGAGCCATAGCGAGACAAGAGAGTGATGGAGAGGAAGCAATAGAAGGAGGAGGGGAGCTGTCTCCCATCTCAACACTAAATGAGAAGAAAAGGGAGGAGAGGAGGCCAGTCAGCTATTCCAGCTGTGGCAGAAACGACTAATTTTCAGGATAAGTCTGCGCAAGAAATCTGTGCTCTGTTGCGTTTGTTGTTTGATTTTTAAAGCATATCCCTCTTTTTATTTCCAGCCATATAGATATCTGTTTTTGTGGAGTTTTTTATTTGAAGGAGCAGATGTTACAGGTTCCATATGCACATTTGGAAAGCCGATAAAGAAGTTAGTGTTGTGGGTGGAGTAGCATACGGAAAAACAGAAGCAGTTGCAGGATAGAGTGAACCATTTGCAACGAGAGGTTGTCTTCATTGATATGCAATGTGTAGTTGCTTTGTGTAGTTATGAGGGGATCCACCTGTGAGGGCTCCAAGTGCTGAGTCACTTACCAAGGCATAGACTAAATGCTTTTATCCCAGATGCATGGTCAATCTGAATGGAATATAATAGGCTGTAAAGTGCTTTGCGAGCAGTGTGTGTTTGCCTTAAAGCAAACCTTTACCCTTCACTCTCTTGCACCCTGATCTAAACCTCGTCTCACTACTTTTATGGAAGCAAAGTGTGTATTTGTTCTGCTTTAATTACATTTTAGTATAAAGCTTTCAGTCTTCCCCTGCATCTCATTTCGTCCTTTCCCCGAGTATCTTCCCCCTTCAGTAATGTGCAATCTCTTTGCTGCTTGATGTGCATGAGTGTGGGCACCTGTTTGGGATCTCAGTGTGTGTGTGTGTGTGTGTGTGTGTGTGTGTGTGTGTGTGTGTGTGTGTGTGTGTGTGTGAGTGTGTGTTTAGGGTCATGCCTGCAGGTCATACATAATGAAAAGCAGGGCTGTTGTTGAGGCACAACTGGCTGAAGAGGCAGTAGCCAGAGAATAGCTCACCAGTGACGGAACGCAAGGAGGAAGAGGAGGATGGACGGCTGGATGCAGGGAGGGAAGAAAGGAGCGAGGGAGAGTCACTGAGGGAGGAAGGGAAGAGTGGTTGCGAAGCCAGCGAGCCTTAACCACCTTCTGTCAGTCTGTCTGCTCTCAGTGCTGTTTTCACTCTCATAGGAATCTAATGGCTTTTCCACTGTCCCCTTTCCAAACCTCCACCTCCCTCCTTCCTCTGCTCTCCTCTTTCTCTTCTCTATCTCTGTGCTATTTTTTCCTCACTCCTCTCCATCTCCTCTATCTTTGCCAGTTAAAAAGTCTCCATGCTGTCTCCCCCTGCTACCTCCCCTCCCATCCTGTCTTTATGTCCTTCCAGCTGCTGGCCAGAGGAACAGCTGACTAAATCTAAAGCTGGGGCCCCTGACTTTGGCTCTGGCCTGGGCTCCATCCCCAGTTCTGCCACAGCCTCCTCCATTTCTCGACCGCCTCCCCCCCTTCCCTCCCTTCTCTGGCTTGCAGCCCTGGCTCCTCTCTCAGCAGCCCCAACTCAGCCCTGGCCCAGCCTCTGAGCCTCGGCTCCAGCTCTGCCTGACTCTCAGCGGTTCACTCCAACCAGCTCCCTCCGTCCCACCTTGTGGCTGAAAAGCCTCAAAACCCTTCGTCCCATAAGCCTGCCCTTCTCTTTTTATTTTTCAGTTTTTTTCTTTCTACTTTTTGTTAATTCATTTACTCTTCCTCCCCGTCCTTCCTGCTCTGACAGGCTGTAGCTGGGCCTCTGGTTCTGTCCCAGCATATCTGGACTTAGGCCTCATCCAGGCTGGCTGTAGTTCAGTTCTCTGGCTCCAATAACTAGCCACTGTAGCCAAGCATCTTTCTCTCCGACTAGTCACTGTAGCTCATTGGGACTCGCTTTACGCAAAGCAACACTCAACTTGTACATTTGGTGAATTTTGGCATCAACGTTTCCTGCAAAGCTCTCTGACTCTGTGTGTGTCTCTTTGTTTCCTCCTACTTTTGTTTCCCTGCATCTCTTTAACTCGTGCCGACAGACTCAGCCCCAGCACAACAGCACAAACGCTCAGCACTCAGAAGCATGAATCCAGCGAGAGTGTGAAGCATATGACACATGATTGGCAGCAGGGGGAGGATGGGGAAAGGCAGTGAAAGGAGGAAATGGGCCTTGTCACTTCTCCAGACAAGCCGGGGGCTCAAGTTTGATCGCTGCCCAGGGAAGGGAGCCTTTGTCCCTCCTCTCCGACCTCTGCGGCTGTCAGAGCGAGAAGGCAGGCTGGTGTGATTAGGTGCAGGCCCAGGTTCCGCCATCACTCATATGAACAGACACTGTGCATAAAAGACACATGTCAGAGCTCTTCTTCGTTTCTGACGTCCAACTGCTCTGGAATGAGTGACTGAAGGCTGACAGACTAAAGTTCAGAGTGTGCCCCTCAGCTACACTGAGATGCACATCCTTCTTTGATTGAAAGTGGGACTGTGGAGCCCAGGCGAGAAGAAACAGTCAGTCAACACAAGCTGAACATCATCACAATCTTCTGTGGAGAATCGTGAAGCTTTTCACAGGCAGTTACTGAGCTTGTTCCCATCTGTCTAATGCCCTGTACAGCTTTTCTTACTCTGATTGTCTTTGTGGTACTTTTTTGGTTGTTGTTGTTGCTGTTTTTTGAGGGGGTTATATGTACAGTACACATTTAGGAAAGTAAAATTGGAGAGCAGCAACAATTTCTCTTTTGAGTCACGTTTTCTTCTGTTGACTGACAACTGTGGGATGATGAAAGCAAATCACAATGTGACACAGACTTCAAACATTCTGGCTCGTCACCATTTTTTGACAACAATGCACAACAACTGTTCTCGGCAAAGATTCTTGAAAGTAGGGAGAGAAAGACCAGCATACATTTTGGACCTGGGCCATCATTACTGTTATGTTGAGAAATGGTGGCGTTATAGCTGTTTTAATCAAATCTTAAAGACAAAGATATGCCTGATCCAAGAGTATGTGCTGTGAAAGACTCTCTGAGTGGCTAATTTCTGCTCAACCATGGACAATGGCAAATGTTTGACTTTTCATATTTTAAAATCTCTTTTCTTGAGACAGTTTGTGCTAATATGACTCTTTACAGGGTTAATGAAATGTCACTTAGCCCCATCTGCTGCTTGGATTCAGAATGCATGCGTTTGCAACTTCCGGTCTGGTGCTCCTGAAGTCTCACAAAGTCAAAGTATCTCACCAGGGTTAGGCTAACCCTGTGTAGCTAGCTGTTATGCTAGCGCCGGAGTGTTTTTATCTCATGATTCCTGCATTTTTAAAATCTCTCCCTGCTTGAACACAGCTGATTTCTTTAAATGAGTGATGAACTGCTCCAGTAGAAAGCAACGAGGGCTGAGAAGACATTTCAGCAGTTAGTGTTTCTGAGCAAAGACAATGCTAACATTTTTACGACAGTGACTTAAAACGGATACTAGTGGGAACTAAAGAACAAGCCAAAACTGCATTGTATGCCTTTAATGGCAGAATATGAAATGTAAACCTTGTGCAATCAGTTAGTGCTTTGACTATGTGTCGGGGTTGAAGTTCAGCTACTACGACACAAAATTCCAACTTACTATCTATAAAATTGACAGAGCTGTAGACATTTTTTATGTTTGCTAATATTGATTAGCTTTGGCAGCCATCTTGAGTTACTCAAAAAGTCAATCAGTTATAGACGTGCGTCCGTTGATTACTTTCAGAGTTTCCATAAAATCTCTTCAGTGGTTTATAATGCATTTCACGTTTTGGTGGTGGGCGATAAACGATAAGAAATCAGTTACACGACCAGCTCACAGGTGCGCTGTGCGGAGTTTGAGACTAGATAATCAGGTCTAAGTGCTGCAACCAAATTAGAATACAACTTTCATTCCAAACAGGGGTTTTTGATGCGCTCTGACTCTGACACCTGCGACAGTAATTAACTAAATGTAAGAGCCAAGCTGAAGTAAGCTGCTTGGTCATGCTCTCCTAACCTTAGACTTTCTCCCTGCCTTCCTCTTTCATCCTTCCTCTTGTTCAGGATGGCACCCATTGACTGCCACTGACCTAATTTGGGCAAATTTCACTGACCTACTTCATGGGTGAATGGTGACTTACAACGGGAGGTGATTCTCTCACACATTTGCACACATCCGCCTTGTGATTAACATGCAAGCCCCACAATCTTCTTGATCATCCCCTGTCAAATTTTCCCCAGTCCTCATCTTCCTCACCAATCTGGCATCTCAAATGAGCATAACGAGGATCTTACAGTGCAAGCGTATCATAAAATAAAAGCCAAAAAAAAGAAGTTGGCTTTTGTTTCATGTTGGTCCCAGAGGTGACATAGTCCTTCACTTCATAAGTCACTCATGAGACATAATCAGCATAATTGCATAAGGATGTGATTATTCACTGGTCATCTGTGCAAATGTTAATTTGAGCAAATTTAATCAAACAGTCTGAAGATTCATGAGTGTACAGACAATCACAAATGTAAAAAAAGAATAGAGCTCTTTTTATCAGCCTTAATGATCCCATTGGAGGATTCCATTTTTAACCTACTTAAAATTAATATCTGAGGGTCGTTGCATTTCTGCAGCAGGCTAATTTCTAGTCATCTGGACGTGTTCACCTTCAGAGAGCTTTTTGTTAAAATTGTTGTCACAGTTGGATTATTTTTTACTCTCTTTTCATTGTAATGACAATTACTAATAAACTTGTCATCCAGCCTCCTGCTGGAACATGACATTTAGAGGAAAGTCTAACCTGAATCTGTCTTTTCAGCTACACTCATGTGCTATTCTTTGTTAGCTCTTGTGCAGTCGTGCTCGAATTTGTTTGACAAAGAAGCAGAGAGGTGTTTGTATTTTTGATTGTGTGTGTGTGTGTGTATGTGTGTGTGTGTGTGTGTGTGTGTGTGTGTGTGTGTGTGTGTGTGTGTGGACCTGCCTGCTTTTCTCTCTGTTTGCCCACATCTACGCATGGTGTGTGCCCCAACAAACACAACCCCAGAGTGCAAACACGAACCCGTACATACAGGAACCACCCCGGGCAGATATGTGTTGTCATGGCAACGCACACAGATGACAACAAAAGAGGGGGGAATATCGTCTCCCGCTTGTCCAGCAGGGTGCAATTTATCTCAATGTAGCCCAATGAAAGGCGGCTATTTACATGAAACAAGAGCTGTTTCTGGGAAATAGAGGTCTCTCTGAAGGTTTTGATGTCAGCTGCTTGCTTTTAGCTTGAGAGCAGAAACTTTAACCATGTGGAGAGGGGAGAAGCGCAAGAGCTGTAAGCCTACCGAGACAGCTCAGTTCCCTTGTGTGGCTGTGGCTCTTCACCCTGAAAGTCTCTCATTGTTTCCCCTCAACACACTCAGAGAAGACCAAGCGTAACGAGTGATTTTCAGACGCTTTACAGTTTACGCGGAGTAAATCCAACCTCTTCGCTTTATAACTTATCCTTGGGAGAGCGGTGCTAACATCAACGTCAATATTTACAGGAATAGCCGCAGGCAAGCAAATCGACCACCTCGATTCAGCTGAGACATGTTCAACCTTTCTCCTGCCCCCCTCATTCCCCCCACCCATCCCTGTTATTCCCGTTGTCTGCAGCAGCCTGGCTAGCCATTGGTTTTGGAGAGGTCTGTTCTGCCTGTGAAACCAAGGTGCACCCTGCGTTTCACAATCTCTGACAGGACTTTGATGAAGCCTCGGTGGCTCTTTGAGAGATGCTGGATGACGTATGTCAAGTGGTATTAAACCTGGGAGAACCCGTCCCCCCCCCCTCCAAAATCTTGTTCAATCTGTCCAATCGTTGTGGAAGGTGTCTGCCACGGTTATTGTGAGCTATGACACTTTTCACCAGGGCATTTAGGAAGATCGGCACCACATTTAATGCGCTAGACCTTGTGTCTCTGTGGACCGGACACTTTGGCCTACATAAGCTGTTAGAAGATCAGCAGACATGCAGCTGAAGAGGATATCTGTGTTGTGTTACCCTTGCTGTAATGATATAATCCCAACAAATCAGGGTTAAGGAGGTTAGAGGAGCTGTAGCATTGGCGGTTGTTTCCAGTGGTTCTTTGTCTAGTCTGTTGTAGCTAAATGTCCGTCATTCACTAAACTGCTATCAAGATTTTTGCACAAGCTTTTATAATCTGCATTAAAGACAAATATATTCAGGTGTAAAAGATGGAAATTATTTTGAATGAATGCATAATCCTCAATTTCTTTTATTAGCACACATGTGTATCTGCCTCCGTCTTTGTCAGGTAAAAGCGTAGAAGCGTGACAGGCGGTGCTATGAGCCTGCACCCTGAGCTGTGGGATGTGTCAAACAGACAACAGCGAGTGTGACCTCAGTGACTCCAGGAAGGAAAGGGTTACACACAAGCCAGCACGGCTGCACGGGCTGAGTTACGCAAACTGGCGGCTGGCTGGAGCTGAAAGGGGAAGTGCTGAGCTCAGAGGAACACTGGCTCAGAGCCATCCCTCCCTCCCCTGAACCCCCCC
>SSNR01000106.1:439197-463669 GCA_006937965.1 Callopanchax toddi | reverse complement strand
CCGCCCCCCCCCCCCCCCTCCTCCTCCCCGCCTCCTTGCTACAGCTGAGCGCTCCCCATGCTTCCCACCGCCAGGCGTGGTGATGTGAGTCTGTGTGCCTGTGCTGGAATGCAGCTTCCCCCTCGGCTGGGGCCTGTGTGTGTGTGTGTGTGTGTGTTTGTGCAAGTCTCTGTGTGTGTGTGTGTGTGTGTCTGTCTGGAATGATGCCTCCCCTTGTCTAGTGTGTGACGTCAGTACACACAACGGGTCAGCTCAGGGCTAGACAGCATTTTGTGTATGTGTGTGTGTGTGTGTGTGTGTGTGTGTGTGTGTGTGTGTGTGTGTGTGTGTGTGTGTATGTGTGTGTGTCATGGGAGGGGAAAAAGAGGTGGAGTCAGTTATTGGAGAGAGAAAAAGGAAAGAGGAGGGGTTGTTTGTGAGCAGAAGGAGGTTGACTGCAGGGAGTCACTGAGGCCAGAATGCGTGCATGCATGAAGGCATCATGAGTGTGTGTGTGTGTCAAAGGGTGGAGCTGTGTGCGTGTGTGTGTGTGTCTGTTGGAGTGTGTCGGGTGACTTTCCAAATGAAATGGGAAGGGTAAAGAGTGTAAGGTTGTTTCCTGGCGTGGAAAAGTGAACCTAAAAACACACGCACGGTCACAGGTTTCAGTCCAGTTATTTCCAAATGCAAATACGTTCTGTTCCCTTTCAGCCATGTTGGCTTTTTCAGTAGCGTTTTGTGTGTGCTGTGTCAGCTTCACTGATTCTTTTTTCACTGCATTTTTTTCTTTGTTAAAAATATTTTCACACGTGACTTTTGTGTAAAATCGAAACGTTGAAAGCAGTTTTATCAAACAGGATTTTTGGGGTCAAAGTTCAAATTACCCAAGAAGAACACATCTGTAATCGTTTTGATAAGCACAGCAAACTCCAATTTGGCGCTATTAGGATGGAAATGATGCGTAAGCTCCAACAAACCAACGAGAGTCGTGTGTTATTTGTTTCGTTTTTTTCCCTTTCTTGCATTGCCGACCAAGCTGTCACATATCTGCTCATTTAAGCACTGATTCACTTCCTTCATAGAACGGTGGATGTGAGCGCTGAGAGGCCTCTGCTGCACCGGTTTGTCATTAAAGGCATATTCAGGCTCTGAAGGAGCAGACAATGGTTTTTCGATGGATCCCATTACCTCTGCGTATAGCATGTGTGGCTCTTCTGGGACGGACCTTTGCTAATTACACACATTTATTTCCAGCCAGCTGTAATTTCATTCACGCTAATGAACCTTGCACATGGATCGGGATAATGTATAGTTAATATACAGGCAGGAGATGGAATTTGCAGGTATTTGACTTTTCCACTGACACAAATATGTTGAAGGTCAAAGGAAATGGGGGGAGGCATGACCCAACGCTACACAGAGTTGCACCTAATCTTTAAGGGATTTCAGCCCTTTTGAAGTGTTTTTATATGTATTTTTTGTAAATAATTACAATTATTACCTATTTATATCATTCAGCAGTGATGAGCTAACAGTTAGTCTGAAATGAATATAGCCAAGTTTATAAACTGGCATACTGCCATCAATTTTTATTGCATGGATTTTCAGCAGAAATATAGAGAATTTCCTACCAGACTTAACCCCTGGATGTACAGGAAGTGCTACACATATCATGGCGGCTGTAGCTCAGTAGGTAGAGTGTTCATCTTGCAACCAGAGGGTTGCCGCTTACTCGTTGTATCTTTGGGCAAGACACGTCACCATACTGTATATTGCCTGCAGGTGGTGGTCAGAGGGTCTGGTAGTCCCTCTACTTCACTTCTGTGGCTACAATGTTTCCATCAGCGTATGAATGACTGACTGATTTAAAATGCTTTGTAGTCCATGACTAAGAAAAGCACTATATAAATGCAGGACATTTAGATTTACATGTATTTAGCAGCTGTTGGTGATACTGACCAATTTATGTAAATTACAGTATAGTGCAAAACTAATGCTGTATAAAATAATGCATCAAGCACAATTGATTTTGAAGTTTGGAGCCATTTTGGACTTTAGCTCAGAATTTCTCAAGGACTAAACTCTATTTTGTGAACAGAAGACATTCAAGAAGATTTAAAATAGTAATTATCTAGAAACCAACTAACTCGTTAATTTTTATTTTATTTTTAACAAGCTTGCGATGGGTCCTGTCCTGTAATTTTCACATCCCCAATCCCAGAACTGGATGTTCCTTGCACCTTTTTCTACATGATATACTTTTTCCCTGAGCACAGATGCCATCATCTATCTGAACTGGTCAGCATTCTGAACGCCAGCCTTTGGGATCACTCAGCCGAGCTGCAACACCATCTCTGCCTGACAAGCCCAATCCGGCAAAATTAGAATCTATTTTGAAAGTGATAGTTAGAAAATTGCAAGTCATTCCTGATGTACCGCATGGCAACTAAGTGGCAGCAGCCAAGCAGTTGACTGTCATTTTAACCGCCAGCTGATGACAACTCCAATCACCCACACATCCATCAGAGCACACACACTCTCACACATACACACACACACACACATACACACACACACATGCATACATTCAGATATTCTCTACCATCTCTATGAATTGCATTCAGATTTTGCTGTCAGACTCTCAAGCGGAAGTAAAAGCATTGAAATTCATAGAATATCTCAAAAATATTAATTTATGCCCACTTCAGTCTGTCAGGATAGCTATTCAGACTGTGAGAGTGTGTGAGTCGGTGCACAACAGCACGCATGTGAATGTGTGGGTGATGAGAACACACCCGCAAAGGAAAAAAAAAACAAAAACTTATCAGTCCACCAGTGGGTTTAAGGCATAAACATGGCCGCCCCTGGAGCTTACTGGTGTTATTCCAGCCTGTCCCACACCTAGGACACACACATGCACACACACGCCTGGAGCAAGGTCTCCTGCAGAATAGCACTGATCTCTGTTTATAGTCTCTGTATGAGCTCTTCCTTATAGGACCACACACGCATGCATGCATGTATTGTTACTCATAGAGCAACCTACCCTTGAAAACATTGAAAGGACTTGTATTTGCCTTTGCAGCCTTATTAATTGGGCCAGTTCAAGGAGCCGCTATGCAGGAAATGCTCCTTTAGCTGTGTGTGGGATGGGGCTTTAGAGATGAGGGGGGGTTGCCCAACAGTTCTTGACCCTTCCTCGACCTACTCTGCAGCCTTGCTTTTCTTCAGTTGTGGTTCAGATCTCCTTTCACTAGGGCCTCTCGGTTCAATCCAGCCAAATGGATAGGATTCCACTCCCATAGCCTTTTCTCTATGAGGTTTAGGCAGGGCGCCTCTGGTCAGGACAGAGCAGGATCCATGTTAACGCTAGTCTTCCGCAGGTGGTCCCGTTTGGATCAGGGAGGCTCTGTCAAAGCAGAATTGGATTTAGGCGTTTCTCTGTGTCTATCTACAGCACACGAGGTAATGTGATTAATGTGTAAAACTAAAATGAATCCTCACAGGCAACCGGGCCTCGATTCGCTTACTGTTTGTCTCTCTTTACTTTGTTTACTTGCTTTCAAAACAGGCTGTTTGTCTTAACTTGTTAGCTCCACTGACATTCATCATGTAGTCTGAATCTATCACACAAAAATCTACACAAATCCTCTAGATGAGTGCTGTCTGAACCACACAGTGCCATATTAGATTTATTTCACAGTCACTCATGAACCAATTCAGCCAATAAACCAAATGACCTTCCCACCATGGGGCCTGAATTTTTTCCATTCACTTGGAGTCTTAATGTGATTGTGGAAATATATGTATGTTGCTCAATCTAATTTAGTCCAGTGATTTGGGTACATTGAGCACTTTTGTTCCTTGGCAAGCAAACCTCTCAGGCCCAGCCTGATCCCTGCAGATTGGCTTCATGTGGGAAGCCTAATCCTGTTTTATAGGGACATTTATAGGGGAAGTATCCTTCCATCTCAGCAGACGTACATTGAAGTTGACCAGTCTAGAGGTAGCCCTACCTACTGGCCCTTTATGTGACGTTACATAGAGTTTAAATATCCCACTATGAATAAGGAGCCATTAGTTATCTCTGATTCCTTTGATCCTAACAGATGTGGTTCTGTTATTTCCATTTATAGCATGTAGTTATCTAGCTTGCAATGGATGTTGGTATAGGTTGTTTTTCTATTCTTGTTAAGCAAAATCAACAACAGTACCAATGTTAATACACCACAATACATGAAATTAGGTGATACAATAGATGCGACAATAAAATAATAATAATGTAGCTAAAACATTCCATCCTTTTCTAATTAATAACCAGAAATTTGTCTGCATTAGGAATGAGTCGGTGTCTCAGTCAGAAGACTTAAAGCATCTTGGTGTCTTAAGTGATGGTGGATGGAGTAAGAGATGGACTGATTGAGGCTTTGTCTTCAGTATTCAAGTCATTAGTTTGTTGTTGTTTGGTGAATAAGACGCTCAGCCAATTTACTGGTCTGTCTATGTTCCAACCCTCACCTGTGATCACAAGGTTTGGATCATGACTGAAAGAACAACATCCTGCAGACAAGCAGCTAAAATGAGCTTCCTCTGTAGGGTGGCATCTATAGAGATGAGGCGTGGAGTTCCATTATCTAGGGGGAAGGTCGGAGTAGAGATGCTGCTTCTCCACATTGAAAGGTGTCAGCTGAGTTGATTTAGGCATTTAACCAGTATGCCTCCTCCATCTTCTGGAGGTTTTCTGGGCACAATCCATTGGTTGGAGACCCTGGCGCAGACCCTAAACTTTTTGAAAGATTATATATTTTCTTTGACCTAGGAATGCTTTGGGAACTCCCAGGAAGAGCTGGAAAATGTTGCTGTGGAGAGGGATGTCTTGAGTTTCTCTCCTTGACCTGTTAACCTTCCCTACCCTGGATAACCAATGAAAAAACATCATGGATGGATGGCATAATGATAGCTTTTTTGCTATTTAATATGCATACCAATACATTGACATGATAGCAGAAAACATAGAGGTAAGCTGGAAGGATTGTCTTGGGATTCAGCCATACTTGTAGCCCTGTGTCTCTCCTCCCCAAAACAAGAATTATATATATTTTTGGAGCATGTTGTTGTTGGTGGGACAGAAGCAGACTATAATAGAAAAATCAAAGATTTCAAAACAAAAAAGGGGCAAAGAGTATTTTGCTTGAGTTCTCTGATTTAGGTCCCTTAAAGTATATGTGGTCTGCTGGTGTTTGTGGAATTAGCCATTCTACACACAAATACAGCACACCTCCTTGTACTTCCTCTCTCTGTCACACACTGTTTTTGCTACCTTGCACAGCACTTTGGGCCAAGTGTGATTTCACCAGGGCAGTCAGGAGGGGTTTCTAGGGCAACCTCACAGAGGCCTTGTTCTAAAAATGGCCGCCATGGTTACTTTGAAAGCCAACTCTGGCCTCTTGAACATGCACAAAAAAGCCCTGCGCGCCACTTGGGGAGGGGTGCTGTGTGGACGGGTCGAACGAGACGGAGAAGGGGGGGGGAAACCAGGCTCTTTAATAGCTAGCACATGAGACATTGAGGGTTTCGTGCCCACCCCAACCAGTAGTCATGGGAGGTGTGTGTATGTGTGTGCATTCATGTGTGTGTGCCTAAACAGTAATATCCCTGTACTCAGCGCTTGGCTAAATTAAAAGGGCATTTTTGGCGCAGGGGGCAGTTTCTGGTGCCCAGACGATTGGACGGGGAAAGGCGAAACTCATTACCTACCCATCTGTCAGAGAGTGAGAGTGAAAGAGCTGTGGGAATGTGGACGGAGGGGTGGGAGTGGGGGGGGGGGGGGGGGGGGGGGGGGGGGGGGGGGGGGGGGGGGGGGGGATGCAGAGGGCTTGGAAGGTGAATGAGTCCGATAAAGCAAAGGGAAACAAGACACAATTTTCCTAGTCTTTTATCACTGGCTAGTTTTACACAGTCCATGTGTTTTGAATTTTAAAGGCGCATCACCTTTAATTTTCCCTTTGAGAAAGGAAACATTTGCAAAAGAAAGTGCAGCTGCCTTTATATCTGTCTGCTCAGTGTGTGTGTGTGTGTGTGTGTGTGTGTGTGTGTGTGTGTGTGTGTGTGTGTGTGTGTGTGTGTGTGTGTGTGTGTGTGTGTTTGCATCAGAGCTTGTTTTTTCTTTGAGCACTCTCTCTCTCTCTCTCTCTCTCTCTCTCTCTCTCTCTCTCAGCTCCACATGTTTTTGATGTTCTGTTTCTTTGGACCTGGGGCCACTCTTGAAAACCCAATTCACACAAACAAACACGGAGACACAAACACATCTCCACGCCGAATCTATCGGCGAGTATTAAAAAGCTCGTTTGCTCATTTGTTTGTCGTTTCACAGCTTAATAAGTCTGCTTTGCTTTCTTCCACCAGCTGCGGCGTGTAAACCTTTTTGTCTCGATTAGGATTGTTTTAGGATTGTTTCAGTATGGCTCCCTTTCTTCTCTCCACATCTCCCGCAGCTGTAGACATATAGGCTTTGATCACTGCAGATGCACAGAACTGCCATACTTGATCCACACCCCTCTTCTGTGGATATTGTTAACGAACATGGACTTCCTCTGCCAGCTGGCTTCCAGGAGGGGAACACATATCTCCATGGCAATGTTTTGCAGTTGTACAATTTTCGCAGCCAAGATAATTTTTTTCTAGTTCTGCAGAAATAGTTGTAAAACCAAGCAAGTCTTCAAGCATTTTTACTTTGATGTTTTTTTTTGTTGTTGCAATTTTGCAGAATGCATTGTTTGACTGTATCTTCACTGATCTCAATGTGACTTTGTAGCCTCATTGAGGAGAAATATAAGGTCAGCATACATTATGTTTTATTTTTGTATGTATCCTCGGGGTACATCTACGCTGTATGCAAGGATCTTGTTCACTATTTTCTCTCATGCTCATCAAATTAACTGTATCTCTGAAGCACAAAGAAGCTTCTTCTACCTGACCTCTCTCTCCTTGTCCAACCATCATCCCATTTTCATCTAAATCCCATGAAATATTCAGCTATTGCCCCGCCCTTCTTACCAGAAAGCCCTTTGATATGTGCGTTAATACATGCTTTACATCACCGTGATGTGTGCACTCAGCTCTTTGATAAACATATTGAAGATGTGTATGTCTTCGCATGAATTTCAGATCCCTCTCCTGAGCACATAAATGCATTCATAAGCGTCTCTCCTAGCCCCTCCCACTATTAATAAATCATAACCTCGGTCCATGTGCACATGTTTTCATCTTTTATATGCACATGAGTGTGTGTGTTTAGGCCCCTGCTGGTGGACTCCACCTGGCTCATTCATATTCATTCCTGCATAATGATAGGCCACGCCTCCGGATGGTGCAGGCAGGACAAGATCAAACAAGAGTCTGTATAATTCATACTGAAACAGCTTTCTGCTCACTTCCTCATCTCCGTCTCAGTTCCTCTTGTTGTGGATCAGCGATTCGGTGCGTCTTAGATCTGGGCAGTGGACCGGAGCTGGTTCTGATCCTCATATTTAATGATTAAAGAACCCTTCAGCAGGTGGCTGTGTCTAACTGAGGCTGTTTAGCATCCTGAGTGTGTTCTGTCTTCACTAATGCCAGTAAATGAAACATTCAATAAGTTGATTAAGTGATCCATTTAGCCTGTTATAGATGTTTAGGAAAACTTCCTGTTGTTGCCTTGTTGTAGGCGGCGGCACTTGATGTTATTGAGCTCCTGTTAAGTGATGATTGCGTCAAGCATTTAACAAGAAACTTCCTTGATGATAAGACTTTATTTCAGATGCGGTGAAAACTAATTCTCAACCTTTTCCGATGTTCACAGGCTTCCACCTGAGCGGCACAGTGACAGACCCCGCCACGCCCTCGTCCCCAGAGCTCATCTGCAGCGTCAGCGTCAGCTTCGACCGCTGCAAGATCACAGCGGTGACGTGCACCTGCGGCAACAAAGACATCTTCTACTGCGCCCATGTGGTGGCGCTGTCGCTGTACAGAGTGCGCAAACCCGAGCAGGTCAAGCTGCACCTGCCCATCTCGGAAACCCTGTTCCAGATGAGCAGAGACCAGCTGCAGAAGTTTGTTCAGTACCTGATATCGGTTCACCACACGGAGGTGCTGCCCACCGCACAGAAACTGGCTGATGAGATCCTGTCCCAGAACTCTGAGATCAACCAGGTCCACGGTGAGGAAAAGGAGTGTGTGGGAAGTGACCAGGAGGCTGAAGATCACTTGTGTGGATGAGTGTTGTGTCTTCCTGCCTCTGCATGCGTAGATATTGATTGTGTGATGAAAGTTAAGTGTGTCAGGATCAATTCTTCTCATTAATGACATCCAGATTGTAGAGGGAAGATCTTGTGACTGTAATCAACATTATGGACCAGTTTACCTCAGAGGAAACAAAACAAACACAAAGATGAAGACACTAGCAGATATTATACCACCTGAGACTGAGAAACCAACAAGAACAAGAAGCACAAAACGTGGATAGGTTACTGCTGTGTTGTTGATTTGAAGGAGAAAATATGAGAAATGTGAAGAAAAAAGGAATTAAAAAAACAAAGTTGTAGAAAAACAAAGACAAAATGTCACACAGGCTTTGTATGAACGTCAGTGTAGATTCACTCTTATTCAACGTAAGACTCAGCTGCTGCGCTTACGTGTGTAACTGTATATATTACTGAGCTGGGGAAAAAAAGAAAGTTACAATTCTGTGCAAAATATTTTAATCATGACATCATCTTTATATTTTTATTCCAAACAAGGTTTTTAAATGGCCTTTAAAAGTGGAACTGATCAATGTCTTTATATCAGTTTTTGTTTGAACTGTGGCTGATTTTTCATTCATTATATGACGAACAACTTAGCAAAGTCTAATTTTATTTAGATCTTTAAGCACTTTGTCACAAGTAGTCTCACAAAGACACAATTTGTTCCAATATCTTTAATTAAATCTTGAAAATATCCAAAGATAACACAGTTTGACACATAAAATAGCGTTTTAGCACCAATGAGGAGATCTTATGCAGCTATGAAAAATGTCAAACACTAGATGACTAGCTGAAGCAGATTGCTTTTCTCTGGTTTTGTTTTGGGTCTTTGCTGGGTTTGTTTCCTGTTTCTTAAAGATATGACATTTGCATACTGTTCATCTGCTGTAGCTCGCTTTTTTTTACCTGACACTTCTACTTTTTTCTTTTTTTAAATCACAAATTTCTGTTGTGTTGAGGAACAAGAAGCTAGGGCTGGTTTAAACATCTGCACAGTGCTGTATGCATCAGATGTAAAAAGTAAATGTTCAAATTGTTAAAACTGCATAGTTGAAGAAAGCTTGTGTATAATTTATGATTCTGTAGGATATCTTGGTCAAAAGGCAGAAACATTTTACTGATGTGTTGTTTATGCACATGTTATGTAATTGTAGGAAGGTTTTAGATCTTGTGTGTGTAGAACAAGAGATACTCTGTCATCATGTTTCATTACCCTTTTCTGAGGTAAAATAATGGAAAAATCTACAGCATGCATCATCTTATTGTGTAAATCAGATTATTTTCTGCAAGCGACTCTGAACTTCTTTCAAAAACAAAAGATAATGAAAAAACAGAGGTACCACATCTTTATTTGTGCTGTGTTTGTGTGCATATAGGGGCCCCGGACCCCACGGCTGGAGCCAGCGTGGACGATGAGAACTGCTGGCACCTGGACGAGGAACAGGTTCAGGAGCAAGTGAAGCTCTTTCTGTCCCAGGGAGGCTACCACGGCTCAGGCAAACAGCTCAACCTGCTCTTCAGCAAGGTCAGAACCAAAGAGCGTTGTTTCAAACTGATACAGAACATGAAAAACACATGCAGCAAACGGCAGCCCTGTCCGCCACCGCTGCAAACGCACTCCGCCTGTGTAAGTTTACCTCCCTCCCTTTGGGTTTTCTTGTCTAGTTTCACTGCATCCTTTTAATAGATACTTTCTCCCACTCCTTTTGTATGCTCGCATTATCCTTTATTCCCCCAAGAAGCAGGAATAAAAGATAGCGCATAATGCACATACATTAAAGGGCAGGTTGGATCTTAGCTTGAGCTAATTGTAGGAAAATGAAGAAAAGTGCAAAATAAAGCGAGAAAAAGAGGTATAGAAAGTGGGAAGGCTTGGTCTATATACCGCTCCACACCCGTGATTAAACGATTACATGAGAGATGTTTGCCTGCTATTACAGCGGCAGAGCCAGGCCAGCATTAATGCATTGTGTGCCATGTAAAGACCGCAAGCCAAGGCCATTATCTTCTAGCTCGCCTGGCTTTTAGAACGTCTCTCAGCTTCATGCTCTTTGTTGCCAGTTTTATCCTTCATCCCCTCTCAGCTACAAACATCAAGCATCAGGTATATGCTTACAGTTACAACAGTTTCCCCCCCAAATCACAAAAATACATCAGCAGATTTTTAATGGGTTTTGAGAGATTGTTGATAAAATAGCATCGAGAACATGTCAGAAAAAAAGGAATTTAGTCACAAAATGTGTGTCAAATCATGTTTTTTTAAAAAATATAATTTGATTTATTTGACCAAAAGAAGGTAACAAAATAACTATCCAAAAATGTGTATGCATCCAAAACGTGTATTAATTTTTCTAGTCAGCCGAAACACATTTTACAAATCTATTAAACTCACTTTTGTTCAACCTGAGAGTGATTTATGAAGTTCTCCTTCACTGTGATTAATGCACGTAATACACGAAAAGTTAATGCAGCCATGCAATAAGTAAACAGAAATGTACTTTTCATGGACTGAAACCTGTCACAGTGATATATTAGTTTATGCATGCTTGTATATTGCAATGCAGTTTGAATCTGCAGCCTGATAGTTGACCATTTCTGTACGGTTTTTACTAAACTAACTACCTTTAAAATAGTAAACTCCCACCGCAAGGGCGCGTTTGACTGATGATACCGTGTCGTACTCAGGCTCGGACAACTGCTTATAGCTTTCAATAGTTTTATTAGCTACTAAGCTAACACCTGTACAGTGATTACAGAAGTCAGATGCCAGAAGCCAGGTAATCAACTGAAAAATACAAAGCAAACAACCAAAATACATTAATAAACCAAACTTAAGGATAGCTGTACAATCTGTATACTCATATAAACACAGTTATTGTTACAAGCACACAAACTCACCAGCTCGACTTCACCAGTCAAAACGATAACCACAAAAAGAAGATCCAGCAGGTGGCGCATATAAGCAGGTGCTGCCACATAACACCCCAAATGCAGATATCGCTCCGCCCCAAATAAAGTGGTGATTTAAATTAAACACTGGGCTTAACTGGTAATAAACAACAAGTAAATAAATGTACATAATAAATAATGGGAGAAAACCACACAATTTCTGTTATGTTTTATATATTTTTGAATATAATAGTGTGTTGTAATCATGTCTGATGTGTACGTTCTTCCTGGTGGTCTGCTGGTATAAACTAGAACTGTATGCGGGTCTCTCCTCCTCCTCTTCTAGGTGAGGGAGATGCTGAAAATGCGTGACTCCAACGGAGCGAGGATGTTAACACTGATCACAGAGCAGTTCATGGCCGACCCTCGGCTGGCGCTGTGGAGACAGCAGGGCACCACCATGACCGACAAGTACAGACAGCTCTGGGACGAGCTGGGTGAGCGGGGGAGACAACATCACACACTGTCCTATAAAAGTGCACACACACACACACACACTCTGACAGATTTAGCAAGATGGGTGATTGAATCTAGGCACTAACACAAAGACAAACATACATTTTTTTTCTCTTCCTGTTTGTGTTTTTGTGCTTTTGTGTCCAAGAAAGCCCACATGCAGTTTCTGATGCTCGTCGCTGACAACCCTGTGTGTGTGTGTGTGTGTGTGTGTGTGTGTGTGTGTGTGTGTGTGTGTGTGTGTGTGTGTGTGTGTGTGTGTGTGTGTGTGTGTGTGTGTGTGTGTGTGTGTGTGTGTGTGTGTGTGTGTGTGTGTGTGTGTGTGACTGTAGGTTTGGCAGCTCTGCAAGATGTTTGCGAATTAAAAGCCGTTTAATGCAGCACATTGTGCCTCACCTCTGCAGTGTTTTCAAACACTTCTCATTATATTTTTAGTTGAAGTGACAGAGAGCCGCTCACCGCGTGCTTGTTTGGTTTGATATGAAGCGTGCTTCTTTTGACAGACTTACTGTACGACACACAAAACCAACAGGCCCGTCACCGGGACGGCAGTCGTGTCGTCTCGAGTCTTTGTTGTTTTCCGCTCATGTGTTTGTTGCTGCTCTCCTTCTTGATGATGATGATGCTGTTCGGGTTCTTTTCTCTCTTTGGTCTTGTTCTGCACTTTACGAGGACAGCGCCGTGATCTCGTCTGTTTCAATCCCACGTATTTTTGGAAGTGTGTGCACGGATCCCTTTGAAGTCCACACTTCAAACCTTTCTTGCCAAGTCCTTATCACTCCACCTGATGTGTGAATGCTTGCCTCTCGGCGCTCCTCTCCCTCTTTCCCTCTTTTGTCTTTCTCGTCTTTAAGTTCTCCTCTAGACACAAAGCCGTGTCTCCTTTTGCAAATCATCCCCTCTCTCTTATTCATTTTCTCTCTCCGTCTTTTTTTTTTGTCCTTGTTTTCGTCCTTACTCCCAAAAATCTATTTGACTATGCACACATGCGTCTGTGGCACAATCACCCACTCACTGTAGTGTACACATCTTCAGCACTCTTGAGAGTAAAATCCCTGAATGCTCTCAGATCCCCAGAGATGCAGCCACTTTTCATATTCTGTTTGTTCCAATTTACTCCAAAATGATGTGTGTGCAGGCACCGTCGCCTCTGGATAAGTTCAGTTCTCTGTTTTCAGACTTTTGCATCCGAGTGCAAGATGGCGGCAGCGTAGAGACGGTGCTTGAAAGAACTAGAAACGATGTTGTTCTTTGAAAAAAACGCCTCAAGCTTTCATTTTTGCATAACAGCTGTATTTACAATCTTCTAAAGCTCAAAAGACACATTTTCCCACTTTGCTAGACTAACTGCTTAGATCATTTTGACAAAGTTGGAAGTATGGCTCATCATTTGTGTCTGTGTTTGTTGCGTGTCCAGGTGCGCTGTGGATGTGCATCGTACTGAACCCCCACTGTAAACCCGAGCAGAAGTCGTCGTGGCTGCGCCAGCTGCGCCGATGGAACAGCGTGGACGTCTGCCCCTGGGAGGACGGTAACCACGGCAACGAGCTGCCCAACCTCACCCACTCACTGCCCCAGGGCGCTCATGGCAACCAAGGTCAGAGATGGAATAGTTTCATATGTTTCATTTATGATGTCATAACACAGATGAGAGGAGGAGAGGTGTTTTATCATGAATTTGTCTTTGTTTTGACTTTGATCAAAACAATCAGGAGGTAATTTTGTCACAAGCAGCCATGTCTCAGTTTGCATTAAAACATCATTTTGTCTTTTTAAAAACACTCTAAAGCAGATTTTTCTGTCGAGCCAAAGCCAGTTTAGGTTACGTTATGTGGTAATTATGCAAATGCAAAAATGGAAAAGAATCAAGTCATTACTGGTGCTTTTAAAAGAAGAATCAGCAGGGTAAATGTGCATGTGGGTTTTATTTCAGGACATAAAAAACGATCGAGCATTAAATCTCTCCTCCTCCTCTTCCTCTTTCCTCTGCAGAGATTCGCCCCCACAGGACCGTGTTCACGCGAGCCATCGAGGCCTGCGACCTGCACTGGCAGGACCGACACCTCCAGCACATTATTGCCAGTGACCTCTACGCCAACTACTGTTACCATGACAACCAGGAGGGTTCCCTCTTTGACTCACGTGGCTGGCCTTTATGGCATGGTGAGTCTTTGTGTATGTAGGCTCCTTTTACACACTGGAGGTTGGGCTGTGAATATCCAGCAGCTAAAGGGAGAACATTTGGCTTGAACTGATCTTTTACCCAGAACACGTCCCCACGGCCTGCGCACGGGTTGATGCCTTGCGTTCCCACGGTTACCCCAGAGAAGCTCTCCGATTGGCCATCGCGGTGGTGAACACGTTACGGAGGCAGCAGCAGAGGCAACTAGAGCACTTTCGACGGCACAAAAAAGGTGGGTCAAGTTAATTAAAGTTTGCAAATGTTTTCTGTTTCAAAACCTCCTGAAAAGTTTCCCCCCTTTTCACTTTTGTGCACCCACAGGGAGGAACAGGCAATAATAGTTTTATGTGTGTGTTTAAGTTAAAACTCTGTATAATCAGTATGGCTAGACTGATGATTTGAATTTTACACAGAAAACGTTTGATGTATAAACCTACTAATGTATTAAAAATATATAATTAACCTTGAAGATAGTAAAAGTCCAGCTGTGGAACTAAATACATATATAAATAACTTTTAATCTGCTTTTCCTAGAGTTGCTCCACAAAGGCCATACCTCCATAACCAACATGGAGGGCTGGGTGGGACACCCTCTGGATCCCATCGGCACCCTGTTCAGCACCCTGACGGAGTCGGGACGAGCGGGAGAGGAGGGTTCTAACACCTGTCTAGACCTCTCAGGTACTTTTGGGTTAAAGTAACTGAATTCCAGTAACTTTCACATACTGTAAACCTGAACCTTTTTCTCAGTTTACAGTTAAATACACGGCATACGCTTGTGGGGCTGTACATTATTATACATAAGGATGATATAACTACCATACACAAAGCAAAAAGAGTATAGCATTAAAAAAGAGGAGCAGAGCTGTCATTATGAGAGTGTAAACAAGTATTTGTGTATTTTGACGTGCTGTATGCCAAACAGGAGATTAAAGATCGTATTCTCTTTTTTTGTTTTTGTCACGCAAATTTGAGTAAATAAAGCAGGAATAGCTGCTTCACTTTATGCCTTTTTATCTTATCTTTGTCTTTTTGTGCCTTAATTCTCCTCTCTTGTTCATCTGTGCCTGTTTTGTGTTGCCTTTTTAAGCATTATTTTATATCTCTCCCTCCCCTCCGTTTTCCACAGACTGCTCCAGCGTCGTGAGCCGAGCGGACCTGCAGCGAATGCCTGTGCAGAGATTGCTGGGAGACGGCGAGTCGTACGTGGCGCTGGCGGTGGAGACGGCTCTGATCGGCTTGGGCCAGCAGCGAGTGATGCCCGACGGGCTTTACGCTCAAGAGAAGGTGTGTCGCAATGAAGAGCAGCTACTGGCCAAGCTGCAGGAAGTGGAACTGGATGACTCCTTGGTCAAAATCTTCCGTAAACAGGCTGTCTTTCTTCTGGAAGGTAAGAAAAAAAGCATATAATTGTTTTTACATTAGATGATGACCTATAGTTTTTTTAGTTTGTGAAGATTTTTGACATTTAAACTTAAAATAAGTCCTACAACTGTAAAAGTTTGATCATTCTTTCTTTTATTTCACTATATTTCCCAGCGATCTACTCCTATGCAGATGCACGCGCACATACACAAACACACACATATATATATCTATATATATTATATATAGACATAGAAACACCTCCTCCCTGTCATTTCTTCCCCACCCACGCACCGAGAGCCCAGACATTCTTGCTAAAGCAGGAAAAAACACATTTGACTCTCTTGCTATTTATTATCCTTTCATTTTGTGGTGCAAATAGAGGCTGAGCTGTCCTGGGCCAGACCAAAATGAGCTCCTCACACAGTAACACCGAGGGTATTGTGTCAGCACACACTTAAAAAAAAAAAGTGTGTGCATTCAGAAGCTAGTGCAGAATGTGTGTTTATGTGGAGGAGGAGGAGGACAGCAGTGGTGGTGGCTGCACATACTGGAAGAACCAACCCAGTGAGACGCCACTCCAGTCCAGTCCCCACCCAAACCCCAGCCCTGCCTCATCCCAGGCGCGACCACCCACCTCTGGCTCCTTTACTAACAGAGCGCTGGGCTCCGAGGCCTCTGCAGGCCCCCGGGAAGCTGCAGCCGCGCCACTCTGTGATGTGGTCTGCGGTTTAGAGGCCCGTTGGGGTTTAAAATAACCCACCAGAGATGTGGGGGAGTGCAGGAAGAGGTGGAGGAGGAGGGCACGAGGCCAAGTCTGCACACACAACCATATGTTTTTGACGTCACCGTTTGTTTTAACGCAGCGTGGCTTTGTCCCTCTTCCGGCTGGATGTGATAGTCACTGCAACAGGAAATCATGACTCAACAACATGAAAATCGGCGATTTATAACAAAATGATTGAATTATTTAGGTAAACATTTAGTTAGAAGGGTTTTTTTTTTGTTGTTGCTTGCTAAAAGCAGACACACTTATTTGTCTTTTCCCAGCTGGTCCGTACTCTGGCCTTGGAGAGATTGTCCACAGAGAGAGTGTCCCCATGCACACCTTCGCCCGCTATCTCTTCACCTCTCTGCTACCTCACGACGCTGACCTGGCGTACAAAATTGCACTGAGAGCCATGCGGTAGGTCTTTTTTAAATGATTCAACTTTATTTACTCCTCTCATAAACCTGTAGATGAAAAGTTTGATTTAATTTTAAGAAAGTCCTTGTTGGTCTTTGTTTTAATTCTATAATGAAGTATTAAAATATTATTAATCATCTGAAAACTTTTGTGTAAAGATTAGTTGGTTGATGGGTCTGATGTTTTTTGGGGATGCTGCACTGTTTGTTGATCTAAATGGATACAAACAGCTGAAATGGGCTTCCTGGCTGGTGTTACATTAAGATGTGTTCCCCATGAAAACTCTGCCCCCATCGGTCTAAGAGTACTAGATTTCCAGCCATCGCTGGAGGGATTAAATATCCTCCTCTGGTCTGGGAACAACCGGGAATCCCCTCAGGAGGAGGAAAGATCCCTCCTGGGTCTGTTCCAAACAACCTTGGATAAGCAGCGGAAAATGGATGGATGGATATTGTCCATGTGATCTTGCTACGTCCATCTCCTGTGTGTGATTGTCTGCGGACGATGTGTACATGCTTGTGTGTGTGTGTGTGTATTAATGGGCCCGCGCTGCTGTGTTTTGATGTTGTGACTTGTGGGAGCTGGATCAGTGAATATTAATTACATTAATGAGAGTGTAATTAGCGCAGCTGCAATGAGGAGGAATCACATATATGCACATACACACGCCAAGCCGACAGGGAGAAGGCAGCGTGTGTGTGTGTGTGTGTGTGTGTGTGTGTGTGTGTGTGTGTGTGTGTTTCTGCAAAGCCGAGCTTCTTGGAGTGATCTGCAAATGATCAGTGAGTAAACGCAGCAGATGGAGGACTAAAAGATAACCCATTTCTCACCTTCCTGCAGTAATCTACAGAGGAGTCATTAGGAAGCATAATATCATGCTTACAAAAGCTAAACGTTTGCATCTCTCAGCGTGGCTTTAAGGTTGCTCATCCAGCTGTTGCGTATCCTGTCCTGGCCTCTAAACCAGCGTCCCAAACCTGCTTATTCCTGAGTCGGCCACTTTCTTCCTGCCCTCACCGCTTCCCCTCACCTTTCTTTTCTTTTTTTTTACCTCCTCACCTCCTCTGTCCTCACTCCTCTGGTGTGAAACCGGCGATTTAGAATAATACGGCCACTTACGGGCGCTCCTGGGAACCAGAGGTGTCTACTCAGCACATAATGAATGAGTGTAATGTAGCGTAGTGTAATGTGATAGCATATTCCTCCTCGCTCCCACGGGACGTCGGACAGTTAAATATAGAGGAGGAGGTAAAGTAACCAGGGCTATTTTAATGGCCCCATTATAACACTATCATTGATAAAAAGAGAGATAAAAAATCCTGCTCTTACACACACACACACACACACACACACACACACACACACACACACACACACACACACACACACACACACACACACACACACACACACACACACACACACAGACACACACACACACAGACACACACACACACACAGTTCTTTTTTTTCTTTCCACTTGCTTTCTCAATTCGTCTTCCATGTCACAGCTGCTCTCAGAGCAGCGTTCTTTTTAAATGAGAAGAAGTTGGTATGCAAATTATTTAAAACACTGTGTGTGTGTGTTTATGAGCCTCGAATGAGGTTAATTAGTGTGTGTGACAGCAGCATATGCCACGCGTTGGCTCAGTGTAAGTGGCCAAAGCTTAAAAAAAAAAAAAACTAAGAGAGGATCTGCCTACTGGTTCACAGGCTGCCCAGAATTTGACTTAAGCAGGCAGAGAGACAGAAGAAGAAACTCAGCGAGATCGTGCTTATCTCGACTTTTTGGGAGCCAGAAACACAAACTCCAACCGCCTGTTGTTACGCGAGACTCCCATTTGAGTCTTCCACAGCCAATAATTACACTCTTATATATAATAAGCAGCCCTTGATCCTTTTGAATAATCTAAATGAAATTGGAATATGTAGATTTCATGACCGAGGAGGAGCCAAGTTAGTGTTTATAGCTAAGATACAGCAGGATGTATATTTTTTCTTGAATTTTGCAGCATAAAATCTGACCTCTAGACCTCGACTGTAATTAAAATGTTTAAAACTTCATTTTATTTATTGTTTATTTATTTATTTTTCTGTTTGTCTGCCAAATAAAATAATCACTTCATTACGAGTTTGCTACTTCATATTTGAAAAGTTCTACGATTTGCACTGAGGTTTTTTCCCTTTTTGCACATTTTGAGTGTAACATATTTTAATTTATCCTCATTACATCTGTAAAAATGTCCTAAATTATAAACTTTAGTGATGCATACTGATTCTGATTGCCTCTCGGATTAAATTTAAACATCTTATGTGCAGATTATTGATCTTTTTAAGTCAGAATAATTTCGTCCTATTATAAATATTCTCTGTTCAGTTGTATCTTGATTCAATTAAAGATGCACAAAAATCTATTTGAACTTTTAGAAAACATTTGGAGGTTAATAATTTACCCAGAGACGTGTTTAGAAGCAAAATGTGATTTTTAGCCCGTGGAGAAAAGAAATCAGAGGCTCCCTCACCGTTCATGTATGACTTGATCCCTCCTGTAGCTTTCATCCTGAAAGAGTTTGTGTATACAGCCGAGGTCCTCCACCGGATGTGCCGCCTAGCTGATAGATGTGTGCATGATGAATTGTGAAAGTTAAGGGTGTTTACAGTCAGTGGGGGGGAAAAGACTGTGAGGTAAAGAGGTCAGTAGTCATGGTGATGCAGACCAGAACCCCAAAGGGCCTCAGGAATTGGGTACAACAAACCTCTCCGGACTGCTTTTCCTCATCACCTCATTTCTGCTTCATTGTACGTTTTTGTTCTCCCCGGCGAGCGCGTACGAATAAACCTCAGTTATTATTTAGCTCACTAGTTTGTCCCCCGGCGTGATAAAAGTACATTTCCTTCAGTTGTTTCTTAATTTTTGATTACTTATCTGCATCTCTTTCTGTACATCATGAACCTACATCCCCTTCAGATGGGTGCTGTTTGATGCTCCTCCCCACTGACTCCCACAGATCACTGGTGGAGTTTTAACATCGTCGATGATACCTTTCTATACGGCACAGCTCTATCCACAAACGGCATGTTGTGAAGGGAAGCGATCGTGCACAGTTTGGTAGTGGATACAGTGAGTATGCACATATGAATAAACCATACTCATTCTTTGATTGAAAGCTTCACAGCAGCCCACAAGGATCCTTTTTTTCTTGCTTCTCATTGATTGAACAATAGCCCAGTTCAGATTGTTCTCCAAACATTTTGAGGAGGCTATTTTTCAACAGGCCCGTCCTCTCAAGTTCTCATCCAATGGAGGCCTCTGACTCTCTGGTGAAAACCAAACAAAGACAGGAATGTTGATGAGGCCTCCATCTTTACCCAAAGCCCTCCTTTTTTTTTTTCTTTTGCGTTGCTTTACTATACACCCAGGAATCTTCCAGAAGGACCCGAAGTGGTGGAAGCTTTTAGCGGCTCTTCTGCTGTATGTGGAATGAACCCCGCTGTTGCCAGGGCTTTCAAGCATCTCCTTTTTACAGCAAGTGCCGGTGTTCACACTTGCTTGCATCTCCAACATGTGTGTGTGTGTGTGTGTGTGTGTGTATGTGTGTGTGTGTGTGTTCTTTTTTTATCACCTACCAACTCTCTCTGAGAGTTGAGCCCTGCTCGTGCTCTCGTGGGCAGAACTGAGTGAAGACGAGTCAGGTTTTGTACATGCCTTCACTCACGTGGCGACGGTATCACATGCACTTCGCTCTGAAATTGAAACTGGCATTTACCATCACATTGCTTTTACCGAGCAGCTTTGATGTGTTTTCAAAAGGGCAGGTGTATGTGTGTGTGTGGCTCTTTACGTTGATGTGTGTTGGTATTTGTTTGATGTGTGTCCAGCCTTACAGGGCTGGAAGGTGAATTCCTTAATTTCCCCGTGGACTCAATTAGCTTTGTGATTGGCTGAGAGAAGGCCAGGTTGTGCTGTCTTCTGAAGGAGAGGAGACCTTTGAAACTGAGGTGGGGAGTGGAGGGGAAGGAAGAAGGAAGAAAAAAAAGCTGAAGCAGAATAGGAGATGAGCCGGCCACGGTGTGTAATCGTGTTGTGCTCCTGATGCTTGTGAAGACTCGGCCCTGTCTGGATTATTATAATGAGAGACAGAAACTTGTGAGGCTCCTTCATCCTCTAGCAGGTGTTGCACAACTCTGACTTCATTACGACCAATTAAAGTGAAGAAAATACTAATTATACCTTAGTTTCTAGGTGATTAAATACTAGGTTGAAAGTAAATTGCAGGGATAGGGTAGCTAAAATCCCCCGGTGAAAACTGAAGTCATTTTCATTTTGAAGTCACTTTCAGACCACCGTAATGAAGACGTTTTCTGTCTACGTGCCGTTTCTGTCTGTCTGCTTGTTACTCTGAGAAGAAAGAGGCGATTTCACTATGATGTGGATGATTTGGGGAGCTTTGGTCTTGCTCTTTTCTTATCTTTATGTCATACAGACTCATATTTTGTATTATTTATTTAAAGATGGCAATAATGTGGGGTTTTGTTGTTGTTGTCTCTCCATCAGGTTGCCGGTGTTGGAGTCCACGGCCTCGTCCGGTGATCTATCGCGACCTCACCACATCGTGTCTGTAGTTCCCAACCGCTACCCGCGCTGGTTCACCCTGAGCCATATAGAGTCTCAGCAGTGCGAGCTGGCCTCCACCATGCTCACTGCTGCCAAAGGTGCACATTTATTTGCAGATATTGTATATTCAGATTTTCTGAGATGTACCTGTACATATATATATATACACATAAGTGCAGTCCTAGTCTCTGTCCTGTTCTGACCTAACTCCAGTCCGTTGTTTTCGTTCCAGGTGACAGTCGCAGGCTGGAGACGGTCCTGGAGTCCATCCAGAAAAACATTCACTCCTCGTCTCACATCTTCAAACTGGCACAGGACGCGTTCAAGATCGCCACTCTCATGGACAGCCTGCCGGACATCACGCTTCTCAAAGTCTCTCTGGAGCTCGGGCTGCAGGTTTGCAAACACATCTCAAGTCTTCTTTTGTTGCATCCAAACCAATGTGCTTTCATTGTTTTAATTTTTCAACTTAGCCCAATCAACATCATGCAGAGCACCACTGGGATTGTTGTAAAATATACGAAAGGGTGTACTTTAGGCTGTAAACGCAAGTATGTGAGTTTTGGTTTGTTTGTGACTGAAGTGGTGTGGGTGTCTGTGTCATCTTCAGCAAGTCTTGTTGCAGCCTGGAAAAAAAAAACACTTTCAGACCTAAAAGGGCATTTTGTGTGCAAACTACATTTAAAAGATCTATAAATCTGCAGGCAATGCCTTACAAAGTAAACAAGTAAAAAAAAAAAAAAAAACAGTTTTTAAAAGGATCCCCTATTGTTGTAGGTAATGTGTTTTGTAGCAGAATGTTAGACTGTTTCTTTTAGAGGAAAAACTATCAGCTCATCTGTTCTAAAAAATGATAAAAGTTTAGAGAAACCAAAGCTACTAAATGCACCTCTTTCAGTTCTAGGATTTTTAGGCACAAGGAATTTTTAAAAATTCTCTGCTCTTTAAAAAATTCCCTTCAAATGAACAAGAACGCGTTTCTTAATTTCAAGAAATCTTGAGATAAAATACAAAATCAGTGAGTGAAAAATGAACTCCACCTTTACTGCTTCCAAAAAATACTGGATTCGTTGCACCAGTCAAAAAACAATCGTGGTATATCGGCAGGAACACTTTTAACCAAGCACGGTGGTGGAAGGTTCATAGTTTATACCTGGGTGTCTAGTAGTCGACCACAAACTTTTAGGGAAATGTAAACCAGTCTTTGGGGGTGGACTAAAGCAATATTGTAAAAAAAAAAAATCCACAATGATTTAGGAGACAAATAAGAAGGGGTATACTGTTAAGGAGACAAATTGGTCCATTACTTTCTGTCATCCTCAGGTGATGAGAATAACTCTGTCCACCTTAAACTGGAGGAGGAGAGAGATGGTGCGCTGGTTAGTCACATGTGCCACTGAAGTTGGTAAGTCCTCGTCCGAAATGCCGATTCCTTCTCCTAATTTCCATTCCCGTTGTGTTAATTTGACCTGGTTTGTGTCTCCCAGGTGTCTACGCACTGGACAGCATCATGCAGAGCTGGTTCACCCTCTTCACCCCTACAGAAGCCACCAGCATCGTGGCCACCACCGTCATGTCCAACAGCACTATTGTCCGCCTTCACCTGGACTGCCACCAGCAGGAGAACCTGGCCTCGTCGGCCCGAACGCTCGCCCTGCAGTGTGCCATGAAGGACCCCCAGAACTGTGCCCTCTCCGCTCTTACGCTCTGTGAAAAGGACCACATTGCCTTCGAGACAGCCTACCAGATTGTACTGGACGCTGCAGCAACAGGAATGAGCTACACACAACTGTTCACCATTGCACGCTACATGGAACACCGCGGCTACCCGATGCGAGCGTACAAGCTGGCGACGTTAGCCATGGCTCACCTGAACCTCAGTTACAACCAGGACACGCACCCAGCCATTAATGACGTTCTCTGGGCCTGCGCGCTCAGCCACTCGCTGGGCAAGAACGAGCTGGCCGCAGTCATCCCCCTGGTGGTGAAAAGCGTGAAGTGTGCCACCGTGCTCTCTGACATTTTGCGGCGGTGCACGCTGACCACGCCGGGCATGGTGTCGGCGCTGCACAGCCGCAGGAACTCTGGGAAGCTGATGTCACTGGACAAGGCGCCGCTCAGGCAGCTGCTGGACGCGACCATCGGGGCCTACATCAACACCACGCACTCGCGGCTCACGCACATTAGCCCCCGCCACTACAGCGAGTTCATTGAGTTCCTGGGTAAGGCCCGGGAGACTTTTATGATGGCTCACGACGGACACATTCAGTTCACCCAGTTCATAGACAACCTGAAACAGATCTACAAGGGCAAAAAGAAACTGATGATGCTCGTGAGGGAGAGGTTTGGCTGAGGGCGAGGCCTGAGGGTAGGCCGAACCCTCCTCTTCCACTCTAGTACTTTTCTATTAACTTGAGTCTGCCTTTTGAACTTCTTTCGGACTTCTAAAGTAAGAAGGATGTGACTTGGAACATGAAGCAAAAAGAGAAAGGAAAAGATGACGAAAAAAAGTCAACAGAGCCACATGCGGTATTATTGTTCTTGCTGTTGTTATTGTTATAAACATTATTACTATTATTATTATTATTATTAATATTATTACTACTACGTGTACAGAAGTGTTTTTATTTTTCAGAAGAGAGGAAATTTGTCACATTGTGAATGTTGTGTGTATTTCTCTACATGTGTGCGAGACGAAAATGAAAAGTGAAATGGCTTTTAAACATTTTTGTTTCTTTATTCCTATGATTTGAAGCATTATTTTCCATTTTCTGTGTATAACTGAGTTCCATGTTGAGTGGCTGAAGCCTTTGTACAATAGCGCTCATGTTAAAACAAAAAACAAACAAAAAAAAAAACAAGAAAAGCAGCGTCTCGGTATCCTCAAAGAGAAACTAAGGCTTTAAACCACACGGAGCACCTCCCTTTCGTCTATAGGCCCTCGCTGGTTGGCGCTGGGCAGCACTGCACAGCTTAGCTCGGCTCGGCTCAGCTCGGCACAGCTTGGGTTAGCACTGACAGAAAGCCGCGTTCAGCATCTTTTTCATTGCATTGCAGCAGCACTTGAGCAGCCATTAGCTTTCTCTGGGTTCCAGGCATTAGCTCCACAACAATGCTCTTATCCAACTCGTGTTTTAAAAAAAAAAAACCTCCAGCAAACCAGTTCTTAACAGTATGCAGACAAAAATAAGAAGTATTAAATTTTTAATCCTGAGATTTGACTGATAAAAGTTTTTTTTTTTTAAAGCTAGTTGAAATTCCTGAAGGGAGACGACTACCTCATGTTACGGTATTGACCCTGCTCCCGTTTGTGCTATCCTAAAATAGCCTACGATAGCTGACAGTGTTAAGTAAAACCCGATGTTAAGCAGAAACCAAGAATCTTTCTGTGCTCTGCTCTGCTGTACGTCACTGCCTTCGGTACTCCTACATCACCCCCCCCCCCCCCCCCCCCCCCC
>SSNR01000106.1:264234-439187 GCA_006937965.1 Callopanchax toddi | reverse complement strand
ACACACACACACCTTCCAAAAAAAACAAACAAAAACAACCCCCCCCCCCACCATCTCTGCATGGTGTCCTTCAGACTAGGCCAGTATCACTTCCCTCTGTGCATGTGAATCGTTGAAATTAGACTTTCTACTGTTCTAGTTCAGTGTGTGGAACATTCAGAAACCAGAACGTTCTCAGGGATTTCTCTACACAGGAAAAAAAACAAACAAAAAAACAACGGTGGAACAAAACAAACCAGAAAAAGATTTTAAAAAATCACAACATGAGCAAGCATTTATTGTACTCTGTATATATGCCATAGTATATGTCTGAATATGGAGGATCTGAAAGTATATGTTAACTAATTTATACAGAGTATTCTATGTAATGTGAAATACTTGAAGCCGCTGTAGTTTGCTCTCTCTGGCTCTCCATCTCTTTCTCTTTTTTGTCTTCTTTTATTTTGAATCCTCTTTTTGTTAAATACAACATATCAGAAGGACTAGAATGACCTTGTTGAGGTATTTTTTGGGACTCACAAGGGCACAAGTATTCATGTTTGAGACTCTGGGTTTGTCAAACAAAAAAGCAGGTTTAATCTCGCTGACAGTGATGGACAGGACGGGCAAAGGGGATGGAGGGAGACTACTTTAAACCATCGGAAAAAGTTTGGAAAAGCAAAATTTACGTAGATTTTTGCATTTAAGCTGTTATCGTAGTATAGCATACCCAGAAGTCCTGTTGGAAAATTCTAACATGCTTTGTTTGGGATATAATTGGAGGTGAATCTGGTTAAAAATGATCTCTATGCAGGAGTAATAGTTAATAATCATAAGCAAAGTAAATATGATTTGCCTTATTTATGCACAGATTCAATATTATAATACTAATTTGAGTTCTCCTGCATTTCTAGTGTCTCCTCTGCAATGTTCTGCTGTCCTCTCATTAGTTGCCTTTTATTTTTTTTTTACTTTTTCTTTTCCCTGTGTTGTTGATTAAAGATAAAAGCAGCCTTTTCTCTTGCCTTGTCTTAACGCTTTAAAGTAACCAAACAGAAGATCTATCTAACAACCAAACGCGTTCAAAGAGGTGAGAGACAACCAACCTTGGTCCCAGCTTTAGTGTCCTTAATTAGTAAGTGAATGGCTGTGTTACTCATGCTTTAACAAAGCAATTCCTCACGTGTGTTTGATGGAAGAAAAAAAAGACGTTGTCCAGTGTCTCTTGTTCTCTACAGAAACAATTTCCTCTGAGTCTTTCTAGCTGTTTTTTTATTTTAATTTTTCTGTTTGTGTAGAAATCTTCTGCTCTCCCTTTTTATTTATTACAATGACCCATGTATACATGCTTATGAAATTAAGATTTGATACACCGATATCAATTTATTTATGTAACTAAATCACTGTTTTATAATCTTGTTAATGAGTCAATAATTGATTTTTTTTTTGTTTGTTTAAATAAAAGTTAGTTTTTTGAAATGTACATTTAATTCCTCTCAAGTGCCGAAGCGTTTTGTCTCTGAAGCTCCGTCAGGGGTGATTACGGGACGCCGAGTGAGAGGCGATCAGTCTGGATGCTTTCAGATCTCGGTGTCAGAAAAAGGCAGAGGGAGATCACTCTCGCTGGCAGCAGCTTTCACGCTGTCATCTCGTGCGAGCTCACGAGGAATATGAAATGTATCAATTGATATTCCCATGGTTTTTGTAGCTTCTGTCAGGCAGCCAGGCCCAGCCAACCACAGTAACCTGTTTACATGTAGCCGGCGCTGACAGTGGTGCCACAGGATGACTAAATCAGTGTATGCAGTTTGTCAAGCGTGTGCGCGCTTGTGTAGACATGTTTTCTTGTGTGCGCTCTTTCTTGTTTGCATGCCTCTGTGTGTCTTGTGGATGGTTTAATATGTGTGTGTGTGTTTAGGTCTTTAGGGAGTGAATGGGAACAGGTGGTAGCTCCAGACTACAGGAGCTCCTGACAGCAGTAAGGTCCCCAGACTCCCAGCCCCTCATTAAACATTGACACAAAAACACTGCAACTGTCTGTGTGTGAACAGTAATGAAGCGCAGACGGCTACACCGGTATACACACTGCAACTTAGCACAGCGTGAGCTCTCAGTCCGCATCCGTGTGTGTGTGTGTGTGTGTGTGTGTGTGTGTGTGTGCGTGTTCTGTCCATCTGTGTGTGCTCATTAATGAGGTACATTTGTCTACAGAGGTGTCCACTTAGATATTGAAGAATTTGTCAAGTTTAGCAACAAAAGCACGAGTCCGCTGTCGAAAGCCAGACAGAACTGTCCATTTCTTATGTGATGGATGCCTGCCTGTGAGAGATTCTATGTGTGTGTGTGTGTGTGTGTGTTAGCCCACTTCCTGTGTGTCTGACCTGTACTCAGGTCCCTGCTCAGTTCCAGTTGGTAATGACGTCCCCTGGGTGCAGCACAGCACAGCAGCCTCCTCCGGTCTGTCTCGCTCTATACTTCTAATGACATCATGATCACACGCTGGCCTCTTTCATGCCAAAAGCCCTCTTCCTCACCAGCACCATCAAAACTCCTATCTGGAGCACTCATCATCACTTTTCTTTGACGCACGCTGCACCACGACACCTCGTCTTCATCCTGACATTGTCTCATGCAGTAGAGCCATATTTTTCACTTACAGGAAGCTTCTTTTTTTTTTAATCAAAGAGCAATTTGGAGTTTTTAAATGTGCTTCAATCAGAAATGTTTCTGCTACAGTGAAGTTTGTAGTTATAGTCTATTAATATCATCCACCGATCCTTTAACAGACTATTCAGCAGAATTTAATGATTTTTTTTTTAAGTGATGTAAGTGAGACTTAAATTGCTTCCAGTTTCAGTCTGGTTTTTTTTTTTTTAATATTTTCATTCACTGCATCTATTTTGTAGGAATCATTTAATTTGTATAATGCTGGTCATGCTAAACAGCAAAATCCCTGACTGATTTCAGTGGAAGATGACGCATAAAGAGTAGTTCTTTCCTTCTCTCACAGGCTTGATTCACTTCATTGTAAAATCTCAGTTTAACCCTGAATTCTTTTATTTGCTTTGGAAAGTTCCTCAAACAGCCCAGATGTGTTTAAATGGCAGCCATGATAAGATAATGTGGACTCACTCTGTTCCTGTTACCTTCATAAATGTCCTCCATTCAGAATATCACAGACAGGAAATGATGTAAAATGTCTTTGCCAATTGGCTAGCTTTTCATTTTTAAGTTTTACTAACTAGATGACAGAACATGTTGTTGAGCTGTTGAACTTCTTTGTTATAAGTGAGCTGCTTTGACTGATGGATAAACTTGCTGTTCAGTTGACTTTGAAGTGTTGAACTGTTGTTCGCTTCTTTCTTACACAGCTCATAGCTCCCTTTGAACTGAGCTCTTCTGCTCCCTGAGGTTAGGAATCTTACTTAAAACGTCTGAATACCCCAAACGGTTCACTTCACAGGGAAATGCCGGGTGATTAGGATGCACCGCTGTAGTCCTCAAAATTTAAAAGGGGAATTAGCGTGCCCCGTTTTCTCGAGATATAAATGAAATGTCTGACGTGCTTTAGTGGAAATATGAGATTACTCTGGCCTTCTTGGATAGTCGCTCTTTTGCAGCCATATGGAGACACTTATATTCACTCTCTTCCACAGGGACTTTGTCTTTTGAGAAGTTCTAATTTCAAAACAAACTTTCCAGCTTTTCACTTGGCAAAGTGTTACAAAAACAGTGTTTTATTCTCAAATACTTTTCAGTTCCCTTGTTTGCTGTTGGGTCACGGATTGTTGGTAATGATCCGTCTTTTAGGAACAATCCTGTCGTCTGTTTAACTGGCTGGTAAAATGCCACACTGCTGATTCAAACTTGGAGTAATGCAACAGCCTGCCGGGCAGCTAATACACCTGTCACTCTCATTACAGGAGCAAATGTTTCAAAGCTATGGCAGACTGCATTCACTACATGATCCTATGTTTTTAATGTCATATCCTCTTTCCTGAACCCTCTTTCACTCATAGTTTTGTGCATTTTGTGTTTAATTTTGTAGGTTTAGTATATTTTCTGTTCTATTTTGACTTCTAAAGTTAATAATTTGAGTTTTATTGAGTTATTTATTGTCTTTTGCTTCCCTCATTATCACCTTGCACACCTGTTGCACTCCCTGTATAAATAAGTCTTCTGTCTTTTAGTTTCTGAGCAAAGTTCTATGTTTATGTTCGTTGTATTTTCCTGGTGTTCTTTTGTGCAAATTGTTAAAAGGTTTTGAATGTTTTTGTTTAATTTTTAAAAATTCACCTAAATCTCTCTGCCTCCTAGCCTGCACACTGTGACCATACTCAATGCACATCACGACAATTTCACTTTACTTTTATCTGGAAGTAGATGCAGGACCTCCCCAAAATATTAATTAGTTGTTTTAAAAATGGGTTTTATCACCCCAGAATCCACTGCTGTTTCTTATCTTCTTAGTGCTTACAGAGACTATCTAAGAAGAGCTCACAGCCAGAACATGAACAGTATCAGTGAGTGCACGCTACGTACTTAAAACACTACCTCTTTCTACAAAAGGTCCAGGGCCTTTGTGGTGCATGGAGCTTGCTATCATTACAGGAGTACAAAAAGAGGATCATAGACATGTGTTCTTCAGCACAGCCTGCAGCATCAGCCCAGCTACCACAGGGACTGTCTTTCTTTGCTCCTCTTCACACAGAAGGCCGCTGGAGTTTGATCTCCTCTCTCCCCCTCCATTGGCCCCGAGGCGTCTGATTAAATGCTAATTAAAGCCGTTAGCACTGCTATCACTGCTGCTAACTCTTCTCTCTCTGTCACAGAGATTAATGCCCCTCGTTCATCATCCTACCTCTCCAGGCCTGAGTACCTGGCCGCCTCGCCAAACCTGATCAAGTCATCAGCCCCCACCGCCAAACCCCCCCTCTCAACCACCCCAACCCGTCGTGCAGAGATAGACGAGGGGTTTAAATTTTAATTTGAAAATTGCCCTCAATTACTTCTGGGCCGACCACTTGCCAGAGCCGCTCGTGTGCTTGAGTGGGAAAGGGTTACAGCAGCGGGTCAGTGGCCGTGATGAGCGATAAGAGGACATTAATAAGAAAGGCAGAGGTTCATTTAAAAGCAGAAAGGACAGTGGGAGCAGCTTTCTCATTATTTAACTCCCCTAGCTTTATTTAAAGGACTTTATTTAAGGATACCAAGTTAATGTGTCCTCCAGGACAGACGGTTAAAGCGCCTGACAGAGTGAGAAAGTTACGGCCATAACTTACACCCTGAGCACACACGGCGGTGCCATCTTTTTTACTTCTTCTGACATTCTCACCGTTTTCAGGCCGAGCGGAACGGGCCTCCGAGGGACATAAAGCGTTAGAACAAAGTTACACACGTCATTTAATTTTATTCTTTCACAATTTCTGGCCTACTAATGTTTTACTGGTTCCAATATTGGTAATTATTATAAGCTACTGGAATCTACGAAGCTTATGTGTGGCAAGTCAGCCAAATGTCATTGGAACCGTCAGCAGATTGGGTGAGCGTTGGCCTGAAATACGCAGCTATTCTGGAGGGCCTCATCTGGTGTTTGTTTTATGCATGCCAGTTTTACTGAGGCGCACTTATGACCCTTAAATGATAATTCCCCCCTTCCCCCCTCCTTTGGCAAACAGGTTGTTGTTTTGCATGCTTGTGCAAAAGCATATTCGATAAATGGAAGACTAAAAGTCAAGTTGTGCGCACTTCTCAAACAAAGCAGAGCCAAAATTGTTAATGTACAATTCTTTCCAAAGACAATTAACAAATAGAGCAAGATTTATGTACCTGTGACCTGACTGCTCCCACCCCAAAAATGCTTTATTTTTCTTCTCTCGCTGTTGTTGCCAGCGCCTCACCGGATGGCTGTCCAAAAGCTCTAAATCTATCTGCTGCTGTTTATAATGTCTCCTTTTTTTCTTTTATGTGTTCCATATCCATAAATCGTGCATGCATGTTTTAAACTTTATTAAAGAAGCGACAAATTTAACATTCGTGCAAGTTTTTGCAACAATAACGAGGCGCTGAAGATGTGTGCGACAGATCTGACACTGCAAACAACATTCAAAGTGAGAAGCATCCCAGCGCTCAAATGAGTTGATACATAATGCCATCCTCTTGCTCCATCATCCATATTTTTTTTCCCTATCCAGCACAAGCAGGCAGCATGTGTCCGGCGAAGGGGAACAAAGAAAGAGGAAGAGAGACAGGAAAAAAAGAAGGATGGAGCGACAGGAAGAGGAGAGAATGAGAGCATATATCAAGGCCGCTTTCACTGACATTTGTGCTCTCGGTGTGGAGAGCCCCTATGAATATCAATATGAACCCATGGAGAGGAAACATAGTCTTTTTTTTTCCTGCTCCTTCTCACTGAGCTATTCATGCACACAAGACATCCATTCAAGTCAGTGTAATGGCCAGTCTCTGGGTCTGTGTGCGACTGTGTGAACGGCCCTGCTTTGCCTCGACAGCGTCCCTCCCTCTCGTGGCTGTGGCTTGTATTGGTGAAAAACACTCCACGTCAAGTGCAACTGTGGTGAACACTACAGTATGTAAATCAGACTGGATTAGATTGCTGGCATGAGTTGCGCTTGAGAGTCAACCCCCATTAGCAACAGCTAGCACACTAACAGTTTCCTCAGTGTATTTTGTGTATCTTTCCTCTCCTCTTCCTCTGGTGCTCAGAGATATACAGTCAAAGGGATGCAAATCTACCCACTTCCTTCCTCCCCTCCCCTCCCCCATCCGCAAGCACAGATAGCCCCAGGCCAGTCCCAGGCCTTTCTATATGCAGAACCAGTGACAGGAGTTATGCACTGTTCTCCCCGGGTAACAAACTGCTCCTTCCATAACAAGCTGCAAGCCCGGCTCTCACCGGGTTGCACGCATGAAGCCGTGTGAGATTGCTTTTGCACGGAAATAACAACCCAGGAATTGTGGGATGTCTACCTCCACCCTTCTTTGCATTTGGATCTTTACCGCCTCTTCTCGCCTTCCCTTTCCTTTGCACATTTGCGGGTGCATAAGCATGTGCGTACGTGTGATTGTGAATTCTTGGATCCAAGCTTATTACTTTAAGTTGTCTCCAGCCCAGTCACTAATCCCTTCCTTCTTCGGGGAGGGATAACAATAATACAACAAGATCCAGAGGTACTAATGAAGTCCTATCGGGTTCCTGGATGTGAGGAAATAAAACCGAGAGATAGAGAGGTGAGAAGACTGGGAGTGTATTGATTGAAAAGAGACCAAAGCAAAGATAGAAGTGGAGAAATGAGGGAGGGGAGAGAAAGTTAGGGAAGAGCAGTCATGAAGAAGGAATATTGTTAGTGAAAAGTGTGTGAATAAACAGAAGCAGACGAAGGTTTGAGGAGAAACATAAATTAGAAAAAGAAAGGAAGACGAGATTAAGGGTGGATGTGAAATTTGTGTGTAGACAGAATGTTGTTTTTTTTGTTCGGTGACTGAGCACGCAGCAGCTAAAACACATCAGCTCTGACTTGAATGGGTTTCAGACGCAGGCCAATTCTTCCCCACCAGACCCACCATTCGCCCCTGGGATTGAATTAGGTCTGCCCCATTATTCAGTTGCCATGGGGACCCTGACACCTCCACTGACAAAGTGAGAGCCTAGCAAGACAGAGTTGTGGATCAGAACCTGTGACCATACACATGAGATTCTGTCAGCTGCTCGCTACCAAATATGTGAATCTGTAGATGTCACTTACATATGAGTGGGGGGGGAATGACTTGCTCTTTTTCTTTAGCTCTTAAATCCTGATTTTCTGTGAGTTACTACCTGATGCAAGTCAAGTTTATAGATTCACTCAAAACATTTGACCATTTTGAAACTAAATTATACATAACTTTTACCATTTAACCTGTAGGTTGAACATTGTGTCCTACTTTTATCTTTTTTTGGTTCATCCTTTGAGCTTAGGAGTCTTATTTTACCTGAATGCTTCATAGGTCAGATATTAGATGGCTTTCTAGGCTGAACAATCCCAGAAGGATACAAAGACTCAAAGTAATAACCACTCCATGCTCATGTAGTTTTGGTTAATGTTGACTTTGACCCTTTTTTGATTTGCTTGCATAAAAATGCCTGTTTATCTAATGATAATCATTGTAAATCCAGTTTATATTTGTGTAAAAACAAACAGGTCTTTATGAGGGATACAGCCGTTATTGTGACCAAAATTAATACAACATTAGGCAGCATGGACATGTTTATTTGCTGTTAGAAGGGAAATCGTTTTCAAGGAAGACATGAATCTGTTTTAAATTGGTATTTCCAGACTTGTCCAAGTCCCAGTGGGAATATTTTTAAAGCCTTTGCAGTTTAGTGAGGATGCAACATTTTGAAAGATTTTTACGGGATCTTAATGTATTCATGGATTTGTGTGTTTCTCTAATTTTACATCTGTCCCCCAAGAAAGTCGATGCAGCAGACGTTCCAGTTATCTACTTTTAATGTGTCAGGACACACACACACACACACACACACACACACACACACACACACACACACACACACACACACACACACACACACACACACACACACACACACACACACACACACACACACACACACACACACACACACACACACACACATTTGGATGGGTGCTGAAAGTGGATACCTTGTCTGTTTCCTCATACTGGAATCTTGTCACAGTACAGTTCTAATGGATGGCCAGAGAAAGGATGCCACCCACAGCACCATCTGGCTAATGCCCCGTCCTCTGCTTATGAATTACGCTAAATTGTGCCCAAGAGAGAGAAGCCACATGTTCATTATGAAAGCTGCAGGGGTATTAGAGATCCCTTGAGTCGTGCCAAACGAGCTGCATGTCACAGGACGGCGTGACACACAACGTGGTGCCACGAAGGGAGGGGAAAATACAACCTTCTCTGCCTTAATAGGATGCATTCATCAGGAAACCTTGACTAAGTTCTGACAGGGTTGGTTTTCCATTGTTTCGGTCGTGATCGACTGCTCTGTCGGAGCTGAATACATACGGAAAGTCATGCTGCTTCGAATTCCATAAGAGACAGTTCATGTTGGAGAGAAATCAAGGGAACATTACCATCAGGACAATGAAATGTAGCCAAAGGAACAATTCCTGAATTAGTCCCCCTACAGTCTGCTGATTTATTTATTTTTAACTTAATAAAACTCATGTTTAGGCACAAAATGGTTCATTCTTACAATAATGTAAAGGTCTCTAAGAAGTTTCCCATTGTAAATCCAATGCTCTATGAAGCCATCTATCCTCCTAAATAGGCTATTCTCTGTTGGTGCTTTTCTGCTGAAACAATCACAGAAGTGTCCAAGTCAACCCTGTAAAGTACTTTGTTTCCATTCTATAAGATCCATAGGTTATGGTGTAGTTTTTGATCTTAAGGTTAATTCCAACAGTCACACAAACATTATACCGTTTGTCTTATGTCTAGAAACTAAATTAGAATAAAGGTATGCTTATTATAGCAATTAAAAGGGTTTTTTGTTGATACAAAAAGCAGTTTGTACTCTAAACAACCATCGTTGTTTCTAATGCCACCGGCGAGCTCTGGGCTGAAACATGATGGCCATTTCGAAGCGTAATGCTTACAACAGCAGCCAGCGTACGCAAACTACCATTAGGTGTCTTTATCTGTGCCTAGACCATCATGAGACCAGCCTAACAGCATCTGTCAGTCCCTGCAAAAACTCCCCTGGCACCATAAAAGACCGGGCCTCCTCAGTGAAAGAACTGAGGCTGGAGAACCCAGCGGGGACCCATATGAAGGTATAGCAGAGAAATAAAATGATCTGCTGGTGTGTTTTCCCCCCCCTCCTTTCATTCCACCACAATGTGTGCCATGCATCGCCGTGAAGGCAGATGGGGGAGGTGGAGGTGGAAATAAAACATGCATGAGTCGCCTGCAGCCCAGGAAAATAATTACTGTCATTTAGCAGACATGTAGAGGAGAGCAGCAGAGCCCAGTGTGCCCACAGTACATCGCCGCGCCGCCTGCATACTGATAAACTGGAGGCAACGCTGAGAGGTGGGGCGGCCTGAGTGGGAAAGAGTTGTTCAAGAGCCTGAGTGGCTGCTTGATGGTAATGGATGCCGTATAGTTTATTTATGGATCTGTTTTCCTTTGTGAGTCACACTTGACAAACTGTTGCAATCATGAGAAATTTTACAAACTTTTCTTCTCCATCATCTCCTTTCATAGGAGACTGATCGCTGAGTTGGACCCCAGTGGACACAAGAAGTATATTTCTCTAAAGATTCCAGAGACAGATTTGACCTCTCTGTCTTGTGCTTTATCTCTTTCTCCTCCTCTGTCACTCATCCCCCTCCTCTCCTCTCCTCTCCTCTCCTCTCCTCTCCTCTCCTCTCCTCTTCCCCTTCCCCTGTTTTGCCCGGAGTCAGACTTCACCAAAAATTTATAGGAAGTGGAGGGATGCCAGTCGAGGTCAAACGCGTGAACGGCTTCCCGTCTGCCTCCCCTATCGTGCTTTATGGCTTATGTAGTGGCGGAGCCTTCATTACCCTGAATTATATACCGCAATTATTACCTCTCCCCCTGGTCTCTGCAGGACGGCCTTGGCCTTATCATCTTATCATCTTACCCAGGAGGAACATAATGCAGGCAACTATGGATATATAGCACAACATCTGCCTTCAACATGACTCCTCTGCGGATCTTTGAACTTTCCGTGCTTCCATCCGCAGCATGTGATGTATGGGGTGCATGGCTGGCATCGTGGGTTTATTTACGGAGAGCTATATTGGGTTGCAGAGGCAAATTTCTGATGCGGGTGTGGGATTCCATGCTGTGTATAATCTGTGGGTTTGACGGATCCCCCACACGACTGCAAAATAAGACGTTCCACCTCTCTGGCGCTAAAGTGTAAAACCACCCAATGTTGCTGGCTCCACCTCACCTCAGATGTGACCTTAAGTTTGAAAAATCTCAGTGCAGAGTCTGTTTTTGGTCAAATATTTTCCAATTCACATGCAGTCTCATACTTATATATGGTAGTTTTCTCCCCATCTGCTTTTAAAGTACAGATGAAATTTGTTTAGAGATCACACTATAAAAATTTAAACCCTGTGAAATCATATAGTCTGGACTCGTGTTCTTGTTGCTCCTTTCCTCGTGTTTATTGCAACAACTGAGGTGCCAGCACGAGGCCTGATAATCTGGGAAATCAGCAGGGAGTTCGGATAACAGCGAGCTTTGGCAGCGCTGATATATTGTACTTTTCACAACTCGTTTTTTGAGTGGGCACGCTGAGAGATTCAATGTATCGTGGTGCAAATATCAGCGCAAGGCACAGGAGGGGGGAGCAGACGATGAGTACACGACACAGAGAGTGCAGTAGGCTTCGACATCAAGGCTTCAAAACCAGAAATATGTCTCTGCTAAAGTTCTGCTTTACAGATATGCTCATGTAATATAAGACAAACAGAATCAAAGGTTTTTATTGGAGTTAAACCTCGGGAGTTTAAAGATGCACACCAGGTGGAGCCTCGGGTGTTCACATATTCTCTTTTCACCTGGAAATGTGTCACCATGATGGATTTACAAGAAGTATGGCTCAGGAGATCTGAAGATAGCAAGTAAGAGCAAGTAAGAAATAAAACTGAAAGGAAAAAACAAAGTCAAACGGAATGAAAACAGTTGCCTAAAATGCCGATTTCCCCCACCTGAATCATTTTGGAAGACTGCAAAAGAGGAAATTTGCCTTTTTTTATATGAATGGCTTAATGGGCAAAATTAGGGAGGTCAGAAAGAGCCAAATGAGCACATTTACATTTAGAAAGCTCATCATTGTCTGTTCTTGTCTTTCAAAAAATAAGGGAGACGTATTTTAAAGTGCTCATATCTTCCTATCTCACTCAAAACCAAAGAAATTTAAATCTTCTGCATAATCTGAGTTTCAAAACAGAGTTTTTTTTTGTTTTTTTGTTTTTTTTTTACAAAAATTGAAGATGGGTATGTGTCCAGATTAATCTGTATGGTTTCAACTTTTTTCTTTTTCTGATTTATTGAGTTTTTGTGAAAAAACTGTTGTTGAGCAGAGATACTTTTTGTAAAATAGATGTTTTTATCAAGAATCTCCTGCTATAGGCAAATAAATAATAACAACACTTAATTTAAAAACAGATATAGACCTAATTATGCTTTATTTTCTGAGGAAAGCTAAAATTTGGCAAATTCATATGAGTCACACTCAATAAAAATAACAAAACTTAATGATCAAAATCAACAAGAGGCAAAGATTCATCAGCTCCTCCTGTCATGTAAACACCAACTGTCGTATTATAATATTTACTGGCATTAAATTATCTTAGTAACTTTACTTTAGCATTCTCTGTAAAATTAAGAAATCTCAGTGTTTTTTATCTTTACTTTTTAATGCACATTAAAACAGAATGGAATAACAACAGTGGCTTTTCAAGTAAAATACATAATATCCCCAACATTCCTGGGGCATTGTGCTATAGGTGTATGAACTGTTCCTTCTATGTTTGTGTTTTACACACACACACACACACACACACACACACACACACACACACACACACACACACACACACACACACACACTTCTCCCCCCTGTGTGGTGCTATATCAGGCAGTCAGGCAGGGAGTCAGGGAGCAGTAACAGGGCTATTAGGACTCCCAGGGACCCTATCGATCTCCTCATTGATCCTCGCCTGCCTACCTCGGCTGGTCCAAGACAACTGTGTGGGTTTACACAGTTACTGTCAGAAAGAGCAGTGAAACACTACAGATAAGAGCACATGCAACAGCACATGAAAAGTGAGGCCACTCAGAAACCTTCCTTTCCTCCCTCCGTTCACCTCCTTTGTTTCTTCTCTTTAGTATAAATACATAAAACCACATCCAGCACACATGGATCTGATTTGATACGCTGCTGCTATCTGTAATAGCATCTCCAGAAATGACACCAGGGCTGGTGAAAGGTTTTACAGTATAAAGATGTTATCTTAAAGCTGAGAAGATTTACAATCTGTGACAAAATGAGGGGAAAACTTGGCCACAACCTGTAGTGTGATGGAACACTGTAATGGTTATTGAAACCAGGCATATGGAGCTTCAGCAGGCCTCAGACTGGGTCATATTAGGTTACATGTGGCACTAAATGCATCAGATACTTTTACTCCACATGATGATGATGAGCCGTGCTTCAGGTATGCGCTTTAAATCACATCAGGTGATTACAGACTCATCCTGCAGGGCTCTAACTCTAACTTTGGAGAGAATAAGATAATGTAACATTGCCCCCAGTGGATGTCTGATGCTACTGCTGCTGCAACACACCACCAGTCGTGCACACCCTGTAATTTATGTACATAAACAGCCTCTGCAACACAATCGTCCAAACAGTCTCATTACTGATATCTATTGAGTCAGTGACCATATAACAAGTGAAGTTGTGTACTGCTGAGTGTGCAGCATGAGCCTGATTGATGACAGAGTCCTCATCAGAGTCCATCTGATTAATATCCGGCCCTTCACTCCTTTCCTCACAACTAATGGCTCTCTATCTCAGCTTGTCTATTATTATCATTCAATAATGAGATCTAAAAGAAGGTATGAGAGGAGAGACCAGATTTTTTTTAGCAGACTTCACATTTTACTACTTCTTTTTGCAGTTAAGTATATCTAAAGGACTTTACTATTTAATTCTGTGCAAACATGCAAAGTTTATGTTTATTTTATAACCTCTTTTTACCTCATTTATGGACTAAAAAGTCCAATGTTTTTCACTGAAATGCTTTGAAGTTGGAAGGAATCGTGTCAAAAATAGTAGATACTTGTGTAAAGTAAGAAAATAATTTTAGTTTTGTGCATATCTGCTGGACTGGAATAAAACACTGTCAGTGCTGCCACTATTAATGGGTAAGATCATTGAATATTACCCAGAAAATGTAGCACTCTTTTGCAGAATTTCAAGCACCATGGTGGCCGGGCTCTGCCAGACCCAACCTGAACCAGTCCTGTGTGCACAGCACCTGCAGGAGGAACATTAAGGATCTGGTTCAGTGTGAATCAGGTAGCAGACCAAGGTGGGAGCTTTGCTGGTCTGATCCCCAGACACAAAAACTGGTGGCTATTGAATTCAGTTTTTGGAAACTGCTAATTAATTTCTATCACTGAGAAATAAATAGCGGGCAGAAAAGGATGACATTTTTTTGTTATTGAGTAAAATCCACTTGAAGCAACTCTGGGAGATGTTTTCACACAGAGGAGCAAAGAATAACTTCATAGAAATTGAGAAACATTATTTTAAAATTTGGAAATGTATCATTTTAGCTTGTTTATTCCTCTAAAAATTAAGTGTTGCAGCTGTTCTTACTTCATCACCAATACACCTGCTTTCATGTTAACGGAGTGAGCAAAACCTTTATTAGTATTTGCTCTATTTATTTTAGTCACAGCAGGTGTAACCCTCTAATGATTCTAACCAACCTGTTAAAACTCAAAGCCCTCACATGAAAATCAGCTGTTCTGATCATGTGTTAACAGGTGCATCTCAGAAACCAGCAGCACTCTGCAAGCTGTCCCTCACAGACCTCAACCACAGACCCCAAACACACCGATCCAATAAATAAAGCAAGTCACCAGAGGGAAACACTTTGAGATGGGGTTTCTCACATACAGTGAAACTGTTGTGATGACACAGACACTAAAATCCCCGTGAGTGCCACCACATCCCAGAGGAACCCGATGAAACTCTGGATTATTTACTTACTATCTTTTATGCACAGACAGCTAATTGCAGGATCATTCTTTTCTTGTTATGATTTTTTCATGTCCTGTTCTAGTTCAGCTGATATGAGTCCAGACACCATGTGACATCTAAGATAAAAAGAAATGATCATTGGAGTCTTCAAAACAAAGTAACTGCTTAGAGTAACTCAGTCTGACAGCTCAGAATGAGTGCAGGTGATTTATGGCTTGCTGAGTCCTATTTCCTGATTCTGCATATTAATAAACAGGTATTGTACATGCACAGTCTTAAGAAAAAGGGGTGTGTTAACCAGTGCAATGGTGCAATATTGAGATACTAGCCAACACACTGATAAGGTTTATGAATCCATCCGAGCGCCAACGAGCTCTCTGACTAGTCTGATGACTGAGCTGCATTCACAAGACAAATTAAAGGAGGTATGGAGAGATTTCACTCATGTTTCTGCACCATTCATCACCTTTTATGAACTTTGATCAATAAACAAAAAACAAGCTGCTGCACTGAGGATGAAATACAAAATGTTTGCCTGTACTTGTTATTGTGTGCAAAGCCTAATGAGCCCGTGACACAAACAGAGCTCCTTGACTTGGACACGTGTCCCATTCAGTATATTCATCTTTATATAACAAGGAAGCCACATTTCCTCTTACAGGTTCAAAGATAAAAACGTGTTATTATGAGCATCAAGGTCAAAGTGCGAGCAAAGCATCCAGGGCAAATGTTCTGTGCAAAAACATCATCAGATTTAAGGTGAAATTAGGAGAAAAGAGGAAAGAAAAGGGAAAATGCATGAATATAGTGTCAGACAAAAGCTTAAATACCATATTAATTCATGGTTTGAATGAATCTAAACACAAGTCAAGCTGATAAACAGACCAAATACATAACCATCAAAACTTATTTGCATGTGTTTAAAAAATGGTGTGAATGAACTTGCTGAGGCTGGCAGCTTGTAAACGTCTTTAGGTTAATAAAAATCTTGTGGCTACACATTACAGGTTATGGGCATGAACTGTGATCAGTTTTGCACTCCAGGTATTTCCTTTGTTTGTCCTGACTGTTCACCTTTAGAGAAACATTTTAGAGAGTAGATAGAAGTCAGGACTAAAACATTTAGAGACGTGACATCACACTATCAGTCTTTATCAACATGACAAATACAAATCTAGAAACACAACCTAGCTCATCATTATGAAATCACAAGTCTCTTGCCATGTCTTAGTCTCACCACAAGCATTATCTTCCTCATCCATGTGACCCCAGATTAATAACGTGTTAATAAACAACTGGGAAGGCAGGATCACCTCAGCCACGTCCCCTTCTGACTGAGGAGGCAGAGAAACGTATGGACTCACACTCTCAGCTGCAGTCAGCCAAGTCCTGATTAGTTGTTTTTATTTTAATTTATGTCATATGTGAGTGTGTTGTTATCTTTTTCTTTTTAAACACCTGCAAATCAAAACTCCATCAGAGGGCAGAGACACAAAGAAAAGGACCACTCGGACTTCCAGTAAAGAAGCAAAAAAAAAGAAGTGACCATGGATGTGAAGAAGCAGCTGTTGTCCTTTGCACGGATGTTTTTACCTACCGTGGGATTTTCTTTGATGTGTATCGGGGCCTACATGGTGTCCCTGCAGAACGAGTATGACTATGATTGGAAGGTCGTTCCTGTTTACGTCGTGATCGTTTTTGGCTTTCTGGCTATGCTCATCGGGGTCTTCTGGAGCCTCTGTCACAGCATGAAGAGCAAAATTAACCTGAGACGAAGACGAGAGCAGAACGTCCAGGTCTTCACTATTGAAAGGTGGAGGACATTATTTAGAAACGTTTGTGTCAAAATAAAATTACACAGCAGTGATTACATTTTGTTTAAAAGCTGTATTTATTTAATCAAGTGCTAAAGCATTGCTGTTTTAAAAAATCTTGTTTTTTGATTTCTTGGTCAATTAAACTGCAAGAATCTCTATTTTTATAACATAAACTAAATCTAATTTGAGCTGGATGTTTTGTTTCAGAAGGCCCAGCTCCTTTCCTCCATCATATGAAGAGTCCCAGAGTCAGAGCCAAGTCTGTGACCCCCCTGAGGTGGTGTCAGTGGACGGAGTGGACGGAGTGATGAGTCTTGCTCCTCCTCTGTATAACCAGGACAGTTTGGAGGTCCCGGACTGCAGGTGGAGCTGGGAGCATCCACCTCCATACAGTCAGGTTGTACTGAATTCCTCCCCAAACTGAAGAAGATGATAAGTTTTTGACTTGGAGGGCAAAGTGAGTCTGTTTCATGGACCTGGTGTTCAGGGTGCCTGTTGGGCTGGAATGTGTCTCGATGCTTTTGTTCCTGAATTCCTCAATTGAAGACGAACTGCACTTGGGTGAGAATGGTTTGGTGGAGTCCCAAACATTCAGAGCAGAGTTTAACCCAAAACTTTTATCTGCACTGCGGCTGCAGTTTTTATATAAACTACCCTGAGCCATTCAGCATGTTTACAAATAGTGTTCTTATAATGAAATAATGCTGTTCTATAAAATGTTTTATACATTAAAATGACCATAATGTTAAATGTTGTTTGGGTTCTAAATGTTTTGAACACAGATTTCATGATAGCTTGAGAACTATGAGTGTTTTTTCATAGTTTAAAACATTAAAAAAAGAAAATCAAATCCTCATCTGATATGATTTAAAGTGCCTGTGACTCCATATTTAAATCACTTTATATTAAACAGCTGTAATCTTTGATGCCTCTAGATTAGCGTTGCACCATTATAACTCAAAATACGCTGTAATTATTTCCTAACGAGCAACTCAGAGATCAGAAGAAAGCGCCGCCTTCCGGTTCTGCTGGGTTTCTCCTTATTTGGCAGCCTGGCACTTCTGCTGCAGTAGGGGGCAGTGCCGTCGCGTGAAAGAGAAACGAAACGGAAACTAAACACTACACGGTCTATGGGCAATGGCGGTGGCACTGCCTCGCTCCAGTTGTCGTGAACGTGCATGTGGGAGGAGAATTGACCATATAAGCAAGTCCGGATCACTATGACCTCATAGCGGGCTGGAGTGAAAAAAACTGTTTGAAACCTGGGTCTGAAATCTGGAAGAGCTTCTCACTGGCTGTACTAGCCCTGCTGAAAAAACCAGCATAGACCAGCATATGCTGGTTCCAGCATATGTTGTGTTTTGGTGCTGGTATGCTGGTCCATAGTGATCCATTAGTTCAACCAGCATAGACCAGCACCAAACCAGCATAGACCAGCATTAACCAGCAAAGACCAGCAAACAAATCATGATGGTCTTGATTTATATGCTGGTCAATGCTGGTCTATGCTGGTTAGGTGCTGGTCTATGCTGGTTTGGTGCTGGTCTATGCTGGTAGACCAACATGATTCAATGCTGGTCAATGCTGGTCTATGCTGGTTGAACTAATGGATCACTATGGACCAGCATACCAGCACCAAAACACAACATATGCTGGAACCAGCATATACTGGTTTTTTCAGCAGGGAGGAGACTGATGGATGCCGTTTTTTGCTCTTTCTGGCAGGTTTAAGGTGAGAACTCAATGTTGTAACATGATAGAAAAGTCAGAAAACATGGAAACCGATGTCATGGGCACTCTAAAGGAAGGAACACTTAAACAGGCCTTCTTGTAAAAAAGTTGTTTATAATAACAAGAGAAGGGAATAGTTGAAGTAAACATAAGTTCTGACTTAGTACTCAATAATACAGTCATTTAATTTGTTCCTTATAATAAAATTTAAAGATCTTTATTACATTTATCTGTAAGCTTGTTTGGCTTGTAATAAGATTAAAAATTCAGCACAAACTGATTAAATGAGGTTTAAACAGATATATTTGTTCATATTCACGGATGTGAAAATAGATTTGTTTAATTTATACTTTAAAAATGTTCACTTTGAAATAATCTGACTTTATTTTATAGATGAGGTTATCAATTTACAGTTTTTTTGCAAATCATATCATGACATGGCAAATTTATTACATATTGATTACCTTTATTCCCATTTACATCACCAACTTAGAGCCCAGTTTAAGTGTTTAAAAACTATTTCAGTGAATTACAATTTTTAATTGATGCTGGAAAATAAAACCAAACATAAAAGAAACCATTTGAGGATTTATTTGACTTTTATGCTTTTTTCAAATTGTTTGGAAAAACATCTGGGAAATGATTGTTAGAGGTATTCAAACGGAACAGTTCCAGACTTTAATGTCTCCTCCAAGCTGCTGGAGGGAAAAGATTCAGAATCCTTTGATGGACTTTCAGCAGAGACATTGACCATGATGTGACGTGTTGCTTCTGCAGAAAAAGAACTGATTAATGGCTCGATTAGCATATATAGACAGAAATAGATTACATTACTTTGGAATACATTCACATAGTGTGGTCATCTAGAGGCTAAATAGCCTTAACTCCCGATTCTGCTGCGTTTGAGTTTCAAAAGACACCCAGAAAGTTTCCCTTTGAGCTTATCTGGTTCCTTATCTCTACCTCAGACCTTATCAAGCGTGGTTCAGGAGTTGCAGACAGTTTTATTTAGGTCCAAGTTAGATCAGGACTGGAGGACATGGAGCACCTGACAGCACAAAGCACATTATCATTTCTGTGGACCACAGCTTAACCCCATCAGTTTGCATGTTGGTACTTTTTTATTTATATTACAAAGTATTTTAGAGGAGCTTATCCATCTAATAATGTTCATTTGAAATGCAAAATGTCTGTGTTTTGCAAAACATTCAAAGGTGACAAAAATCAGCCATAACTCCTGGCATCATAAAGAAAAAACATGTCGGTTGGACTAGTAATCTTTGCAGCTGACAGGTAACGTCTGTCTGGCTGAGTGTACACATCCTGGCGGATATCCACTAGCGTATCCTCAACTTGATGACGGCAGTCAGCACCTTTATGAGCTCCTGCCCTCAGCGTCTCATTCAGCCGATATAAAGATTAAACACTGAGATTTCTTCTTGCAAAACAACAGCTTCAGTGTGTTTCCTTAACTCAGCTTAAAAACAAGTGTCACCATCCGATGAATGAACAACAGCAGCACATTGGTCTCAGTAAGAGAAATTACTAGAAGAGATCCTGGAATTCCAAACTTTTAAAGGTGTTTTTATTTATTTCTGTTATTTCAGTCTGATTTGACTAAAGAAGACAAAAATGCACACAAGAATGTTTATTAGAATAATTTAAAAAAGAAAACATTTTCTCAAATATGAGAACACAAAGAAACAAATGTTAAAGCCCTTTAAAAAGTTAGGTTAGATTCATTATTTAACATTCAGATAATCCAGTCCTTTAACGCAAAGCAAACTGGACTTATGCTGCTGTAAATTTCACAAGGTTAAAATAACTGGGAAAGAGTGGTTAAAAATATTATAATTTATGGAAAATTATTTTTAAAAAGCATGAAAACTGTTCATAAAATTTAGGGTAAATGAAAAAGCAAAAAAATAAAACAAAACAAAAAACAGAAGATAAATGACACTGTTGAGAGTCTGAGAAAAAAGATTTTAAAAACAAATGTAGGTCACTCCTGGTCTATATGTGAACAAATAAGTTGATCTGATTGATGTTTTTGTTACTTTTTAAATTTTAGCTGACAGTTTTTGTGATCTTAACATTTTTAACCTGCTGGAGACTGAACTAATCACCTCACCCTATCAATACAGCCAATCAAATAAAGTCAATTAAACAAGAAAAAAAAACCACATTCAAATTTAACATATAATAACAAATGCAGCAAAGTTTTCAAATAATTTTTTCAATTAAAACTCTTTAGTCACTTTTTTAGACTAAAAATTTAATGCAAAGAAATCAAGGTTTAGAAAATAAACCGATTGTTGTTTTATCAACAGATTTTTCTAAAGGAGCCAAAAGTCAATCAATTAAATAAAAGTAATGAAATATTATTAAAACCTTTTGATAAGAGAGGTCAAAATCTGAGCATCATCCATTATTTTCCTCCCCATCAAAACGTAGAAAAACTACTTGAAATACACCTATAAATATAGCCTATACTGTAAAAAGTTACATTAGTATGGATAGATTTGAGTTTTATTTACTATATTAAATATAAATCAGTGTGAAATAGAATAATGTAGCCTTAACTTTTAATATGCATAGTGTTTAATTTGAATGATTATAAATGAGTCTAAATTAATGACCTGACAATTGGGTTTCATTTGAATCAAACTATAATATTAGAGTGTTTTTCTAGTTTCATTGTAAAATATGTATGTATTTCTTGATTATTTGTACAAATATGTTTAATCTAATAAATGATTTGGCAAAAAAACAAAACAACAACTAGAAATCATTTAGAGTTTTTAAAAAATCACTGTTTGCATGCAAATATTTTGTAAAAGCAGCTTATTGTGAGTCTTTTTGAATCTGGGAGAACATTAAGTTACTCAGTTAAGGGTAATTTTGTGTAATTTATATGACTTAAATAACACAATGTGCACAAAATGAAATCTAAAATTAACCCCTTCATTAACAACAAACCCCACCCCCCTGATGGAACATTGCACCAACATTTCCACCTTAGATCTAAATTTCTAGATCATATGAACCTTCTTTGCAGATGTCTCCACTATAAAAGGAGGTGTCAGGAAAGGTTGTAGAGGCCAAAAGATTAATCACATGATCCATATCTGTTCACTTATAGAACTGGAGGCTGTTATGTTTTGATTTAAAGTGAATACTATTACAGATCAGACACTGTGTTTGAGCTCTTCACTGATTAACAAGCATTATTGTCCAATCTGCACATTTGTTTTTAAAATATTCTTTATTCATGGCAACATGTTTATAGCTTTAGCACATTTTTACATATAGCTGGCTTACAGTAGTGGTCAATGAATAATAGAAATAAGTGGGTGCAGCATTAATTTTGTTTTTGAGAAATACACAATATCTTCAGTTTGATCACCGGTAAAGTAAAATTACAAAAAAGAAAAAAAAAAGTCCAAGCTGCAGAGATGTCAGATAGGCACAAGGAGGAGTAATCTGAAGAGAATTTCAGTGTGAGCAGGTAGATGCATAGTTTGTGCATGAACATATGTGTGTGTGTCTGCTGGCTCATGTGATGACGTTGGGCCCACGCCGTCCCGTCCTCTCGTGGATATTTGAGATCTTCAGGGCGATGGCGATCAGAGGACCCAGCACCACCTGCAGAGAGAACGACCACGCACTGAAATTTTACAGAATTTTATTCAAATAATCTTTGATAAAGCAGAACATCTCTTTGTAAAGGATTTTGGAATGTAATGCCACACTCATCAACATTACAGATATTTGAGCACAATGTAAGACATGGAAGATGTGGCATATATATGAATTTAAACTCATACTGTGTATATAGTGGAGAATGTGTTTATGTCTGTGGAGTAACTTGAATCTGCTTGGATAAAAACGATGTGTCCTCCCTGATAATTCATTCATATCATGTTAAGTGGCTGAATGATGGAATACAATACATTCTGACTGCAGCTATAACCTTTGATTGTGTTTAAAGTACACCACCTATCCAATAACCATGACCACAAAGTAACCAAGCGTGTTCTGAAACTTTCCAAAGTCTACAGGTCAGTCGGCTCCTACAGAGTCACCAGATGTTACACAACACATGAGTTGTGTGCATGAGACAGCGTCTACATCATGCAGAACAGAGAACCACACACACACACACCTGAGTCTCTCTGCTGTGTCTCTCAGGGTCCCTCTCAGAGCTCTCGGCGTAAATGCGTATGGTGGCGCCCGTCCCTCCACCGCTCCCGCTCATCCGAAACACCAGACGGGATGCATCAGTGAAGAAAATCCTTAAACCCTGAAAATAAAAACAACCTTCTTATAAAACAGAATTTTTTCAGACCTTTTGAAAAACTAATCACAAGAGCTGCAAATAATTTGAATATAAATGTATTAGATTAATTGTTTTTAAAAGATTTGGATACACTTTCAGCCTATACTTCACATAACTTGAGTCAGACTTGATGTGTAGTAAAAGCAAACATCCACTAGATGGCAGTATGAGTGTGTGTTTTCATTCTTCACCTGGATTCAGTGGGGAAACATCCTAATAATGTTGACAGTAAAGCAGCAAAAGGTCACAAACTAGTGATTCTGTTAACCTGCAGGCTTCAAATGATTATAAAATGGATTTCTCATCTTTTTTCAATTTGGGTTCCTTCACAATAAAATACAACTTCAAGCTGAAATAGAGGAAAAATTGCATATTTTCCACTTTTCAGTATCAAAAACATTTTTTTAAAGATGTAATTTGCTGACAAACGCATAGAAAATAAGAATTTATTACCGGTACCAAATATCTTATCACTTATCTAAAATTCTATGTCCACATCCAGTTAAAGTAATAAAAAAGAGCTAAAACAGCAATATGATTTAAGAAAAAACTAAACAGGATTAAATAAAATGTGTGACTTTCTCTTGTTAAAACAGTGACACCTCTGAAATAAACCCTTTTTTTGACAGACAATTATAAAAGTCAAATGGGTGTACATTACAGCCACAGTCCATGAGGGGATAAACATTTCAAACTGTGCCTTTAACTCATGAATTGGCAGGTCAACCTCTTGCTCGAACACAATATAAACACTATATCGTATCAAAGCATGCACTGAATGTAACTGTAAAGAAAAAAAGACAATTACTAAACCAAAACACAAAAATAAAAAGTCTAATATGATTACATTCCGTTATTAGCACCTTAATATTAATATGTTATATTATTACCCTATGGTATAACCTTTAAAGCCCTAAAAGAACAAAAATGAAGAAATGGAGTTGCGTTGCTTTTTTGTTCTTGCTCTGGAAGTTAAAGAATGTAACATAAGATCTGAACCACTCAAATGTCTCCCCTTCGATGGAAGTGCGTTTAAAGAGAGACAGTGATAATGAGAGATGTCCGCCCGCCCGCCCCTCCGTCCGTCCGGCTGACTGTCTCTCTATCTGTGAGAGTGCCAGCTCATCTCTAACAATAGAGTCGCAGTTATCAGAGAGCTGACAGACTAATGCTTGTTAAAAACACCATCTGCTGCACAGCTCAGGAGGCTAGGAGTGGAGCACACTCATACCATCTCTAAATTAAGTGTATTAACTCTGTGCACCTCATTTCAAACAGTTTGAAGTGTTCCAACCCATAATAACTGTCTGGAACTCAAAACGGGGTTTCTGAGTGTGTTTTATTGGGAAAAAAAGGAAAAGCTGCTTGATAAACTTCCAGCTAATTCTAATTTAGGCAATCAAGGAAATTAGTAAAACATGCAAAAGAAAAGATATCTAAAATGATCAAGGCATCAAAGTTTAGAACCGTGGTGGTAAATCTATCCAACTGATATGCAAGAAGGGAAATAAATTCTGCAGACAGCTACAAAAGGCTGCCATGCAACTGTTGTGCAAATCCCCCCAAGCTTTGTCTTGTGTGTTTGTGTTTGAAAATGTTTGTCTCTGAGCGCCAACTTCTCCCCGTTGCAATGGAGAGGCTGCAAGTGAGACGACAGCTGATATAATTTTGTCCTGGGAGGAATGCGTGCTGTAAAAACATTCATCGAGGCGACTGGGTTGCTGAGGATTTACCGTTATGGGGTGACTGACTAACTAGCTGTAAGCTTGCTGTATCCTTTGGAGTATTTTTCAGTAGGATATAATGAGATGTATAAAATTGCTGATAGATTTCCACACAGAACAGAAGAGTCAGGCGTCAAAGAGACATAAGGTAAAAGGAGGGTGGGGGGAAGGTTGCATCGACCCAACTATCAGTGTTTCTAAGGAAGTGTGGTGCATGAATGGATGTGTTTATGATATGAAACGAAGGATAAATGGTCATGTCTAAACATGGAGCCCCTCGGTGGGAGGTCTAGTATATTTAAAAGACAAAAAGTGAGTCAAAGCTTGCAGAACACTTTGGAACAAAATTTTTTAGGGTCACTCTTCAAGTTTCACCTGTTTTTCTAAAACACACAAAGAAGTCCAGCTGTTTTAGGGCACAACTCAGACAGACTAAGAAGAGCAATCCAGCAGAGAAATAGGTTGGTGTTAACCCTTAATGCCTCAATTAAAGCACACATAGACTCTCTTTATGATAACTGTCTATATGACCAGAGCAATGTAAACCAGTGTCATACAGAGTTGAACACATTTCACTTTGACAGGAATCATTAGCTGGATTTTTGCTCAACATGAAATAATGCTCTTAAAAATTAAAACAAAACCAAAGATGGAAAATATTTGTTATGTTATTTAATAAAAGCATCAAATTCTCAGGATGTAATGATTAAACTTACCATGAAATGTAAAAAGAAGCAAAAAGAGTGGCTAATCAAAGACAAATACTTTGTATTGTATTTATTTTTAGAAGATTTGAATGTATCTGAGTTGTTTTAGAAATAAAACTTTATTAAACCTTCCTGTACCGACCTGGTTCCGCGCCACTGTTCCATCCACCGGGTCGATGTACTCGAAGTTTTCTGCTCTCTCCACGTTGAACATGTGGTCGCCCACAGCGAACTTCTGACTGGTGAACGCTTTGTCTGAGATTACTGCCTCCAGGTCCCTCATCAGGTAAAAGGCAGCACGTGGGTCCAGGCCTTCGTAGTCAAACCTAAAACATACATTTAACTCTGATGTTTGTTGCTGTTCATTTGAACCTTTTCTACTATATTATACTGTTTAATGGAACTTCAAGCTGTTTAGATTGTCAAACCAAGCAGTTAAGACACTGTATATGAATGTTTTTTTCTCCAAATGATGTCAGATGTTTTACAGATTTAGAAAAGGTCTTGTCCTTGTTTGACCCTGTATGGGATCTTTATCTGCATCTTATGGGAAATGTGCAAAAGTTTATAAAAGTTCTCAGTGGGAACATAAAAAGCTGCAGCGGCTATCAGTGGGAACGCTGACTGTAGCGTCACTGGGGACAGGTTGAAATAAGGACAAGTGAGGAGGGGAACGAAGTGGATGAAGGTAAAATCTTGGATGCATGTAGTATTTGAAATCAGCATGTAAAGGATGAAGATGAAAACTGGCAGCTGACTGAGTATTGCTCTGAGACATCTCTCAGCTGGTTACCTGCAGAAGTAGTTGCGTCCAAATCTGGCCCAGTGCTCTCTGACGATCTGCTCCACTCCTTGTTTCCTGGCTGCTACGATGGACAGCCACGCCAACACCGACCACAGGCCGTCTTTCTCTCGAATGTGGTCGGAACCTGAAACAGAAACAGATTTTTTTTTAAAAATAAATCATAACTTTGGAGACTCATAGATTATTTGCAGCCCCTTCAGCTCAAGGTGCACAAACATGGGTGACAAGGAGAGACCGTGACCTTTGAGCCTTTAGGTGGCATGAATATAACCACTTGGGTTCAGGGGTTTCTCAAATAGAAATCTCAAATAGAAAGTATGCCTAGAACAAAGACACAGCTCAACCACTTGGCTTCACAGAAATCTCGTGCTTCAGTGCAACTTCCTGTAATCAAGATACTGTATGTGGGAAATTATCATTTTTATTTTTTTATCTTTTTATTTGCACAATAAATACATATATACACCATTAATAACACAACAGCAAATTCAGCTAATCTAAAACTTCCACCAATAATACTTCAATCATATAAAATTTACAATATCAGTAAATAATCACAACCTCATGAGCAGCTGAAATCTTGTTTTCAACACAAACGGACACGGATTTCTCTCACAAATCTGCAACATGTGTAAAAATATGGTGTCTTTATCAGTGATTGTTATAAATATCAGCTATTAAATTTTAAAGCATTCATATTTTATAAGTACAACGGATTTAGTGAGTCAAGACAATGAATATTTGTCAATGTCTGAACACATTTACACTTAAACAGAAAGAAAGCAACTTAATCAGGTTAGAATTTTACACAGATTCAGCTAAATGTCTATGGAAGGAATGCTTTTCTTTAGCTTTTTTACAAACTAAAACTTAAAACTGTCATTCACATAGGAGCTGTAAGTCTGTTTGCAGAGACAGCTGCATAATGGAGGCATCTCTAAGGTTAAGAATGTGTGAGCAATGTTTCCACGCAGGAGCTTAAAGTGGAAATGGAATGAAGCCATTAGTACAATCATGGTAGGTTGTTTCCTCATGTGTCAAATTTAAAAAAAGTAAAACTAGAAGGCAGCTTGGTGTAATTTTTCACAGTGTTATCAACAATATGAGGTTGATTTCCTCATTAAATGCTGAATAGAGGTCCTGTTGATCCTCGTGTCCAGCTCTGTCTGCGTACAGTTGTTAGGAAACTGACAGTTGTCATTATGTAATCCCTCCTCTGCTGTCGGTCTACCCTTTTGTCTCAGGGAAGAGTCAAACAGGATCACCTAATAAAACAGATCCCATCGGTTGCTTTTATAAATGAGCCATCATGAGCTTCACCCCCTGCTGCAGAGTAAAAAATATGTTAACAAGTCTTAAGAAACGTATCTTAAAAGTAATGTTTCAAGTTTTATTCAGTTCAAATTAATGAACTTCGCAGTAAAATTTCAACAATAACATAATCTGTAAAGTCTTGCATAAATTAAGACTGTTCAAGCTGTGTGTGTGTGTGTGTGTGTGTGTGTGTGTGTGTGTGTGTGTGTGTGTGTGTGTGTGTGTGTGTGTGTGTGTGTGTGTGTGTGTGTGTGTGTGTGTGTGTGTGTGTGTGTACTGGTAAAGAGCAGGAGCGGTGTGCAGCTCTGATGATTTACTCTGCAGGGCTCTCTCTGAGCTTTTTGCCTTACAAGGAGAGACAATGTGTGAGCTCCCACAGTCCTCTGGGCTCTGCTCAGTCTCCTTCTCCTGTCCTCATCGATACTTCTCTCCCACCTCTCTCCTTCCCTTTCTTTTCTCTCATGTTCGTACTACCTAACATTTTTTCTGCTCACTTTCACGAATGTATTTGTTCTCAAAAATGTGCGACGGGGCCAAAACACTTTTTAGGTCAGAACAAAAATGTGATGCAACAAACAGATGCATAACAATAGCAAGCACTTATATCTCACTAATTGCACATGATTAGTATTTTTGGATCATCTGGAGCATTCATACATTTGCATGTATTACAAACATTTCCACAGGAGGCATGTTGCAGTGATTCAGGGAGCCCCTGTCTCCTTTTATAGCAAAAGAATGGGGATTATTTACATATGCTGTCAGGGTCAAAGCCCTATCATCTATTAGACTGCTCTGACTGGAGCTAAAGGCAGCCAGGATGCAATGCTCACAGCTCTAGACCTGGAAATAGACTGGACAAGAAGCAAATATGTGATATTTGGGCTGATCACTGGTAATAGTTGTCTGACCATTTACTCATGGATGTAAAAGTAATGCTAAAGAAAAACACTTAAAAACCAAAACATATCAAATAACTATCTGGTAGCAGCTGGCTAGAGGAGTCCTTTAAAGCTTCTTCTTCAACAACAGTTGGTGCACAGAGGAGGGGATTTCTCAGTCACACACCCACACATACTTTCAAAGTCAGCCCAGAGATTTAAATCCATGACCCTCTCTTCACAATTCAACTGACTGCTTCTGCTGTTGTTCACATATATTGTAAGCACCATAAATGTCTCTTTTTATGTGTGTTTTATGTTTGGATACTTCAATCGTACCTGTTCCAAAGCTCTCCTCCCCGCAGAGCGAACAACGCCCAGAATCCATCAGGTTCCCAAAGTACCTCCAACCTGTGGGAGTCTCATACAGAGCCAGTTTCATGGCTTTGGCTACCCTATAAAACACAGGGAGGAGAAGGGAGAAACAAACACATTCATTTATCTAACATCAGACTTTTGGGCTCTAACGGGAGGACAGGGTCTACATACAAATCCTCTGACCTTTGAAGTAAAGCAAACCAAATGTTTGCATGACAGTCGTAATCTGCCAGCAGTTCATCCAATAACTTAATAAGGCAAAATGCAGCAGGAGCAAAGTGAGTCAAGCTTTTAGTCAATGCTCGCTTTAAACATGAGTAAGATAGTCGCATAAGAATACAAAGAAAGAGGGAGTGTGTGTGCATGAATGTGGGTGTTTACTGGGGCCACAGGAGGTGGATGATGGTCCAAAACTGAGTGAGAAGAAGAAAAAAAGAGAGGTTTGCAGTTTAAACGTACAGAAAAAGTAACTGCTGGATGCAAAAGAATTACTGTGAGATAATTTATGAATTTCCTCTGAGTTCTTTGGAGCATTTCAACAACTTTTTGTTTTATGGCTCACAAGTGTTTTGGTTTGCTCTCAATGCCCTGGCAGCATACTTTACAGCAACAGCCAGCAGCTGTTCTCCTGTTAAAAAAAACCCTGAGAGAAAAACATTGTACGCTACCTGCCTGAAACCAAATGACAGACTGACAGAAAACTGTGACAAGCGTGTGAACATATTGCTGCACTTAAGGAGCCATATTCCTTCTTACGGAGCTGGTTACAGCCACAACAAACTAAAGAAGATAGTGAAATAAAAAACATGTTCTTGTTCAGTGAAATATTTTGTGGAAAGCACAGCAATAAAACAACAAAAATATGATTGTAATTACACAAGCAATCTAACTAGTGTTTATTAAATTAATGAAATCATGAAGTTAATAGGTGCTGACATAAGAAGGGTAATGAAAAAAGTCAGTTTGCGTATCGTACCAACTGGTCCACAAAGGATGTGCGCTGTTATCCTATCAGGAGATAACGAAGCACTATGCCAAAATTCTGTTCACTAACTTGTTGTCAGACTTTAACAAAGTTATTTCACTAAGTTCTCTCTGACTGGACTGAAGACCTCACTATAGAACTGGATTCTGGACTTCCAGTAAAGAAGACAATTTGTTTTGGTAGAAAAATATCACTATTCATCATTCTAGGCAAAGGAGTCCCTCAAGGATGTGTGTTCAGTCCCTTGCTCTTTCTATTGCTGACACTTGACTATTGTTATAAAATTTGCACAAACCAGATACATCGATCTGTCTCTTGGTGTCAATAAATTAAAAGAGCTAGTTGTGGATTTCAGAAAAGAGCTGATCACCTGATCAATGTCTCCCCTGTGGAGAAGATCAGCTGTGGGTAACACTGAAGATCTCTCCAGAACTCTCAGGGCAACACACCAGTCCAAGAAAGCTCAGCAATGGATCTTCTTTCTCACTACTGACATGTACAAGAATTCCCCCTCATCACCATCTTTTACCGGGGCACTGCTAAGAACATCCTGGCCAGCTGCATCACTTGCTGGTAAGGCAACAGCGGTGTCATAGACAGGAAGCCCCTGCATGTGTGATGAAAATGGTTTAAAAAGCCTCACTCTTCTCCCTGGAGTCTAATTTTAAGGAGTGATGCAAGAGAACAAAAGCCATGAGTATTAAAAAAATCATTCTCATCATGCCAATAAGCTTTTAAACCTGTCATGTGGATGAAGACCATTCCGTTGCATCAAAAGCAATCGGAATATGCAACAGCTTGATTCCCAGGACAATAAGGCTGCTAAATCTCCTGGATGGATGGATGAACGGACGGACGGATGTGTTTACTTTGCAAGAAAGAAGAGTGCACCATATTCTTCTTATTGCCCACAGATGCCTCCTCAGACCACCATCCATAACCACTCATGGTCATCACAAAATAGAAACACACTTGCTTTTGCTGAAATCTATCAAAGCAAATATGCAAACTAACAAAACAGATGTTTCTGCCAAACGAATAAACATGTGGACGTGTCAACTTATGGGAATCCACAGGGTGATATATCTGAACGTGGTTAGTGTTCAGGGTTTCTAAGTGGCGGTACACACATCCACATAATTATCATCTACGTAAATAAATCTCTACAGTAAGTGTCCCATGCAGTTGTTTACAAGTACAACAAAAATGACCAAATATGAGTAAACCAGCTTTATCCCCCTCTGGGGATGCACAGCACTGGAACGGGAAGCCTGGCATTCCTTAAAAGAAAACAAACAGGCTTGCTGATGAGTGTTTGTCGTTTCGAATGGCACGTCCACCGGCCAAAATAAGCCTCGGTGCTCAGTTTTCAAGCAGATAACAAAAAATAGAAGGTGAAACAGTGTGAGAATGAACTCTGACGGCACCAGCTGAGTTTCAAAGCAATCCCATCAAACCTCTCCCCTTGGCTTAAACGGTATGTCTAGCTTGAATAAATGATGGACTGATGACATTTCTCTAGCATTATATCATCACAATATCATATCATAACTCATCTCAGGTACTTCCTACCATCTTCACAGTTTGTGATCTTACACACGCAGAGCACAACCCCCAAAATATCTACAATAATGTTTTATATCAGTAAATACTGAGGGGTCTAATGGGGTTTATCTAGCTGCAGTATGTAATATTGCAGATTTCTGGCATTTTACCAAACTTAGCATGCAGATGCTTAGTTCGTCACCTCCCTCTGTGAAGACAGCTCAGTTTGGACTCAAAGGCTTAGACTGGTTCTCAGACAGAAGGTGTAGCATCCTCAAGTTTAATTTGAGCTTGATCTTAAACGTGTGGCAAAAACAATAACTGAATACTAATATTTGAAGGTGCTGCCAAAAAGTAATCATTGACAATAATTTAAATTCCCCTCCTAATGCCTAGTCCTCCATCACTTCATCAGCTCATGCTCAGCACGTGCACTCATGCACAGAAACACTGTTGATTTAAAAAGTCCAGTCTCATGTCAAGCTGATTCAACCAACTTCCTGCATGACAGAAAATCCCCTGATCTGACCATAACTACAGTATATCCTCATCAAACACACACAGCTGCACACTGCATGCACACCATTGCATTTATCATGGCTTTTATAACACAGTGTGCTTGACTCTCCATAAACACGAAGCCGGGAGGGGAGCCCAGTCCAAACTCTTGGACCCAATCTCCTAAAAGGGCTCACACTTGGGCAGATGCCAGCATCCAACATCCTACCACTGAGTGTTTCAACACTTCCTGGAGTTTGTCAGAGACATGCAGACATGAACACTGGTGTTACACGAGGAATCTAAGAGGCAGCCGAGAGCTGAGCAAAGTGAGCATGCTCTGCAGGAACGTCAGCAGCTAATGTACTTCAAATAGTGTTTAGAGTATTCCAGTAATATTCTAGTTTCACTTCTAAAAAGAGCAACAGTTTACAGCTAACAGGAATGAAATGCATGCTGTAATTCATCGAATAGGTCAAATATGTTCTCGTTGAGGCTAATTTGTTAGACTAGAGCAGGAAGAGGATCAGCCAATCTTGCTAAAGGATGATGAAGTGGATAGTTTTGTAGAAAAGACTGATACATGAGATATATTTGGAATCAGCTGTGTGTAACGCAACTCTTCCAATTTTCTCACTATATATACTTGTATATAACGACTCAAGTCCCTCGAGCATCATTTTGTTAAAGCCTCAGTGACGTTCTGGGATCTGTCCTGCTGAACTGTTAATGGGAATGACTCTAGCTGGGTTGGTATTCACTCACTCTGCTTGGCTCTGGTCTTACATAAGGCACAATATTTATAGAGAGAGTTAGAATGAGCCCCGTAGGAGTTACTGGGAACATCCTGGTAGTTTGTGTGTGTGAGTGTGTTGTACCTGTCGAGAGCAGTACTGGTTGCCATACTCCTAGCAAAGCCTCGGACGCCATGCTGTCTGAAGTACGGGATGGTGGAGAGGTTAGCAGCGATGACGGCTACGGAGTCTGACGGATTCACAAAGAAACCATTTTCTCCAAGGATCATGTAGCGGTCCTGATTAAAACACATTAGATAGATTAGGGGGTTTTATTTAGAGAACTGTTTTGTCAATTTGCTTAAAGGGAGTGTGTGTTGTCAATCAGAAAGCACTGTTTTCATTTAATCAGGATGTGCTGGAGAGCATTATCAGGTGTCAGCATGGTATGGCAATGTCTTTAAACAGGCAAGCTGCTCCATCTGGGACAGTTTATCATGGGGCTGATGGGGAGAATCAAAAACATGGACCAGCTCCTCAAAAAGGAAAAGAAAGTTTTGTCTCACTGACTCATCTTTTGTTCTTATGAATAAAAGATGAGATGAATAAATGAATTGCACAACATGCCTCTTGGTACTGCAGTAGGGGTGATGCAATAACATCCTTTATTTATCTTTAATAAAATCTTTTTTAAAAGAAAGGAGTTTTGCAATATATCTTACCAGTGGATTGTGTTTGCATTGTGTGCTTTAATGGATCATTATGTGATGGGAGCTATTGGGATTGTTTTGCATTTATGGGAAAATGGTCAAAAATTTCAATAGATTTCCACAAAGAGGGTGTTTATGGGAATTTTTGACCATTTTCCAGCAGCTCTTTTGAGACTGATGTTGGACAAGAAGACCTCATCTCAAAGGTGATCTATCAGGTGGAGGTCAAGACTCTTGCACACCAAAATGTGGGGCGGCATTAGCTTAGTTGGGAGAGCGGCCGGTCTGGTAACCGGAGGGTCACCGGTTCAATCCCCAGCTCCGGCTGCGTTACATTGTCGTTGTGTCCTTGGGCAAGACACTTCACCCAACTTGCCTGTGTGAATGTGTATGAATGTTGGTGGTGGTCAGAAGGGCCGATGGCGCAGAATGGCAGCCTCGCTTCTGTCAGTCTGCCCCAGGGCAGCTGTGGCTACAGACGTCTGTCGTAGTTTACCACCACCGGTGAGAATGACTGGGTGAATGAATAACGCAACTCTGTAAAGCGTCTTTGAGTGACCTAAAAAGCGTTATATAAAACTGATGCATTATTATTATTATTATTATAAAATCACTCCTCCATGTCTTTATTAGAATAGACTGAGTTGGTGTCCCAATACAATATATTGCTTCATAAAAGGCCAATCTGAGCTTATTATCAACAAATTCAAAATGAATCACTGCTGAACAACTTTTTATAGTCACTAGTCTGCAACAGGAGACCTCCCTACTGTACTTTATTTTGAGCCAGTCCTGCACTTCCCATCCAGCTGTCATAAATACACACTAACTCACCCAATGAATAGGATTTCACAGGCAAACTAATTGCACACATCTTATTATTGAGCCCGTTGTTTTGATGTATAATTTGTGCAGGTGCATGCTTCCATTTGGACATAAAGAAAGCATTTAGAGGTGAAATGTGCCTCCATTAGCAATAAAAGTTCATTTAATGGCACGCACCAATTATAAAATAGAGAACATGATGATTTAAATGATGATAAAAATTAGAAAGATATATAAAGGACTGTTCTGTGAAATATACTGACTTATATTTATAGATTGTCTTTAAAAAATGTCAACCTTGATGAAGAAAAGGCATCAAGTTGGAGCTAGGAATGCACTGATACCTTTACCAATATTGGTATTGGGCTGATACCATGTACTCGTACTCATTAAAGGCATACTCAGTAGCCAGGTAAACAATGTAGCTTTTAACATTTTTTCTAAAGCCTCTTAACAACGTTTCGACATAGTATAGCCATAAATATATTGTGGAGATTTAAAAAATTCCGAAAGAAATCAATAAAGTAGTTGTCCCGCAGTTCTCTAAAAACTTCAGCCAATCCTATCATTCGGACCGAACGATAGGATTGGACAATCCAGCTGTCTGTCTGCCGCATTTCCGCACTGCTTGGATTGGCATTAATCCGCCTGGACACATTTTGGGGCAGAACATCCCGGAAGTGAAAGTGAAAGAAGTAGGACAGAGTCGGGCTGTTAGCGCTTCCATTTTAAGATAAAAATACCAGAGTCCCCCCAAAAAACACCTTTTCAGCTAGCAAAAAACTAAAAACGTTTGGAGGTGAAAAGAGGAAAAGCTGGGGGAACGTTTCTGTGGCTGGAGTTATACTCTGCTTTGTCACCTTTGCAAACCGTGGTCCTATGTCGGCGGGAGGCTGGCGTAAGGATTTTACCCGAAGGGAGGGGTGAGTTCACCGAGACGTGTTTCTGTAAAATAGCTAGTGAGACCTCGTTTGTTTACCTGGCTACTGAGTATGGCTTTAAAGTTAACCGATCCCAGTATCTGTATCGGGCGATACGATACTGATACCATATACTCATACTTGTTAAAGTTAACCGAAAAAAGAACCTGTCTTCTGATTCATTGCATTTTTTTTTTGTGCGGTAGAAGTATTGGTATTGGTACTCAGTATCGGCAAGTACTCAGATTCAAGTATCGGTATCGTATCGTTTGAAAAAAGTGGTATCGGTGCATCCCTAGTTGGAGCTTAAATGCTTCTTAGAATGCAGGGAAAATTCATTTTGATTTTTAAAATTTACTACGGAGAAGTAAAATTCCCAATTTTATTTGGCTATCGCAGAACATTTTACACCCAAATTTATGGATTTACATCATCTCTGCCCCAAATATCTCAACCAAGCAATCCCATGCAGCGAGAGCCATCTTACCCCATCTGCATCAAATGCCGCTCCAAAGCCAAACTCGCCTCCTTTCATGGCATCTACCAGAGAGGTGGCGTAGGTCAAGTTCGGCTCAGGAGGTTGTCCACCAAAGTCCTCCAGAGGGATGCAGTTGACAGCAGAGTTAGCAGGAGCGCCCAACTCATCACACAGAATTCTGCGTACATACGGGCCCATGACTAAGAGGAGGTGAGAGGAGAGCATGGCATTAATTAGCTACATAATGTTGATTCCCAGTGAAAACAGATCAGAGGCTGTTAAAGTGGAGGATGAACTCACCTCCGTTCATTGCATCTATGTGTATCTTTAGCTGATCTGGTCCCGTGAGGAGACTTTTAATAGCAGGGAAGTCAAAGATGCTTCGCAGAAGTTGTAGATAGACGTCAACGGAGTCAACGATCTCCACTGAGACAGAAAATAATATCAGTTCTGGGTGATCGTATGGTTGTTTCTAACACATATTTTTAGTCTTGTTAACCCAAAAAGTGTTGAATCTTGAAATCCAGCAAGCACGTAGCTTAGCAGCTGGAGACAAGCAATGACATAAGCTTAAAGTTATTTGTCTGCACATTTTAAAATGACTTTGATTCATCAAAATTTTATATATATACCGGTATATATATATATATATATATATATATATATATATATATATATATATATATATATATATATATATATATATATATATATATATATATATATATATATATATATATATATATATATATATAACCATATTCTTAAATCCACCATTGATCAATGTGGTTTATGCAATTTCACATATACAGTAGGAATAAAAGGCAAAATCAGCTGTTTAACAAAGATTGTAGTTTATTTTATTAATAAAACTTTTCTCAGCTGCTGTTTTAAAATCCGAATTGTTGATCAGAAACTAATATACAGAACAAATTAAACTAACATACTAGTTTAATTTATTTACAGTTAAAAGTAAATGTTGGAACCTCTTTATTTCTCTCCTGTTCATAAAGATTCTCCTGATGGAATATTTGATGAAAATTAAATTAAGAAGCAATTAAGACAGGTTTGAAGAATGTGAGACGACTTATTTGAGAACTTTTGCTGCATGATTTTTATGAACATGCTCAAAATTCATGCAACAGGGGAGCATGGTTCTGCAGCGAGCTCTAGGAGACTGAAAACCGCAGAGATCACATGACATTCTCACTCACAAATATTGTCAGTGACGGTCAGCCTAGTGAAATACTGGCTTTAATTCAGTAATGAGCTCTTCTAGGTGTTGTTTGTTTCCCTAAAAAAACACTATTTAGACACGGGCCTGTGGTTATTAACATCTTCTCCTCCTTTTTGCAAATGGAGAACAGACAAATTTCCTTATTCCAAGATTAATATTATAAAACAGTTGTGAAATAAAATCTGCATGAATGAGAAAGTAAAGATCAATGCAATCAGGACCTATTCTTTACTTTATATATGCTTCCATTCTATCAAATTCTTAGACAACATGGGATACATTTCAATTGTTATGCTGATGATACTCAGTTATATTTATGTAAATGTCCTGCATTTGTATAGCGCTATTATAGGTCATGGACTACAAGGCGCTTTACATCAGTCAGTCATTCACATCCAGATGGCAGTAAGCTACATTGTAGCCACATAACCAAAATCAAAACAAAATGATTTATCCATGAATCCTGATGAACACAGTCAGTTAATCAAACTACAAGCATGTCTTAAAGACATAAAAATCTGTATATGAAATCCAGACCACAAAGGTTGTGGTTTTTGGACCTGAGCCCCTTAGAAACACACTGTGTAGTCATTCAGTCACTTCGGATGGCGTTAACTTTGCCTTCAATTGTATGGAACCTTACCTCAGTGTTATTATCAACAGATATCTGTCATTTAACTCTTATAGCATGTTACTAAGAGAGCTTTCTTCCACCTGCACAGAATTAGAACCATCTTGACACAAAGTGATGCAGAGAAACTAGGCCATGCATTCATAACTGGCTTGATTACTGCAGTTCTCCATTATCAGGATGCTCAAAACATTTTTTAGAGCCTTGCTGACCTAGAACGTTGCTGCCAGAGTTCTGATGAGAGTTAGGAGGAAAGATCAGCTTTCTCCTCTCCTCACTCTGTTGGATTTACTCTGTCATTCCATATTTCTCATTATTGCTGCCTCTAACTTTGATCTCTCAGTTTTAGAAATGATGACCGGCCCCATGTTTGTCTCTTTCTTGTCCTGTCAGGCCTCAGTTAGCTGAGGGAGGTTTCTTCCCACTGTCACCCTCATACTGTGTTTGCTCAGAATAGGGGATTGCATTGAAGTCACATTTAAATCCAATCTACTGGTTTGTTTATGTAGGTAGGACAAAGTTGACTAATCATGCTCACATCCTCTTATATTTTCTGGAATTTGTTATTTATTTATTTGTTTGATCATTTGGATGCTAGTGGTTTTTAAGAGATAGGAGTCTGATTTGACCATTTTAATGAGGGATTTTTGAGTTGTATGTAAATCTGATTGAGGTTTTCTAGTCTGAACCCAAACAACATCCCTCTCTTTGAGGACAGTTGAGAAGAAAAAACAAGATTTTTTTTTCAGATTTTTACCCTAAATTGAGCCAGACAAACTAGATAAAGAGCCCAACCTAATTTTCTAAATATTGTGTTTTTCCTATTTGAATCAGCAGTTTATAAAATCCATCTAATAGTGGTATAAAAAGGTTTTAGCCCAGGCTGCTTAGTAGCTGTACCTCTAAAAGGTTTGAACTTGTTCTCGAGGTCAAACTCTTGCCTCCCCAGCTTCGAGAGGTCAATGCGCAGATCAGGGCAGACGGCGTACTCCTCCAGAGTCCGGCTCACCTGGTAGATCCTCTCCATCACTGTATCTGGAGATGGACCTTCCAAACAAAACAAACAAGCACAATAAAATCAAAGCACTGCTTTAAGGCTTCTGACCAAGAAACAGGTGGGAAGAAAATAAGCCTTCACCTCCATTTGCCACATTGAACTTGATTCCAAAGTCTCCACCGGGGCCTCCGGGGTTGTGGCTCGCCGTGAGGATGATCCCGCCGATTGCCTTGATCTTCCTGATGATGCAGGACACAGCAGGGGTGGACAGAAGGCCGTTGTGACCGATGACCAGACGCCCAATCTGTACAGCACATGTTTGACCTGTCATACCCGGCTTTCCTCTGACGTTACGAGAACAGTTTAACTGACGCCACTTCTAAAAGGTTTAGGTGACTCATTCAGTCTGCTTTAAAAAGCTAATCATCAAGTGGGTCCAACAATATAAGAGTTACACTTTCTATTTATACTTTATGTGATGCTTGTAAAGCATTAACACCACAGCTCGCCTGCACACTGTGAAATAAAAATGTCCTCATCAGGCAGGAATCCAGGATGTTCCCTGTGTGTGATGCTCACAGGAATTTGAGAAATACTGTAAATGTTAGTGTTTATTTGCTAGTAATGGTCAGGAAGTATTGCATGGGTGTGGATTTTGTGTGCAAAGGTTGCCACTTTCCTTTTGGGTGTCTGCCACACTGACAGGGGATCCCCAGTGTGTACAGTGTGGCTCTGAGGTGGAACAGTGATGTAGGCAGGAAAACAGAGCAGGATGGATGGATTCGCTGATAAGGCTGACATTAGGAGACATTTGGCTGGGGCCAGCAGGAAAAAGATCTAAAAAACAAGTTATATTCCTTTCCTTTTTTACCCCCTTTGGAAATAGTCCAAACTAATCACCAAGTTCTCACAGCAAAGTGTTTTGGGATGTTTCTTCTGATGTTTGAGATGAATTACGCATGAATTACGCAGTTAAAAATTTTAGTAACCCTGCCTGATTTGGTCTTTTCTCTCTGGTTCATGTTGGTGCATGGTGTCCTCCACCCTCTTACCCCGTTGGCAGCTGCCATCTGAACTATCACCTCGATGGCAGTCCGGCTGAAGTAGCGGCCGTCGCTGCCCACCACCATGGTGCAGCCCTGTCGGTCCCGCAGGTCGATGGAGGACAAGACGCTCTGGATGTAGTTCTGCAGGTAGTTCTTCTTCCCCTCGAACACGGCCGTCTTCCTCCGCAGCCCGTTGGTACCGGGCCGCTGGTCCTCGAAGGGGGCGGTTTGGACCGTCACCACCGGGATGGGGCTCGTCTCCATCCTCCTCGGTGTCAGGAGCCGGACGCTGATCAGAAAAGCCGATCAAAAGGAAATCAAAGGAATAAGAGTAACTCCTCAAGAGAGCAGCATCCCTCAGAACCGACTGAGACTAAAAACAGTTTGTGAAACACTCCCCTGTTAGACGACGCCCTCTTTTCCTAATAAGAAGACAGAACAACTGACTAGAAGAGAGAAACACCAGGGAGGGACAGAGTTCAGAGCTACAATCAGCTGAGCCTGGGGCCAAAAATAGACTGATGTGAGGGGAATTGTGTCGGGGGGCCGGGAGCAACCGGACACTGTTCACGGTCCGCTGAGAAAATTCCAGAACATGATGTCTGAAAGCATTATTAAAGTAAAACTGAAAAAAAATAATAAAACAAAACAACAACTTTTAGGCATTTAGCAAAGTCGTGTTTTGTTTATTTGTATTTCCAGCTTCATTGTTTAATGTGAAAGTTATCTCACTAGATATTTGACAAAGTTCTAAATCCTAAAAATGGATCATTAAGACTTGCTGTCATTTGGGAACAGCAGCAGGTCAGAACTGAGCAAACAGCGCCCCCCTACGGCACGATGAAAGATGTGCACTTTTTATGGAAATAATGTGCACGCGCATAAAATCCTCAAATAAATCTAAAAAAAAAAAAACCAACCCAAAACAGATGTTTTTTAATGCACATTTTGTCCCAAACACTAATAGTTAAAACTAACATTTAATCTTTTTGAAAAACTTCCATATTTAAAAAAAATAAAATGTTTTATTTTTATTCAGCTCAGTTTTTATGACATAAAATTAACAAAGCAGATCCTTCTCAAAGAATCACAAGATTTTAAATTATAAACAAAACATTCCTTTATAAAAATGTTATTTACAAATAATCACACAAAAATCTCTTTTTCAGACGTTTATTTGAATACTTTAACAGGGAAAACATTCATTTGTCCAACAGTCACAAATATATTACACATCATCTTGTTTTCTCTTGTTAAATGCCAGCAGCACACATAAATATCATGCATTTAAAGTATTTCTTTAAGAAATGAATAACAACAGGTGGCTCTTATGCCTCAGCAGCGGGGGTATGAGAGTATGAGACGCTGGTTTATTAAAGGAGCAGTGCTCAGCACCGGAGGAGGACAGCAAGGAGTTCGTGAAGGCTGCAGGAGCGCTGGCACCACATACTGACTAAATCCCACCCCGCAGTGAGGGCTGAGCGGTGAGTGGAGGTTCTGATGACTGACAGGAGAGGGTCTGCTCATGATGCTGTCAATGCTGAAGGAGCACTTCGTCTGTGTGCCAGGTTTTTGGTCTGTTGCGCATGGCTGAGCTCTAAGGTCTTTGGTCCCAGCGCACTTACCAGGACTGTTCAGCGGCACAAGGTGGTAAGAAGACGGAGGCACCATGAGGCCATCCTGCAGCGGCATGTAACGAACAGGAGCGGGGTTTACCTGGCCCTGCGCGCCATACGGATGTCCGTACGGCCTGTAGCAGCTGAAGCTGGAATAAAACATCACTCCGTCTTTGCCAAACTCGGGTTGGTTCCTCTTGAACCGCTTCCTTCGGCGAAGGAAACTCCCGTTGTCGAACATATCCTCCGAGGCGGGGTCCAGAGACCAGTAGTTCCCTTTGCCCGGATTCCCCGGCTCCCTGGGGACTTTGATGAAGCAGTCATTGAGGGAGAGGTTGTGTCTGATCGAGTTCTGCCAGGCGGGAAACTTGTCTCTGTAGTAGGGGAACTTGTTGCTGATGAAGTCACAGATGCCGCTGAGCGTCAGCTTCTTCTGCGGACTCTGTAGGATGGCCATGGTGATAAGAGCAATGTAGGAGTAAGGAGGCTTCACCGAGCCGCTCTCAGCTTTCCGGGACGTCGGAGCGCGTGCGCAGAAACTGCTCTCACTTTCCCCCGAGGAGTCTGGTTCTGAAGAATCAAACTCAGCACCGGACTCTGCTGAGGATCCGCAGCCATACAGCCGAGGGTGGACGGACTCTTCTTCACCTAATATGTCAGTCTCCTCCTCCAGAGCCAATCCGGGCTGGAATTCATTTGACAGAGTCATGATCTCACACACGGTGTACAAAAAACGCGTAAAAAGTCAGTTGTGCCAAAGCGGGCGCAACAGTTTGTCGTGCGTAAAAGCGCAAACGTGTGGTTGTTTGTGGATGTTGCAGTTTTCTCTAACGAGGGCTGGGGTTTTATATCCTAACAGGCCCTTTAGGCCAGTCCCATTAATCCTTTGGACCTATCAGAGCTCCTAACAGCGGGGTGCCAGAGCAAGGTGGGGTGGAGACGTGTGTGGTTCATGCGCAAGGCCACTTTACGCATAGAATTCCATCTGATGGACATTTGTTGTAGCCTTTATAATGTTTTAATTTCTTGGGAGTTATTTAGGTTAAAATGAGTTGGAACAAGAAGTAATACTATATTATTACAGAAACATTAAATTAAGTTTCCAAAATGACTTTGCCCCCTTCAATTACAGGTGGTGTCATGTCAAAAATAAACCCACAGTCTGCAAAGAAAAGCTACACTAGTGGCCTTAATGATACCATCAGCATCAGAATCCAGATCAGGACACAGCTCTGAGGAGTGTGTGAGAGAAATTATCACGATTTAAAGAAAATGCAGGTGGAAAAGCATTGCATTGAATGTGCTTCATGCAAACAGCTGCAATACAGAAAAATGCAATCAGTTGTAGTTGTTTGGTGAGTGGTTTATTTGGGGCTAGTAGGATCTCAAAAACATTATTTTTGAATAGTTATTAGCAAAATTAAATTAAAGTTTCCAGGTATAACAAGTCTGTGAACAGGAGGGAAAATCACAGTTCAGAGAAACCAATTTCCCTATATGTGGATGCATGATTTCAAGAGGAATAGAATTTTCCTTTTCACTGAAAACAACCTATATGCATATTGAGTGCATTAAAAAATTGCCTCAAAAATAGATTTCTAATGGTTCACCAGTACCAAACTTATAGTTTTTGTAAACAAAAGCTGTTAATCTTCTTGGCTTTTAGTGAACATAAAAGTGATGTTAACAGTTTCTCACAAAGGGACCTGGTCTCTGTTATGTTAATAGCCTTGTATTGTCAGCAAGAACAAGCCAGGTTCACAGCAGTTATATTGTTGAGCTTTACCAAAGAAGACACATAAAACCACTTCCAGAGTAAAACTTTTTATTTTTGAATAATTTAAAACTGAAGGACTGATAAAAATCAGACGCACTAAAAGAACTCAAAACAAAAGTGAGTCCTACTCTCTGTAGTTTTTTTTTATAAAGCAGAGTATACACAACACTCTAGCTTTTGGAGCAGGATGTGTGAAATGATCACAACTTAAATTACCTTCAGACATCCTCTAATGTAACTCACTGTGAAACAGAAATATTTACCAGCCACAACTTCTACTACAAAATCAATTACTTTGAATTTGAAGAAGTGAGAAGCTTCTAATTCTTTGTTTCTGCCTTCAGCATCACAGTAGAAACAAAACGTTCCTGCAGAATGTCCTTGTTCAGGTTCCTACCTGTAAAAGCAAAGCAATATTTATTATTCATGCACAAACATTTTTGTTTTTTAATTTTTAATTTTACTTTATAGCCTAACTAAACTCAAGTGAGTAGTATTTTGATTTCCAAACTGCTTGTAGCAATCATTCTTCACAAAATTGTTGGAAAAGATTTTAAAAAATAATTTTTATGTATTTAAATGATGCATGGTTACAGTCAGGAAATTTATGTCAGAAATTTGGGCGAAATCCAAACAACAATTTAAAAATTCATAAATTTGAGCTATTTATTATTGGCATTGGCTAAAAAATGTCACAAAAAAATAACTTTATAACTATATTAAGAGTTGCTGCACTGGTTGCTTTCACAATCGACTATAAGAATGGCATTTATTTCAAGCAAAAGAGTTTGAGTGTGTGTGAGTGTGTGTGTATGTACCTATGAAGACGAGTCTGTTAACATGAGGGTTTTCCTCCCAAAGCTGTGGCGTCTCATTAAACTCATAGAGGTCGTGGACCCCCTGCAGCATCACTTGGTGGGCTTTACCTATGAACGATACTACACCCTGAAAACACACACACACACACACACACACACACACACACACACACACACACACACACACACACACACACACACACACACACACACACACACACACACACACACACACACACACACACACACACCATGAGCAAATCATTAACCCACATCAGCTGAATTCTTTAAGCTGTAGAATAAAAGCTGTGTTAATCATCAGATGAACTGTTTTGTGTTGCTGTACCTTTAACCGGATGACAGTCATGGGTTCCCCGTCTTCATTACAGAACTTCTTTTCCCAAAGCAGATCCTTAAACAGGAATATGAGTGTTTACTTTTTAAATGGCTCCATCCTATTAGAGCTAATTAGTAATAGCAACAGGGATTTGAGTGTGTCTTTACTTGGATGAAGGCATTTAAAGCGTCCTCAGAGAGATCTCCAGTTGTCTCGAACGTCACCGTTAAAATACTCTAAAGGTGAAACAAAATACATAAAACTTGTTGTTGTTGGGTTGCTTTTACACACAAATGATCATTTGATTTTGTATCATTGTAGTTTGTAAAAATCTGCTAAAATACAAGAGTAAACAATCTAGAGTCAAAACACTGAGATCATTTAATATTTTAGAAGTAAAAAAAATGACAAAAATGTCAGATTTAGAAGTGAAAAATCACAAAATATGAAATAATCATACATTTTTAATAGTGTAACAAAAAAAATCAATAAGTTATTTTGAGTCCAATGACTAAAAATAAAACTTCACATGGCACCTGATTAAAAAAAAACAAAAAACCCCGACATTAGTCTTTTCTCACTCACTCCCTCAGCCATACTTCCTCACGTCATTGAAAAGGGGCACTTTGCAGATATTTGGAGGGGGAGTTGAGTTGAAGTGTTAAGGTTACACACTTCCTTGTCATTTGGTATAACAACAGAAAAACAGCATTCTCATTTACATGAAAAGAGGGACGTGATGATGGTAGAGGGGGGCTCGAATGGAGGAGGGCGTCTGGGGGACAGTAGAGATTTATGCGGGAAAGAGACTCGGAGAAAACAGACGACAATGGAGTTATTTAACCACACAAATAACCCTCATCTCTCCTCATCCTGTGGTAAAAGTTCACAGGTGTAAAGGACATGTGACAGTCTGATCAAATTCAACACAAGCAACCTTAAAAACACAGAATTAAGACTTTATGGTGTATGGCTATAGAATGGCTCTATTAGCAAGAAAACATCAATTGAATTTGATCTTAATACAAAAAAATGAACCAAGCAAGGTGGGAGTTTTCACTACAGTGTCGCAGCCCAGGGGAATGCAAAATTTTAGCCCCGAGGAGAGGGCATTCGTCCCTTTATTCTTCAGGAAATGATGTGTTGAAATAAATTAGCAAACAAAGCAAGAAAACCCCTCAGAGATGCACACAAACCTCGTCGAGATGCGGTCTCGTGGGCTTCGCAAGTCGGAGCTTCTCGGCCAGCCTTTACAATGACAAGAGATTATTAGACACCATGAAACACTTTATTTTTCTAACAATGTGATTTCAAAATGACAGCAGTGCAGCTATGACCTTCAAAAGATGCATTATTCAAATAATATCTGGAAAGAAAACCTTTAAATTTCTCACGCCTCTTAATTCACACTGAACTCACGTGTTCCCAGCCCAGGGGATTTGCTGGCTTCTTAAACCCACTGAACTTTATTCACTTTTTTTTATGGAATCATTTTAAAGACAATTGGAAGACCGACCCAATTTCTAACTACCTAAAATTTCCTGAGGTCAAACCCATCCTATGCTAAAGTTACAGCCAACAGGATCTGCTCTAACACTCAGTCACCTTAGTTATGATGGCTCTTCCTACTTGGTAAGGTGTTGGGAAATGTTTTAGTGAGAAATTTAACACTCCTCCTATTATCCCTTTAAATAAATGCAGTAACATCCTGGACAACTGCAGTCATTTAATACAGAACTGAGAGATGTAAATGTGTGTTGGCAGGCTTTGCGACCAACGTAAAAGCACCTTTAGTTGGGTATTTTGAAGCGTTTTGGGAGGATTTGTTTTGGCAGCACTTCCTGTTCTAGGAGTCATGATTTTCATGAAATAGGAAAAATTACAAGAAAATTAACAGTTTAGGCAAGCGGGAACAGCATCTCTGCAATCAAACTTTATGGAAATTCAAGAAATTTCTTCAGATTTTTATTAAAATTTCCCCATATAAATAGGGATTTGTGGCATGTTTTGTGTTTGGGTTCTTTAACTTGTGGTTATTTATGGTCAACTAAAGACACAAAGTTTTAACTTCAATCAGCAGAACGGATGAAATCTTTGCGTTTAATCTCACAGTTGTGCCGGTGCTTAATGACGACTCTAAATGGACTTGTGAATGCTTTAGAAATGGGAGTTAAATCCACCACCACCCCCAAACAAACTGTTACCCTTGTTCCCCTGCTTCTCCCTGACCTCACAAGGAGGCTAAATGTTGTGTCCAGCTGCTGCAGCCCTGCGTGCTGTTAGTACCACACAGGCAGCGCTGCGGGGGGCCGCTTCAAACAGCCAGCATGGGACCGAGGAGAGGAGGGGGGTGGCGAGACTCGAAGGCAGGGGGGAGGAAAGGAGCTATCTGTTGGGGCGAGGGGAGGCAGTGGACACACACAGCTCTAATCCTCTGCAGCTGGTCAGGAGACACTGACCCGGGCTACGTAAGAGAGCTTTAACGCGGCGGCCGGTTCATTCACATGAAGGGACGAACACCGATCCTATTCATGAGATTCTCCCGGTGATACAATATGATGATCAACCTGTGGTGTTAAAGGGGGATGTTTAATAAAAGAGTCTGTTAATTAGAGGGAAACACGGGAGCAGCATCAAAGACCGCTGGGTGGCTTTGCAGCTGAGAGAAAGTAGTAACAAAAGCCATCTATTGAGTCTAAATAAGGCTTTTCTTCCCCTATGAAGTAAGATTATCAGTTAACACCAGTTTAGCTCTAAAGATTTGATAAATGATTTTAAAAAATATAGAAAAAGTTTATGTTAGATCTCTTATAGTGTTTCTTCAGATGTAGATTTCTTGCCCACAAATGTGGGGAATTCATATTAAACTTATAAAAATGCACATTATCTAACAGGACAAAGAATATAATATCAACTGGACTTCATAAAACATCATTTAAGACCTAGTATGAAAAATCTGGATGTATTTAAAAGCTAAAATGTATATATTTAAATTTAGGACTGCAGAAATCCCTGGAAAAAAGTTTTTACCTTAATTCCCAGAACAACTTAAACCAGTAAGTTTTGCGGAGAAGAATGAACTTCCTGCTGCATCCTGGGAGTTGTAGTTATGTCACAGTATAGCTAAACCAGCGCTACATGGAACAAGTGAATGCTGCTAGAAAATTTCGCCCAAAAAGAAGAAACAATGAATTAATTACTAAGATTTATGAAGAATTAATGGAATTTAAGACCCAGTATGAATAATCTAGACATTTTTTAGACTTTTCAGACCTAGAATTTAGGTGATTACTTTTTAAAAACCCTGTAAAATCAAATTCCAAACATTTTAACAAAATTATTCTTTACTTCTAATAATAAAGTTAAACAGGTTTTGTGTTGAGCTTTTGGTTTAAAATGTGAGCTTCACAGCCCATCTATCAGCTGTTTCAACTTTTGATTTGAAAGACAGTTGCTCAGAACTTGCGACATTTTATGGTAAATGCAGATTTAATAAATGAGAACATTTCTATATTATATAAGTTTAAAAAAAGAAGTGAAAACGTACTTTGCTCCATCTGTACAGTCAAAAGAATGCAGATCCAGCACTTCAGAGAGATCCACCCTGTCAAAGAGGAGCTCATAATTATCTTTACTCAATTCAAAATCAAATCATTTCACTAAAAGTTTCAGCTTTTGCCTTAAAATAACATTAAAAATAATCCAGTGAACTAAAAAACACTCAATGTTTTGACAATGTGAATTTAATTAACCCCTCGCTGCACGGTCTTTCATGTGTTCACCCTGGTCTGAACTCTGTGGGAGTGGAGGGGCGCAGCAGAGCCCAAACACAGTCAGATCCTTCATTTAAACCGCTTTGTGTTAAAGCCTCAATAACACACAACATGCTAACACAGAGTGTGCATGGACACACACACATTTACACATATGCCATCGTGACAGGCTGAGGTCAGAGAGCAAAGACTTGCGAGTAACCGAACACTGATGTCGGCCTGATGTTTGCTCAGAGCTGTAATTTGTGTTTGTTTACGTGCACGTCTGTGCAGCAGCGTGTCGTCTGAACCGCTTCATCTTTGATACAAAGATCTAAGCAGAAGTTCCACTAAACCCAGCAGGAATCCTGACCACAGAACAGCTACTTAACCTCGTTTTCCCTTATTTGTTTGGAGAAAAGTCACTCACCTGGATCTTTGGGTTTCTACAATCTTGACAAGACCATTTATAGACCTGTTAAAAGAGAAAAAATAGATCCAACTAAATTACAATGCCTTATGTTAATTAAAAAGAGAAGATGGAAAAGAGGTAGTAATGAGGCTAACCTGACGCTGTCTCGGACTTGATTCAGTTCCTCCTCATTTACAAGGTCCGTTTTGTTGATAATAGTCAGATCTGCTAGAGCAATTTGTCTGAAAAGATCAAAAATAAATATGAATCCAAAAACTACTGCATGAATATACTCAAAGGTCAGATTTTAAAAAAGATGTATGTGTAAAAGCACTCAAATGAACATGATCTTGATATTTCTAGCTGTAAATATGTGCATGATGACTTAGAAATACAGTAAATGCTGAACTTAGATGGGAGCCGATCACCGTTTAGTTTAGAGGTGAAAAGGCAAACAATGTCAAAGAATGCAAAAGGTCATTTAACTCGTCTCCCCCTCTATTAGTGTATTTGTTCAGCAGCAACATCTGCTGGAAGACACAAACTGGAAGACAGACGTACAAATGGTTCCTGCAGCAAGTTATCAGAAAACACCTGATTTAGAAGCTACAATACCTGGCTGCTTCATTGACAAGTCCGTCTGATTTCTCTTCTTTCAGTTGCTAAAAAAACAGAGAAAACGAGGATAGTTTACACACAAAAAACTACAAAATTACTTCAAAATTATATTTAGAAATGTAAGTATGTTCTAAAACATGTAATTGTTTCCAACAACCACTCAAACTTTGACAATCTAGTAATAAATTTAAAAAATATATCAGCTTAATTCAGCTTTTAGGTCTTATCAGACACAAAACTGTCTGCATCCTGAGTCTGAGCTAAGCTTTGACCAGCGGGTGTCAATCTGACACAAATCACCAGAGCTTTGGTCTTGAATGATTAAAAAAAGAAGATTTAATACGACTTTTTATTTAAAATAGTGTGAGAACGAGAGCGGGCAGGAGTGTAATGGATATATTTTTAGACAGATATATTTTAGAAGACTGACGAGAGGAGAGGGAGGCAGGTGAGTGGACGTGACAGTCCCATTACTGTGGTCACATCTCTGATATCAATTACACAGTCGGTAGGAGTTATATCCGCCAGGATTTCCCTCCAGAGGACAGAACAGCTCAAATGCCATGAAATATGTCACTTCACTGAGCATGACACATCCAAATTAGATCCTCTTATCTGAGTGTCACTTGTCCTGATCTGCTTTAGTACCACAAAGAGGATGGGGTGTGTTTATTCACAGAGTATAAGAAGGAAATCTCAGAAGTTTAGTTGTCAGATTTATATAAAAACTCAGCTGTTGCACAAAAGCAAATATTGGTTGCTTGTGAAAATCCCATAATTATTCTTCTCTATGTTTTAGGAATAAAATGTCCCAACGAAATTGTTAAAATGTTTGCAGATCATCTGATCTGAAACTATAAAAAGATAATTTTATCGTTTCGTACCTGCAGCCCATATTTGGCATCGATGACCGTCACAATGCCTACAGCAGAAAGAAAACAAAACCAGGATCAAAGTGTGAAAACAAGATGGCACAAACTGTGTCCATTCAGCTCAGGATTTAAGTTGCCTTTTGGTGTTTGGCTCTGTTTGTTTTGGCCAATTTCTTCAAAACGGCACTTTTGGTAAACAGCTACCACCAGTATTTTGGTGTGAGGAGTAGGATGCCATTCATTCATTCAAACACTCACAGGTAAATAAAAAATGAAAAGAAGTTGTACTTACTGTAAAATCACAGTGAAATGATAGCTTTTACACCTTTCAATTTAGAAAAAGTCTGAAGAAAATCTGAGTCAAAACTCTGTTCATCTGCTTCAAAAGCTTGATCCATACATACAGAGAAAATGTCAATTTAACCAGTTTCTCATAAAATACTTTACAGGGTTTCTAGTTGGCATTAAAAGAAAAACAGACTTTAAGGGTAAAAATTCTCATTAAACTTCTTACCGTCCAAATAGATGTCACTGCCGAGCTCTGCGTCGACCCAGAACATGGAGGCCACGGCTCCTGAAGAGAGGAGTCGGTGTGTTAGGAGACCATCTGACCCAAATATGTGAACTTCACAAGGACATTCATTTGTTCTGGCAACAGATGGAAGTCCATAAATGTATTAACTTTTGCTTTTATCCTTTAAAAAGCTGGCAAATGTAAATACCACGTGTCTTTAAACCAAATGAGTTTTAACGTGTATATAAAAGCGTTTATTTGAATCTGAAGAAACTGCAGGTTAAAAGCGGTAATCTAAACTCATCCTTAATGAAGTAACGATCCATCTATTCAATTAAATTCTTAAACATTTTTCTTTTTGACTGAAGGTGAGGATCAGAAGCTTTTAAATGTTTGTGTCCACATGTGGTTTGTTTCCATTTTGCTCACAAAATGATTATTACAAGGCCCTCTGTTGCCATGGCACCCACAGCTTGTACACATAATGCAGCTTTTGTCAAACTGTCAAATGAGAATAAGACAGAATTGTAAATATTTGAAGGTTGCGTAATGAAAACACAGTTTTTGAGTGGCACGTGTCACATGAGGCATCCAACCTTTTCCTGAACAAAATCCTCCTGGGAGTCGTTATGACTGACAGCGCCGCCGGAGCCAATGACAGGCCTGTCCCGGTTGATAACGAGCCAATGACATGAAAGAGGAGTGAGGACAGCCCCTCCGTCTGAGTGTGCTCTGTTTGTTTTGACTGAGAGGTTGAGTGGTTTGTTTGTGTGTGTGTGTGTGTGTGTGTGTGTGTGTCTGCGTGTGTGCTTCCTCCTGACACTTGTCACTTAGCGACACCACCATCGTCACACCACTCGCTCTGTGATAGCCTGATTCTGGTTCTCTGATGTTTTCAGATTCTCCCCCCAAGAGATGAACGGACGGTTAAATCGTTTACGCCGGCTCTTGATGTTCCTGTCACAGCAGCACAAGTCTGATCTTCACTGTGAAAAAAAAGTCTAACTTCTGGTGTGAGTTTTACTAAATAACTAGCGAGAATTTAACAATTTACACACAGACAAACAGCAAAATGGCACCAAACAACTGCAGGACATAGTGATGGTAAAATGATTGATTCTATCCGTTTTCAGGTCATTAATAACATATTAGTGTCTCATTGATAATTTGACAAAAACTATACCAAAATGCAGAAGAAATGTGTGAAAATGTTCTTCAATCTTATTTGACCAATCTCTCGTTCTTGTGCAAATAATTTAAGTCTAATTTTATTACTGAGAAGGATCAAAAAGCATAGAACTGATTAAGTTTTTTTATTACCATGACAGAATAGCTATGTATCGCTGAACTGTCTGAGCCATAATGTACAGAATATTAAATTAATACTTTTTAAAAATACATATTTACATTTTGGATGCAAACCTAATCTTTCTACTTTTTATTTCAAACGTGCATAAATCTGATTTAAAACTATTATAAAATGATTTTAACTAAACGGATCCAAATATTTTCTTAATTATCGTGGCACTTTAAATACACACACAAAAAAATCATATTCACAATAAAGAGCACCTGAGTACTGTGATCTCTGTGGGTTTGAATGAACTTCCATGTAAAGACTAAATTAAAGAAAATATTAAAAATTAAAAACTTCAGGTGACTGTCAAAGCAAAAGAAACAAAACAAAAGCTTCCTGTTTCTCAACGCCAAAAAAATTGAACAGGTAAATAATAAAATCGCCTTATTCTAATTTTGCTGATGTTCATCACCTGGATCAGCGAGTCCAGTGGTTTCTAACAGGATGTAATCAAACTTTCCTTTCTTCTCCATCAGGTTTTCAATTGCTTTAAGACCATTGTCTCTGCAAAAAAAGCAGAAATAAAGTTAATAATCAAAAAGTGTGCATGTAAAATGCAAAAGAAAAATCATTCTATTATTAAAAACTCTTAAAAATAAAAAGGTCATGAGTATGTTGTAGTGACTGCACATACTTGACAGAGCAGCAAAGGCAGCCATTTCTCAGCTCCAGCCACTCCTCATACAGCTCTCCTGCCTGACTCACAGCAAGGGACTTCTCAAGAGCACTGCCTGCAGGAACAGGGGGAAGGCAGCTGTAACACAACAAACTTGGGGAAAAAAAAAGTGAAAAATTTTCCATCAAATGTGTAATGCTTCAGAAAATGTATACTCATTTCTAAAATAAAAGACCTAAAACAGTCTCTAAGCTAAACAGAATTGATGAATCTGAGCCTGGATACAAGTTTCTTTCTTATCTACTTAAACATTGTAACAATGCTGCCCTCTTATGATAATCTTAGGTAACATGTTACCATTCAACGATGACTTATCAAACACCAGAACTGAAATCAAACACAAAGAATTGTCATCACCTGTTGTCAAAAACCACTACTTTTGATTTGTACCTTCTCCAAATTCATTGAGAATGACAGCAATCCGTTTGTTGTGCTGTTCTGTTAAGATAAAGTTCAGGAGGGTGGTCTTCCCAGAACCTGTAAAGAATATTTGTGTGTGAAATCAATGCAATAAATATATGACTCTATTAATGACGTAAAGCAGTCTGGGTGAACATCTCAGCTGGCTAGTCTGAGACATTAATCTCCTTTCTAAGCTCATCAAAGCTGTGAGAACAGATCTCACCGAGGTAGCCTGTGATGATGGTGACCGGTATCTGCTGAGCAGGGGGACCAGGCTGGGGGTCGATGGGCACCAACTCCGGACAATCATCCTCATCCTCCATCATATAATAAAAACCTGAAATGAGGTGTAGTACTGAATGAACATCTCTCTGAAATTGTTCTGGAACTAGAATGAAAATGAGTGGAGAAGCAGTTAAATTCCAAAGAAAAACTTTGAAAGATCGCTAAAAAGGCTTGGAAAATGCAGCTTAAGGCCAGTTTATAATGTTGTATAAAAGTTTGGCTAATTGGAAGATAAGTATACATAAAAAGATGTCATCACTCAAGACTTTGACACAATATTTATTGCACACATAAGGTCTGATCTAATTAAAAAATAAAAAATTACATTCCGCTGAATGTATTTATCAAACAGTATACTTGAGTTAAGTGTAATCATAACATTTAGAAAAAGGAGACAATCTTGTTTTTGTTCCAGTTTGTTAAAAAGTTCACGAGACCTGAAAAAACACGAACTCAGTGTCAGCAGAACAGTAATTCCACTCAATAACAAACCGGTTTAGCCTACCTGTTTAATCCCCACGGATAAAACTGAATTCACAAAAAACATTCATAAATTACCACCAAGTTCAATTTTAAGTATTAACGTAGTATGACGATTTCATTCTAATACAGATTTCAAACAGTCTCTTATGCTAAGCTGTAGCTTATAACAACGTGCCACACTGACTGGTGTCCGGTAGAATTTGAAGCCGTAAAAATGGTTCCGCTTAAGCAACAACAACAATAAATGTTTCTCCTATTAAAATAAATCAGTTCGACACAAATGTGATCAATTACGATCATATTTTTATTGATATGTTTTTAATTTTGCTTCTGGCCATAATCTCTCTCATAAAACAACATAGATGTAGTAGCATACTGTAGTAATAGGAAAGTAATAGCAAACTGTGACCGCAAGAGGGAGAAAAAACACAAAAATTAGAAGCGATTCAAATAACCGTCTGGCTGCATAAGATTTATGTCCCATATAAATGTTTGCTGTTTTGTATCCGTTTCAAAAACAAATAAAAGTTTTAATTTTAAATTGGTAAATATGCTGTAACCATGCAAAAAACGTTATGATTCTCCATACTAGAAAGACAAATACCCTTAGTTTAATATAACTTTGATAATATACAAAGTTATTCCAAGCGTACCCTCTCCGTTATTTTCGTCACTTATAGAAAAAAAACTAAATCATTTTTTAATGTTCAATCAAATACAGTTGACATAATAGATTCAAATCAGATTAATAAAATAAAAGGTTTTTAACAACATAAAATAGTTTGCAGCTCCTTATTTACCTGCAAACTATTTTATGTAGTTAATATATATCTTGTAATTGGAAAAGAAAGAATCAGCAAAGATCTCACACCTGAAAGGTGAATCATTCTTCAGTTGATCATCGCAATGGTGCTAAAATACTTTTAATACCTAAAATTTAATATTTAAAAATATAAATTCAGGCAAAGAAATTGGAACAAATTGTGTTTTTGTGAGAATTTATAGGTCAGAGATATACGGTTTAACATAATAATAATAATAATAATAATAATAATAATAATAATAATAATAATAATAATAATAATAATTTTTTGAAGATGGCCAGCATGGTCTAAAAACTAGCGAAAAACACAAAACTACAAAAATGCTTGTTAAGGCTCATTTCAGCAGCGAGAGAGCGCACCTCACCCAGCCTGTCCCATCCTCACCCCTCCTCCCACCGTCGCCCTGCCGGTGTCCGACTCACTCCCTCACTCCCTCCACGGGATGCCTCAAAGCAAACGCGGAAGTTTACACCCAACGCTGCTGCTGTCGCCACAGTCAGTCTGATCACTGGCATGACAGTCGGACTGTAGGTTGGAGAGAGACAGCGAGGAGGGGCGGGGGGAGCGAGACCGCGAGGAAACACCGGAGCCGCCGCTGCCGGACCGGACTTCAGACCCGCGGATGGCCTCTCTTGGAAGCGCGGAGCGACGGGCTTTCGCTCTGAAGATCAACAGGTAGATTTCTCCTAGAAGTCCTGGTTATGTTTGAGTTGATCTGGTGACTGAAGAGAAGTAAGGAGGAGGAGGAGGAGGAGGGAGGTCTTTTGACAGTTGGAGGGGATTCTACAAACAAGAGCAGGCAGCCACATGTTGTTGCTGCAGGTTGTTTCACTTGTCCCGGATTAAAAATAAACAAAACAGACGCCTGGAAGGTTATAAACACCCAACTTTTAGTCAAATTTATAGGAAACTGATGTCACTATGGATTCATTAGGTAAACTTGTGTTTATTTCTCATACTTTGAATTAAATAGACCCAGGATTTCGACAAGAAATTTCACCTCTACTTGTCATTTCCTCATCTTGACCATGCAGATTATTTTTTCTTATGTGATCATTTCCTGTAGTGTGTGTGTGTGTGTGTGTGTGTGTGTGTGTGTGTGTGTGTGTGTGTGTGTGTGTGTGTAAGGTCTGACAGGCCCATAGAACTGGTAGAAATGTGGTCACAGTTCCTGCTGTGATTCTGGCCAGGTGTGGAGGAAGTATCTACATGGAAGTCTATTGTGTGCAATGTTTCTTCTGTTGTACAAGTCATTAAACACAAACACAGCAGTATTTTTATAGTGATTTGCACTGCAGGGCACTTACTTCTTGTATGGTCAGAGTGAATGTGTTTTGTGTGCAGACTGCAGTGAAATACAGAAAAAAGTTTGGGTCAAATTCTAAAAATTCTTCTTTAAGACAAACTATTTGTGAAAATGTGTTTGATATACTACTATACAGACAAATCCATGAGTTGTCTGATTGTTTGAATGATCTCCGCTCCAGTGTGCCTCATTCTTGCTTTTAAGAGTCAGGAGAAATCATGGCTGTTGGATTTTTTGTGCTGCGCTGTGCAGAGCTGAGCTCAGCTGCTGATAGATGCTGGAGAACTTGGGTCTCGGCCCAAACGCAGTGATGAGACAGCAGCTGGAGCTGGGAAAGGATGCTGTACAGCACTGTAAAGACGGTGCAAAACTTTTGTTGTTGTGTGCTCCAAATTAATGCACCGGTCACTTTATTATGTGCACCTTGCAGGTACTGGGTTGGATCCCCTTTTTGCATTCAGAACTGCCATAATTCTTCATGCCATAGATAAAACAAGGTGTTAGAATCATTCCTCAGAGGTTCTGCTCCATGTTGATGTGATGGCATAATGCAGATGCTGCAGATTTGTCAGCTGCACATACATGATGGGGATCTCTCGTTCCACCATGCTTCAAAAGTTCTGGACTGGATTGAGATTTGGTGTCTGTGGAGGATGTCTCATTGTCATGTTCAAGAAACCAGTTAGAGATGGTCTGATCTTTGTAACATGATGCATCATCCTGCTAGAAGCATCAGAAGATGTGTCCACTGTGGTCATAAAGACATGGACATGGTCAGCAACAACACTCAGTAGACTGATGCTTAAATGATGCTCAGTTGGTACTAAGGAACCCAAAAGAGGGAATTTGATGTTTTGAAGACAGAACATTATTCAGTTGTTGAACTGAACACTTATTTTTTTATGTTTGGCGGCTAATTTGTGGAAAAAAGTTTTAATAACCAGAATCTCAGAGTACATGACATAAAATGTAGACCTTAAAAACATTTTATTAAAATAAAGGAATAATCCTGAAAAAGAGAAGCTCTGAAACCAAATATGCAATACCGAACAAGAGAAAGGGATGAGTTCCTGAGCTGCTGCAACTTTGGCTGCTCAATAGTGCAGGAAAACTGGCTCCTACTAAAGATTTGTGTGCAGAGATTTCATAAAATTTATCAGAATTTATTTTTTTTAAACCAAATCAGTCACCTCACGCAAATCTGACAATGGTACATTTTAGTTGTTTTGAATATCATCAAATAATGTTATAATGAAACCGGGGAAATGCACTTTTTTAAACTGTAAAACCAAATATTGTTTCAGTACTTTTAGTCTGTTTTGTGTGTCTGTCAAAAATGTGCAAAACATTACAATATTTAAGAGGGAACAACCTCAGATGTGGGACAAAGAGGAACAGTCACAAGTTGAAACTCCAAGCTTGCATAAACAATCAAAAGAAGTTATCATTCTACTAAGACTAGATATATTTGCAGGTTTAATTTTAGGTTGAAACTCTTCATCCTCTGACCTTCTAAACAGCCCTTTGAGCTCTTCCTCCTGATGTCTTTATCAGGATGGAGCTTGAAGGAAATCCTGCTAAGTGAGGATGCTCAATCACTTGCTGGTTTCACTTCACTTTTTGTTGATGGCAGTTTTAGACCAGGAAATGTGTTTCTTCATATTAGCACATGAAAAAGGGAATGGAGAAGGAGTGGCTCTGTGTGTCAAAATGCAGAAAAACCCCGTCTATAATAATGCAGCTCAGTGCAGAGTTTTAACCTCATTGAGGAAAAGGATGTGATTTAAAAGCATATTATAGTGACAGGTGTGTAGACAGCTGTGCACATGCAGACCTTGTTGTTGGGTACTTTTTAGAAGGGAGGGGCTCTGGATTGAGTTTCATCTGATTTCCATTTAGCTGATGTCATCTGTTGACCCTGCTGGTGGGCCATTAAGCTGTAAGATGCGTGAAAAAGACACGCACCTTACAAAAAAAAACAATTTTGGACCTCAAATCCAGATTTCTTCTTTCAGATTTGGGACACGAGTCCTGCCAAATGACTGCCGTGTTTTTTCGTGACTCCCTTTGAGAGGAAGCTGAGTCTTGATGGTGCTGATAGCAGGACGACCCATTAAGTATGGAGACATATGATAGTGTGAGACACAGTGGGGACATCCCATTGGTGTGCTTTTCTCCTACTGTTGCGTTTGCTGCATCATTTTTAGTTTTTTGTGTGTTTCCTTCTCAAATAAGATTAAGGAGGTCAGATTTGTGGTTGGAGAAAGGACCATACACACGTCTAGTGGTCAGATTTTATATTAATTTGAATGTTTTACACAAATCATCAGGCTTTTACTCATTTCTGTCAAAAAGAACAAAGAAAATGGCTGATGTTTCATCCATTTATGACAAATAGTCCTTTGAGGGAGGTCAGTTTCACATATTCACAAGAAAAAAGTATATTTAAAGTAAAAAAATATACTGATTTTAGACATGAAATGGATCCCAAATGAGTATATCTTTCTGAGCTGTAGACAGGACATCAAGTCCCTTGGCTGTTACACATGGATGGATGGGTGGGTGGGGTAACATTCCTCCATATTAGTAAAATTGCCCCTTGTCAAGAGAGACGCAAAGGACAGTGCTCAAGATTTGTTTGAGTCAGACGCTAAAGGGTGCAACCAGAGTTTCAGGATTCAGCTCAGACCCAGAGACAGATCCTAGAACGGGTCTAGAACGTAAACATGAGGGTGGCTTCACCTCCTCGACATTTGTCACAGTCGAGCCAGGATAAATACGGGATTGTTTCACTGTAGGCAAATTGACTCTGTGTGCAATTTGAAACTGTAACTGGATGCAGGATGTAGAATTTCTTCATTTTAGAATACTATGTTTCCTCTGAGAGCATGAGGTATAACTTATGCTCCCAGGTTGTTTTATTTTGTAGGATAGACTCATAACTTCTTGTCGTAAATATCGTCTTTAGGCCTCCATGTGAAGGGTGTTGTCTCAGATTTGTGTCGAGTGCAGCTTGTTACTTGGTGCCTCAGGGAAGCTTTGATTCGAAAGAAAATCCTGGAGTTGCAAGTACCTGGAAAAAGTGTCACTTAGGTTGTTAAAGTCTTCCAGTAAATCAGATAAATGATGCAAACCTGTTGTCCTAACAGGTATCGACAGGTTCGGTAACCCTCCTCATCTTCACGCTCAGAGTGGAAGACAATCAGACTGGAAACCATGGTTTACAGCTATGTTTGTCTGCAGAGATGTATCCAGTTCAGGGTTTGAACCAGACTTAGCTTGGGGATTTTTGAAAATGACATCAGAACAGCAAGTGTAAACCTGCCAGAAAAAAGAGACAAGAAAACAACTGTCTTTCTACAGGAGTAAAATTCTCCAGCTCTCCTGAGAAGTCCCACAGATTCAATGTTGGCAGATAATAGAAGAAATTTTCTCCCAGCATTATCTCATCCAAATATAATGCTATTAGATCATGTAACATCTGCAAATGATCAATATTCAAGTGGAAGTCCCCTCTGTAGGATGGAGGCTCACTGCAGTCTCTCACAAAAAAATTTCACAATCAAAGCTAAATTTCTTCTTTAATAGATTGAGTTTTGTTTTTTCCTGTGAAGTATGATGTAATCTTTACAGTATGACAGAAAACATGAAGTCACCACGACAACCACTGATCCAAGAATAAAACTATGTGATCATATAATTCCCGCTAAAGCTGTAATTTAATTATGAACCAATTTATAGTGTGAACTGATTCAGAAAGTAATAATTCAAATTAATCCGTGTTGAGTCAAAAGTTTACAAATCATCACTACTGTGGATTAAATATGTAAACTTTCATTCAGACAGAAAAGCTTTTATTTAAATTTGAATATGATATTAAAAACGTCACATTTTAGGTGATACAGTGCCTTGCCCTTTGCATGTTTGTCAGAATACAACCACAGACTTTAATGTATTTTTGGGGTGTATTTTCTGAATATAATCCAATGCAGATCCAAATGTTCACCTGTGTGTACTTCAATCTCAAAACTGATCATTCAAAAAGACATGGACATTTACAAGAATCTTTCCACAGGACAATTAGCCATGCACTTCACATCTCAGGCTTTTATGGAAGAGTGACGAGAGAGAAAGAAAGCAATAAGAAGTCCCGTTTATAGTTTGCCTAAAGCCTTTTAGGGGACACAGGAAGAAGGAGCTGTGCTCAGATGAGACCAAAAATAAAGTTGTGGCGTAAACCTAAAACTGTACACTGAACAAATCATCTCCACTGTAAAGCATGGCGGTGGCAGCATCATGCTGTGGGGATGCTTTTCTTCAGCAGGGACAGGGAAGCTGGTCAAAGATTATAGGATGATGGATGGAGCTAAATACAGGAGAAAGACTTGAGACTGGGACGGAGGTTTACTTTCCAGCAGGACAAAGACCCTAATGATAAATCAAAGATGGACATGTATGAATAATTAATTTGGACTAATTAAAATGCTGAAACACTTCTAATTTGAGGTGGCAATCTGTTCAGGCTTTATTTTACAGTCAGATGACATCACTGAGTTGAAAGAACAGTGGTGAAGTGTGTTTTTTAGGGAGTGCCACTCTGGTTATTTTCAGAGCTCTAAAAGCTTCTGTTCTGTGTTTTTTGATGAGGCTCAGAAACCCCAGAAGCTGCTTTTTTAGACCAAAGTGGTCAACTCGAAAAACCAACTTTTTCTTTTGGCAGCAGGGTAAGGCCCAGTTCACCGTTCATGAACCTTTTGTCCTGTGCTCTAAAAACACACACCAACAAATACTCTGGGTTGAGCCTCTGTAAAAATTAATGAATTTCCAGAATAAAATCCAAAGCTTTTATTTTTTATTCTCCTGACAGGAGCTTTTGATTTTATGTAACAAAAGAGGGAGGCCCACTGATGAAAGGGACAGATGTCTGCTGTCACCAGCTGTTTGCTCTACCAGTGGTAAAATAATGTCGGCTTACTGATTACAGTTTTACTTGCCTGGTCTTTTTAAAGATGGGTCTCTAATGCCAGTCATTGTTTGCATCTATGTGCATGAAAATATAGAAAACTAGGAAAAGTTGCATTTCCTGCTGAAATACTGTTTGAATGCTGACTGCTGAAGGAATTCTATTATTTGACATAGTGAGTTGATGAGTTTTGCCTCTCCACATGGAAGGTAAACGTTATTAACACGATGGTTAAGAGTTGGGTTTATAGACGGGGCAGGGAATGTTTCCTAACAGAGATTCTGTTTTTACAAGACTTTATATTGTCTTTGTTCACCCAGAAAGCAGTAAGTTTGCTTAGATGTTCGTCATAAACATAACAGACATAAACAGAAAGCAGCTAAATTTAAATCAGGATCTTGTCAAATTCAAGAGCGACTCGATTTAAAGAGAAACCAGTTTGACCAACTTTAGGAGTCAAAGTTCCTCTGTGTATTATGGAGCTCCACCATGTGCTGATATACCTCACCTTTAGCCCCTTTAATCTCTGCAGTTTGACTCATTGCAGCTGGAGGAAACGTCTCTGAGCATGTCCTTTACAAATTAACAGCATAAGTAGTGAAGGATTTGTTTTTGTGCAGATATGAGGGGGGGTGGGGGGAGGCGTGCTCACATAACAGCTGATCACGGCGCAAGGCACAAACGTTCTGCTCTGATAAACTACTTCAGCAACCAGCAAGACCAAATAAACACCACAGCATTCAGGTGTGTGTGTCTCTGTGTGTGTGTACATGGTTAAACTTTGTTGGTACAAAGTGAAGCTTGAGTTGCACAATGTTATTCTTTCTTGTAATTGAAAACAGGAACATGTCAAAAAATTAGAATATTTTGAAAATGTTGAATAATTTTTCACTCATTTCAGAAAGTGAACCTCTGATTTTATATAGATTTTTCACTATCAAAGCAACCTGGGCATCCATTACACCTCAGCTGTACCACAGGCTGATCGCCTTCATGCCGCGCTGCATCGATGGATCTTATGTAACATAAGTTTCTGAGACACTGAATTTTAGGTTATTTTTTAAGCCATATTCATCAAAATTACAGGAAATAAAGGCTTCACTCTAAGCATAAAGAATCTATATAATACATGAGTTTCTACAGTGAGTGACAAACTCTTTCATGATATTCTAACTTTTTTAAATGTTCCTGTAAAAGTCCAGGAATCCTTGTGTTCATTTAACGCAGCTCTTTGTGAAAACACATGTATGGAGCAGCTTGTTTAGTCATTTTTGGTGAATTATGTTTCTAATTTGGAATTTAAATCTCTTTTTGAACTTGGATTGCACCTTTTAAAACCATGATTTTGTTAGTTTTTAAATGATAGTTGAACCATGTGTTTACGTAAAAGCTGGACTTTGTTCTTTGTGTGTGTGGGGTTTTTTATGCGTTACCACCCTGTGCAGACTCAACTCTGATTGGCTGGTGGAGGAGAAAGTGACTCTCTGAGCTTCTTTTTCATTTAAATAAAAAAAACATCTTCTTGTTTAATTTTCACACATTTTACACTCGCCATAACGCTGCAGCTTCTCTGACTTTGACCTTTTTGTATCGTTCCCTGCTTTGGCTGCTTACGGTCTTATGGTGATAATTAGCTACAGTGATGTTGTAACAGTCGCCATGGGGACTTGATGAACTTCTGAGGTTCACCACAGGGAAAACAGCCACCAACGTGACCCACATGCACTTTTATAAATCTTCGATGTGTGGAAATATCACAATAAACACTTTGACAACACAAACACACGCACATACACTTCAAACATGCTTTTGCACACAAAGCATGTCTTTTTATCATTTAGCTGAAACGCATAAAGGATCTGTTGTGCAGTCTTTTGGGCGGGCTCCAGTGATATGGTAGATTAATTAAAAAGAAAAAGACTGAAGTAGTCCTCAGATGGAATGTACCCAACAAACTAGGGCTTCGTCTCCCTTCTCGTCCTCTGTGCTCGCCTGTTTTTGGAGAAAGCTGCAGGCAGGCAAACGCCATCTACGCAACAAATCTGCATATCCCTTTATTCCTGTGTCATGCTGATTTCCTGCCTGCTCTGACCCTTAAATCAGGACACCATTTTTATTCCAGTATCTGCCCGTTTGCCTGAATGGCAGAGCATTTCACCACCAGCAGGGATGTGCTATTAAAAAGGGAACAAAAGTTTGAATAAAAACACCATGGCTGACTGATTTTATTCTGATGTGAGCTGGAACCAGTGTAGCAACGGTTATTAGAGGGTGTTGGCACATTTGCACAAACATTATGGTGTGTTTACATTTACATATCTTATTGGTTTATTATTTTACACTATATTTGCAAACCCAAATGTATGAATTTGCATCCTATCTTTAAGGTACTCCTCTGCAGAGATCAGACGAAACTTTGGTGGAAACTATGGAGTATATCACAACCGAACCAACTCCAATGCTTCAAGTACACCTTACATCTCTGTGGTGAGTTACCTTCCATGAAAAAAACAAGATTTTTAAAGTTTGGATGTTACTAATCTGTGCATTTGACAACCATGCAGCTAACCACCAGTTCCAGAAAGAAATAAAAGCACATTTTAAGTGCCTACAACTGAATGGCTAATCAATCACAGCAAACACAAACTCTAACGCGCTCAGTTTTACTGATATTGAGCTAAATGTTGATGTTGTCAGTAGGTATGCATGTAAAAAATGTGTTTGGAGCACATTTCATTAATAAAAATCTGAAATTGTTTCACAATAAAATAAAAAACACTGCAAAAACAAATGTTAAAAAGTCTTAACTAAATACCCGTCTAAATAAAAATGTCTACCTGCCTTTAAACTGGCTCAGTTCTGTCAATTCATCGTAAAAACAAAAAGGATTTTTCCCAGCTTGAGGCATGAAAGCCTGACCATGCAGAATGTTAAACCCAAGATTTAAAAATTGAATCTAAAATTAACAGGTAACCTGCAAAAGGATGATTAAACAGGAGTCACATGTTCTTCTAGTTAGTTCAAAGTCCAGCATCAGAATTTTGGACCTTTTTAAAGGCGATGAAGGTCTTTTTTGTTGAAAATGACATACATGGACCGAATCTCTATATGACATCAGCTTCCTTAAATTAGAAATATTTCCTAAGTGTTAAAAACTGGTCAATAAAAAAATGCCTAAAACTGTTGATTCCACAGACATTCAGCCAAAATACTACCCAGAGTTCTAACTCGTCTTGCAGTTTTGCATAAAGTTACATTTAACAAGATTTAACCCAAATCGCGACAACTCCATCAGTTCTCTTTATGAGATAATCTTACTTTAAAACTCTTCCTTGAAGGAACACCAAGCCTTTAACTATTAATACTGTATTTCACTTTGTTGTGGTAAGTGTTTTAGCCTTCAGATCAACGCATTAAAACAGATGCAGCATTTCTATAATCTCACGTCCCTCGCTCACCAAATGCTTCTGTAGTGAGGAAACTAATTCTAGCAAAATCAGAAGGTCTGCAGAAGCATTTCCTCTAATGCAGCACTGCACACGCACAGCTTTAGTGTTTGTGCCTCCACCGCTAAAGGTTTTATAAGCATATCATCCTCACATCCTCTTTGCTGTCATTAGTCCAGAGAATGTCTGACTCAGTGCAGCGTCTAGTCTCGAAGATTATACTTTGCATCTTAATAATTCCCCTGCAAAACAAGTAAATGCTTCTGCAAACATGGCTTTGTGTACTTTAGATTTAATCTGAAAGATTTTTTTTAAAGCACGAGCATATACAGTATAAGGATTAAACGTGTTTAGTGCCTTTTCATTGTTCGTAAAACTCAATACCCTGTAGTTTTCATAGAGCAATGATTCCCCCCTCTTCAGTTAAAGCCTCGCTAACATGTACAGTGCTTCTCTTTCATTTAGACAAGTAGACAGAATGATGCACAGTAATCCTTTACAGTGATTTGTTCCTCCATTACAAGTCTCTCTGTTGTACCCTCTGCCTTCATTTTGAAATTCCTGTTTTTTCCTTCACATTTCATCCTGCTTCATGCTGCTCTTCATTTTTTTGTCACAGAGTTTTCTAAAGCTCTTAAGTCTCCTGATGTATATGGATGCATTATGACATATTTGAACGTTTTTTTTTATAGTTTCTCAGTGATGAACCTTGAGCTCATCAGTTGACAGAGCTGGAGCTGCAGAGCTCAGAACAACCATCCCACCTAGAAGCATCCAAGACTGTTAATCTCTAACCTGCTTGGGAAATGGGTCAGCGCCTTGGCTGCTGACAGCCTCTGCACAGGCCTGCTTACCTTGCAGCTTACGGGGGCAAATCTTTAATATGTCTGGATTTGGGATGTGGGAGATGGGTTTTAATACTATAATCTCTGGCATGGTGGTTTGTTATTATTCAGCAGTTATGTTTCGCACAGGGATGAGAGAGGGATGCTTGTTTCGCCTGAAATGCTCAATCTGAGTTATTCTGCGTTTCTGCTGCTGCAAAAAAAGCCATAAATGTGCTTTTGTGCATGCTTGCAGCACCGCTGTGTGTGTGTTTGTATAAGCACCATGCACATGTACTTTTTGTTCCTGTGTGGTGAAAGGCTGGTTGATAAAGGGACGCCTCAGTGTTGTCACTTCCTTTATTGTGTCTGCTGGTTTTTTGTTTTTTTTTTGAGACCGCTGTTCAAACATTTTGTGTTCAGACCTTCAGCCTCTTATTTAAAACTTTAACTCAAACTCCTGATTTGGTGATGCTGAATGTTTCGCCTCAGCTCAGCCAGAGTTCTCATCTTCCAGGAATTTGAAGATGATGATAAAGAGGATCTGTTCTTTAGGTTGTGACAGTTTCAGGCAAAAAGCATTCAGCATCTGTCGAAACACACTGCAAGGCAGGTTCTCATATCCGGAGTGCGCCATTTTGTTGACTTCCTTTTTATAGTGCACTTTTCAGTTTTCAGCAGGGTAAGTCTGTAATGTTTGTTTGAGCTTTAGCAAAAGCTGAAACTTGGTTTAGTAATATAAATCATGAGTGAGGTTAAATGTGGCTCGTTTTTTTAGAAATCTAGAGGTCTTTGTGTATCTCTTTCAGCTTGCTTTTGGGTTTGCATATGACGCGCTAAAGGAACTGCATTGTTTTAATAGAAATATGTCAAATTACTAAATAAAATGTTCACATAAAATCATGTTTAGTGGTAAATTATACTAATTTTGTCTTATGTCTTAATATTGGTGCATATATCCACCTTTAGTTTGCAGAATGTATCTTTTCAGCATGTCATACTTTTTTTTAAATAGTTTTTATTGTTGTATAATCATCATTGAGTAAGCTGATAAAAATGTAGGAATCTGATTTGGCAGGGAGTTACAGTTTTCCCCACCGGCCCCTCTGATGTTTCTGCAGAGCAGCGTGCACCGATCAGAAGCATGCATGAATTTGCATTCATTTATTTTCCTTAATGCAAAATGAGAAAAAGAGTCCACGGCATGATGATTATTTCCAACCACGTGGATCTGTTATTTATAATGATAGCCTTCATTCAGTATCCTGTGCTTGCTCATGTATTTAGTGGGGGGAAAAAATGTGCTTGGGATGCATCGATGTGCAAAAACATGTCTAAAGGCAGATGGAATTTGCTCTGCTTTTCAAAAGTTGAGTAAAACAATGACTCATGTTGCTGCTGCATTTATCCCCACCCCTTTTAGGTGCACATTTATGTGCATGACTTTGCCTATTATACTTCTGTATTTTTCTCCTTTTTTCCCTCTAAACACACACTTGTGCTCAAAGTAAATCCCTAAAAGTTCTTCTAAAATACACGTAAACACCTAGATTTTATGACTCCACATTAGGCATGCTTATGAAAACAACCAGTGATATTATGTTGTAGGTTTGCATGCTTTCTGTTACTCCAGCTACAGCCTGCAGCCTGTAATCAGATTGGAGATCTGCCCAATTTTCTGCCACTTTTCATAGAGACACCTGCTCCATGCAGGTTCCTCTTTTTTATCAGCCTGCTTTCACGATAGGGATGTGTACTATCATCAGTTGATTTTCTTTTATTTGGTCTTATATACACATAAAACACTTAAGTATTTCACCTTCTTATGCCCAAACTGAGATTCGTTATGTTAAATTGATTCTTCCTGGTTATAAATCTCCACCTATTTTTGCTCTGCTTTAGGATGACTTCAGATTTACCTTTAATCTGCCATTCAGTGTGCAGGATTGAGCATTTCTGTCTAAAAATAGATCCACAGCAAGGGAAAAACAGGAGCTGACTATCTGAAATGCTGCAGTTTGTTCCAGTTTCTATTTCAGTCTGAGCTTGAGTGTATTTTGTTCCTAGACAGGTATGAGGAGTCGTGAATCAACATGTTTTGTCCTGCCTCTGTTAAAGTTGGCTTTCTGTTCCCCAGAACCTTATTTAAGGTTTTTAGATTCAACAATGACTGTATAAATAACCTCATCTGTCAGAAACATTTCGTGTTAATTCTTGATTTTGTAGAAAATGTGATTATTTTTGCTAATATAACCTTTAATTTCAGCTCTTTGACATGACATGCTGAACAAGAATGCTCTAAATGTAAACTGGAATCAATTTAAATTGAATGAATTTTCTTTAACACTTCTGCAAACTTTATGCTTCTGCTTTTTGTCTGGAAAAACCTGCATCAGTATTTGACATTTATATACATTTTTTGTCTAATCTCTGATTATTTTCTGCTTAAATGCCGAGTTACGATTTTGGATTGTGATTGTTCTGACACGTCTCTGAATTGATCAGCCTCCGTCGTATGAAGCGGTGGACCCCTTGGACCTGGAGGAGTTCCTGATGTCGCAGTTAGGAAGCGGTGACGCGGCTCTGATGCACGAACTCGGAGACTTTCCCGATGATGACCTGAGAGTGGAGCAGGTGGAGAAGGAGCGGCGCACCGTCCGACACTCCGTCCCAGAGGATGGGTGAGTTTCAGGCTGAAAAGCAGGAATCAAACTTCAAAGTTTGAAGAGAAAATATATATTTTAGCTGACGAATAAAAAGTGTTTATCATGTGAGAATGACTTCAGGATTTTACCATTTTAAATCAGAATGACTTCATCCGTTCTAAAACTATTCCATCATTTTGTTATCATTCAGAACATTTGCGTGTCCCAAGGTTTGGCCTTGATTTGAAGATAGGGGGAGAATGTAAAGGTTCTCATTTGTCTGCGAGTGTCTGCATTCAGATTGTTTTATCTGCCCTCTTTACAGACTGGAGTTGGATCCACTTGTCAGGGACTGTGTGAAGAGTTACACCCAGCCGTGGTTCATAGTCTCCAGAAGGTAGATGCTTAATTTCTGATTTATTGTGCTTATATTTGTTTTGTAGATATGTTTTGTTACATTTGCATTTTGACTTTTGACTGTTGTGTGTGTGTTAAGGTGTCAGGGGGACGGATGGAGCACGTACTCGGAGCGAACCGGCCTGCACAAAAACCTGCAGAAACAAATATTTGAGTCTGACGTGCAGCCGAAACCCAAAAACAAAACAGTAAGCATGAGAAAACTGTTCAGTTATTAGCTGAAATACCTTAACTACTTATTAAATGAACCACACCTATTCAAATCTGTTTCTTTTAAGTGAATTTAAAGAGTCAAAATTTAGGTTATTGCATCAGAATAATCCTTGAACATTCCTCAAACTATAACTCTCTGCAAACAGGCATTACCTGACATCATCTCTGTGTTATCACATGGCCACTTGGTATAAAAAGTAATGTGCAGGTTACATATGTTTATTTTAAACCACTATATGCCATAAAAATATTCAGTTTTCCTGCTGACTGAATTTTAACCTGACCGCCAGCCTTCAGGTGAATCAGGACCGCCCACAATGATTTCAATGCTGATGGAAGAACAACAATGCAGATTGAATTCTCCAAAATCCCAACACTGTCATAGAACTAAATGAAAGTCCACTCCATGATATTCTCTGACATTGTAAATTTACACATTTATAAGAAACAAGGTCTAAACTTTCAGGATTAAAGTCTGAGATTGTTAAATCATAAATTTTAGCCCCCAAAAAATCTCTGAGAATAAAGTTTACAAGAAGGACAACTGGAAATCTCTCTAAGGTTTAGATGGTACATTTGGAGGGGAAAATCTTACAAATGTATGAAAATCATTGTGTGCAAAAAGGTGAAAAGTCTTCCCATCATTTAGATTTAGTTTATTGTCACAGTTCACTAGTACAAGGCAACAAAAGGCAGACATATGAGAATATCAAACTTTTTCACATAATTTCCTGGAATTTTCCCACTCTTCTTACCTCCATTTTTTATTCTTTATTTTTTCCACACTGGTCCTTATGAGCTGTCATAGTATAGAAATCAATGTTAAAGTAACTTTTTTCCTCATTAAATATAATTTAAGACCCAAAATAATAAAGAGTGTATGAACAAGACCTACTTTGTACTTGAATGCTGATGAGCTGGATTTAGTTAAAGTGCCTTTTGTGAAGAGAAGACACTTTAGTGAGAGCAGTATGGCAGTCCATACTGATCAAGGCCTGAGAAATGTGAATGTGAAATGTGAGGGGGTGGGTGCTTTAATACTGAACACAACAGTGTGTTGTTATTCCCGTCACTCTTTCTACAGCAGCAGTGGCCCTTTTAAGTTTATTCAGACTTCTGTGCACAGAACAACATGCACATTTTACAGAGTTCAGCCTCTACTGTTGATATTTAACCAGGCTGGTTATTGCACATTGAACAATAGAAGGTGTGGAGTATTATGCATGCAGCAAACAGATCATTAACATCTATATGACGGTTTCAGCATCATTGCCTTTTTCATGTTGATTCTATTGGATTCCATTGTGATACTTTTGCCCCCTTTTGTAACTTTTTTGGCTCCCAGAGTCAAGCAGTCCCAGCCATCCAGTCAGGACCACCCCCACCCCCTTCTGTTGCTCGCTAGCTTTGGTTAATCACCCAAACCAAAAAGCCTCCTATTTCGGCTGCAGGATTCCCATCATCTGTATGCCAAAGAGGGAGAGAGTGAGCCAGAGGAGCAGGAAGAACAGCACCATTGTCCTTCAGCCATTAACAGCCATGGGCCAATCTGCTCTGACAAAAGGCCCCGGGTTTGTGGTGCGATGGTCTCTTGGAGGCTGAACGGGGCGCAGCTCCATCAGGGTGGATGCTCGGTCAGCGTTGCCCTGTAGTGTGAGAGCCTGGATGTGAGTTTGATGGATGATGGGAGTGAAAGAGACAAGAAGAGGGGGGGGGGGGGGGGGGGGGGGGCAGTAGGGAGCATTCCAATAATGCAGCAAGGGAGCTGTGAAGTTACACCATGTTTCTTAAATGTTTTTAAATATTTCTAGCTAAGAGTCAACTATGGCAGAACTAGTTTGAAGAAAAACTGTCATGTTTAGGATCATATTGATCCAACTACCTTTTTTTTTTTTTTATACAATTTTATTAATTATTCATGATCAAATATATTTATCTCTCAGTCTCTGAGCACATCTGCACAACACATAATAGAATTATTTAGATGTGTAAGTTATTGCAGATGCCTGGTGCCTTTTTTTATTTGCTGCTGGGACAGAATTGTTTGCAGAGGACTGGTTGTCAAAATAATCCTGAATCCAGCAAGTCGGTTCTCTCTGGGGCTGTTGTAGCTCAGATCTCTTGTTTTGTCTGATGAGCTGTAAACCAGCTGGCTGTTCTCTGATTACAGAACTCTCAGCTAAAACATGAGAGGGATGTAACTCACTGACTCCTATTTTTTCATTTAACTTAAGGTGCTTTAACCTTTTAGGCCTAACTTTGCCGTCAACAGGATGCTTCTCTTGTGTTTTCTACTTTACGTAATTGCCTTAAGACCAAAACAAGGCAGTCTAGACATTTTAAATGCTTGCCATCAGAACCAGAGATCTCCAGTTTATCTGCTGTTTTATTCGATTCTTACTTCATTAAACTTTTTTTAAATCGCAGATCAGGTCTCCAAGTCTAGCAGGGCTGACCGAAGACTCGGATCGCACTTTGACCTCGAGTGATTTTAACTTGCGAAGTTTGGCTCCGGACACGAGGGTGGAGTGTCTTCTGACCTTCAGCAACCACGAGGAGCTGGATCGATTGAACCAGGATGCACGGCAGGAAAACAGGCCCTCCGAGCTGTTTGCTCTTTACCCACCACCAGACGAGGTGAGAAAATTAGAGTTAACACGCTACGTGTGCTTAATGTGACCTCAGATTGGCATTGAATGCTTATAACTCAAAATGTATCTGTTCTTTATCCAATAAAATCAGTTTAAACATTCAATACTTGAACTCTTTTTATTAAAATCAAACATTTCTATTTCATTTCCGCTGTGACATCTGTGTTTCATTCATTTGAGCTCCTTGAACTGCTTTGCTGTGGCGTTTCAGGACGATGCTGTGGAAATCCGTCCCGTTCCCGACTGCCCCAAAGAACACACTGGAGAGCGCATCCTGATCCGATGCCAAGCCATAAAGTACGTCACACATTTTCATTAGATTGTAGGAGGGAGAATAGTTTTATCATTTCAGCAGCTGTTTATTGTGTATGATGGACAAGAAGCCAACAGTTTCAGACATTGTTTATGAAAATGAGCTTTTAAAGATACAGCTTTTCACATCTGATCAAGTCTAAGTAGCTATTTGTAAACACAACAATGTACGAGGGAGTGCGGTGGATTTCATCTCCATAATGTCTTCACTCCTCCCTCCATCTGTAAAGCTCTTTCATTCACATTAACCCAAACACTGTTTCCAGGCTTCGGATCTCTTTTGTCCCTGTGCAGCTCACAGCTGCCAAAAGTTTGAGCTGAGCTTATTTCTCGACTTGTGGTTTGGCAGCATCACCTCTGATCCTGTTAGCCCTCAGTCCAACATGCCATCACTTACTCTTTAGCTGCATCCCATCATAACAACAATTTACAGGAATAGAATGGATTTTTAGAGCAGCAAATGTAAAAACAGATTTGGCAGCGAGTGAATTATATTTTTCCTTTTTCCCCCAGGTTTGAAATTGACATCGAGCCCATATTCGCCACCCTAGCCTTATACGACCTAAAAGAGAAGAAAAAGGTAAGAAAAGGTCATTTTACAATATCAACACTTTAACTGTTCTTACATTTTTATTAATTTATTGTTTATTTTTGTTAAAGGAGTACATTTTTACAGCACCAACATAAATGATCCCACTATGTTTTCTTGTACTAATATGAGTTTAGGTCATATTTGTTTGGGAACTGTGTGTTAATGAGCTATTTATGCCCACATGTATTGTTTATGGACTGGAATTTTTCTCCCCTTGAATTCAATTTAACAAAAAATATTATTACTATTTTTGTTATTGTTGAGCAAAATGAGAAAAATGTTTTAAAGCACATTAGGAAAATATTTTTATGAGGCCAAATGCTATTTTTAGATGCTTTCGAGGAAATGTCCCCATTCATTTGGTGTCAATTATCAAAATTATGTCCCGTAATTTCACTAGTTTTATTGTTAAAACTGTCTCTGGACATTTAAAAAAAGAATCCATAAAAACACCTGTTTTTAAAAACAAAGAACCAAAGTAACTTGGATTATATTTCTATTTCTTGGGTTGTGTTGTTGTGCCAGCCTCTGAGTGGTTTGATTAGTGCTCTGAAGATTGAATTGCCAGGTAATTACCGTGCAGTGCTTGGAAACGTGCCAGATTCGGTGTTGAAATAAGTGAAAGTGAAACATCAATACCAGTTCAGTGATTGCTTGTTGTCTGTTTCACGTGAAGTGGAAGACGAAATATATTTAAATTCATGAAGAGGTCCTAAAGAGTCCTAAAAATGACAAAGTTGGCCATAAAATGTAAAATAAGTTGCTTGTAGTTTTCTTTTGCATGTCATATTTCTCCTGCTGATACAGGGGGGTCTGTTTCTTTGCGCGGCAGTGAGGGATCAATGTAATCTATAGGGTTTTATGGAGGAATCATCCTCTTATTTTTTATTTCCTGGAGGCGGGGTCATCTTACTGCATCATGTTTTCCCTCCCAGCCACTCTAAGCTGTGGCTGTTTTGGATGTTTTCTGTAGATTTGCAGAACTGAACACTTTTCAGGGTGAAAGGCCTGGAAAGATTAAGTGCTCACAGAGATCTCAGATGGGGCTTTTAGATTTGTCCTCCCCCCTTATCAGCGTTGCCCTCGTGCTCTCTGCTCTTGCAGGCTTGTCTGCGAGACTAATAGCTCTAAGATTCCTTTCTGGCTGAGAGAGGGAGATTTAAAGCCACTTATTGTTAAAAATGGGCTGCAGTAAAAGACGTTTTGAAGTAACAGCCCATATATAACATCTTTCATGTGCATGCAGAAGAAGATTAATTGTCAAAGAGTTCTAAATGGTGACATTGTGCTGATGGTTTTTGCTGAATGTGCTGCAGATCTGAAGCGTGTCCCTGTGAAGGTTAACAACTTCCTGTGTGTTACGTTTAAAAGAGACAGATGCAGATTGTTAAAGAGCGATAAAGCATCTTTCTGTTGGAGTGAAGGGGAAACTGTCAGTCTTGTTTTGTCACGTTTGGTTTCAGCCGAACCTTTGACCTACTTATCTCTTTTTTTCTGCTTTAATGTTTATTTTTACTTCCTGCTGCGGCTCTCCTCGGTGCACTTGTTTTACGTTCTTCTTCTCTGCAGCTTTAAACTCTTCCTCGGTCCTCCAGCATCCCTTTGTGCCGCCTCCTGTGACTCATGAAAAATAGTTTGTTTTCGCTCACATCACTTAACGCTGTTTTACATTCGTGCAATGTGCGGCAGATGTTCACCAAATGCCATATTAAAGCTGTGGTTATTAAACACGTCTCTCCGGTCCACCAGTCTGTTGGAAGCAGGTTTCGACCCTACAAGTGGCCTAGTTATGAAAGCAAACACGTGGATATAAAACAGACAGGGGTTTTAGAGGAGGCACGCACACGTCCATGAAGCTGTGCAGTAGGAGAGCTGTGTGCGTTCAGCAGCTGCCACTAAAATCTGTTTTGATCGAAGCTTCGCTAATTTAGCAACACCAGATGTTCTCCGTCAGAGAATACAGAGGTTGTGGCTGAGAGGCGGACACGAGTTATTACGAAAGATGTTATGTTTAAGAAGCTTATTGCATTCCTTGTGTCTCATGAATAACTTGGTGGACACTTGCCCTTTGTTTGACATGTTTGTTTTATTTTAATGAGTGAATGCTTTGACTATACTTAAGAAGCCTCATTTTAGGTGAACCGGGTCATTTCCATCATGGATTTTGCAGTTATTTTTTGCATTCAGGCCTTTTCAGACAAACATTTTTAAAAGACGTAAGAAATTATCCTTATCTTGGTGTGTAATCTGGTCAGAGTTTAGTTGGTTTTCTGTGAATTTTGTTAACATGTCTGTCAGGTTTTGGGTTTCTTTGGTCTGGTCAGTGTATAACAGTCCTGAGGGATGAGCAGTGTGCCGGAGGGTGGTTTAAACCTCTGCAACAAGGAGGATCACATGACACACAGCAGGTCCAGTCAGACCAGAACATATGGCCGTGTTCTTGCCCTGAGGTCATTTAGAGGGGAGAAGAGAAAATACAGAGTGGACTAAACGTACAATGTGCCAGAACCAACATCAAATCAGTTTTTATTTAGGAAAAAAAAGTCATTTTTTTGTTGGAATTTTGCTCCAATTTAAAAAAATCCCTGCTTTGATTTAGTTGTTGTATAGAAATTATGTTTTCACTTTTTTTTTTTTTTGTTTTCCCTGCAGATATCAGAGAACTTCTACTGTGATCTCAACTCAGAACAGTTTAAAAACTTCTTGAAGCCTCACACTCCACATGTGGATCCCTCCACTCTGGCTAGATCTGGCATCTTCTCCGTTACCTATCCTTCTCCAGACATCTACCTGGTCATCAGGGTAAATAGAAAATCCATTATTTTGATTAGAAAAGTGGCAGAGTTTGTCTGTTTTTGTTGTTTTGGTTTGGAATCTCACTGTAATCCAATGCGTACTTGAATATTTGCCAGCCAATATGGATTTTTGGTTCTGAAATGTGCTGATCTTCTCAGATGACTTTGTGTACTTCCTGTACGTGTTTCAGATTGAGAAGGTTCTGCAGCAAGGAGAGATCAGTGAATGTGCTGACCCTTATATAACAATGAGGGAAAGTGACTCTTCGAAGGTAACGGTTTCCTTTTCGTGCCACTTTGCAGAAAAATGTTGTCCGTTTGGCCTTTTGTCTTCCTTAAGTCCTGATAACGCTCACTGTGGGTACGATATGTGTTGCTACAATTAACACTAATGAATTCTGGGTAAAATATTTTGCAGAACAAGGACAAACTTGAGAAGCTACGAAACCAGGCCGAGACGTTTTGCCAGAGGCTGGGCCGCTATCGCATGCCTCTGGCCTGGGCGACCGTTAACGTCATGGACGTCATTTCGACTGCCACGTTAGACCGCGACGTCACTGACTCTGATAGTACAAAGGGAGGTGTGTTCTGGGTGGTTAGACAGTAATAAATGACTGTTCAGTATGTGTGTGTCTTGATATTTTAGGAGGTTAGTAGGAGATCTGTTTGTTTTGAAATCCATTCAGAATGCTTTTTCCTCCTATAATAAAGTGTCCAAAAATAATATTTTAATCCATCTAACACAAGCCATTTATCTTCAAATGATAATTATTGTAAAGTGGCATTTTTTAATTAACTAATTAGGGGGGGAAACAACCTTATTATGTCTCAGCAGCTCTTTTATTGCTAAATCAAGCATCGCTGTAGGTGTTCATGATAATATGAGTAACACAGTGGAGGCTGAGGCAGTTGAGATCAGATATGTGATGGTTGTCACATCAGAATTATCTCTGAGAGCATCGTTTAATCCTGTTCAAACCTAAAACTACGATGTCAAAGTTATTAAGTTTCGTATTACTACCTAATGTTAGTATTTTTACATTATTATAAAAATGCACACAGAAATTGTTTAATACATCATCAGGTCAGAAACTGTCTGGTCATCTATTTCACTGATTCTTTTTTTAAAAGGTAAATCGAGCAGTATTGACCGAAAAGCACAGCTTCCCAGGAGGAACTCTGAGCGTTTCAGTACCGTCGACGATCAGTTCTGCAACGTTTCTGGTTTCAAACCTGCAACCATCACTATCACCACCATCTTCAAACAGGTCAGATGGTCTTTCTGGCATGAAGGCGAATAAATCTGTGAAATATTTCAAAAGATACGGTTTGACACTCAGACGAGGTTGTGGTCTCAGCTCGGCCTCGTCTCACTGGTTAATCAAAAATGTGATGTAATGCATTCCTACAAGCCCTTGTAATGTTTTTATCACAAAAGGATGCTTTTAAAGATTCCTTGTTTGCCATACTGGTCATTTTTTTCTTTGTTAAACAAAATATTTATGTGTGTTATTGTACCAGGAGGGAGATCGACTGAGTGATGAAGATTTGCTGAAGTTTCTTGCAGAGATTAAGAAAACCTCGACTCCACAGAGAAGAATCAAAACCATACCAGGTCACCTTTCAATACATTTATAAAAGTTGTTTTCTTCCTCCTTGTTTCATGTCTTTATGCTAAAGGATCTGGTTTCTGGCATTCAGCTGACAGAACGAGTTTACCCTAAAAGCAGTGTTGATGAGATCTACATTCAAGGATCCTAAGAACTGAAAGCTCTGCCTCCCATTTTACTTTTAGATGCTTTAGGAACCACAAGTAACCCTGCAGTCTAAGAGTGAAATGCTCTGATAGGGCATCTGGAACAAGAAGATCTCTAATAGATGATGGAGCCTTTAGAGCTTTATATGTTAGAACAGGAGTCAATGAAATTATGCTAAAAAATATGATCTCTCATCAAAACTCTGGAGGTAGCATTCTGGATCAGCTGGAGGCTCTAAAGTTTTCAACATCCCGATTTGAGAGAATTTGCAATAATCAAGTCTGAAAGTAATGAATGCATGGACTAGTTTCTCTGCACCTCTTTGGGTTAAGATGTTTCTAATTTTAGCAATATTACGCAGATGCAAATCAAACCAAGAACATGCATTTCCCTGAATTCAGCTCTTTTCTTCTTGTTTCTGTGTTGATTCTCTGCAGAGTTCAGAGACGTGATCTGCTTTATTCAGTTTGCTGCAATCTTTGACTCATGTTGTGTCTTCTAGGCTGCATAAAGCTGGACATGTCTCCAGTCCATGACACTCCACTGGCCTGTTTGTCCACTGAGCTCATCCCTCTCATCCCAGTGGCTGAGAAAAACATTCGGCCAGTTAAGGAGGTTCTGGAGTTCCCCTCTAGTGAGGTTTATGTCCCTCACAACATCTACAGGTGGGGGGAGCTTTTATACCATTCTCCATTTCTTTTTCTCTCTGTATTCTGTTAAAGGTTCATTTTATTCCAAAGTATATGATTTTTGAGTTTCAGAAAGTTAAACTGCTTCATTGAACAAAGGAAAAGTAAACAAAGTGGATGTATGAGGTTCAAACATGTTAGTTTGCTCTTGCAGATTATTTCTTGAACACGCCTGAGGCAACAAGAACACTCGAAGGTTGCCTCAGTCAACAGCCGACATTAAATGTGACTTTTTTCCTAACAAACATTCCACCTACGTTTTTATAGAAACTTTGTGTTTTAACACTATGCTTCATAAATGTAGAGGTTTATTTCTACCTAATTTGAACACAGGAACAGATGTTCTGCAATGTAATGTTTTTGTGAGACAAATCTGTAATAGTTTTACAATGTGGGAGTCCAAAAAAGTATATATATATATATATATATATGTTTTTTTTTTAATTAACCTCCAAATTTCTACTGTAAGTTACTCTTGTGTTTGTATTTCTGACGTTGTCCCTTACCTTAAATATTTCTGTAGAGGTGGCACCACCTAGTGGCCTGTGTTTGATCTTTTTGTGTAACCTGCATGTTTTAATATATTTTTTTTTACGTTACATGTTAATTTACCAGAGATTCTTTTTCTCTCTGTCTGTGTAGGAACCTGCTCTTCATCTACCCCCTGAAGCTGAACTTCGTCAACAGGCTCACATCAGCCAGAAACATCACCATCAAAATCCAGTTTATGTGTGGAGAGGACCTGAGCTGCGCTCTACCTGTGAGTACCATGGTTTATATATCAGTCAGTCAGTGTTGTGTTTGTGAACAGGAGATTATTTTGATTATTTTTGTTTGTTTCAGGTCATTTTTGGAAAATCAAGTGGACCAGAGTTTTTGCAAGAAGTCTACACCCCTGTTACCTACCATAACAAGTAAGAGCACACTATTAAAACACATTTTCTGCAAAGTTGGGTTTCCCTGTTTAATTTAAATGAACAAAAAATGTCAGCATTTTTGGTTTGTGGGGTGAGTAGTTCTTAGAGTTAAGGAGAGTCATTTCCATACATGCATAAATGAGTGAGGAGAGAGATTTTGTAAGTTGTGCATGTAAGGTGATGGAAGGAGATCTTGCATAGGTGGTTATATGAGAATCAAAGGTGAAGTGTGCGTCTATTTTAACACCAAGGTTGGTAACTGATGGGGAGAGGGAAATGTTGTGAGCTGACAAAGTGACGCTGGTTATAGGAGATGACCAGATCCGCCTACCGTCCAATGATGGCTTCTGTCTTGGAGGGGTTTAATTGCAGAAGGTTTTGGCATATCCACACTTTTATCTCCTCCAGACATACAGCAAGTTTAGATTATTGTGATGTTGATGATGAAGATGGAGATACAGAAGAATGAGGAGCTGCAGCTGTTGTTTTAATAAATGGCAGATGGGTTTGTAATTTGATATAAGACATCAGGATCATGAGTGGATTTTTTTGAGCAGTTGTCTAAATGTGGTAATTTTTTTTAAGGCAGGAGGGAAATGATCAGTTTGGAGGGAGTGGTTTAGAAAGAAGAATAAACTTTTTCTGATCTTAATTAGATGTTTTTTAACCCTTCAATGTCAAAAGGTGTAACTCCCTTCCTCTTCCATCCTTGCCTTCACCTTTTTATTTGTGTTGTTTCCTCATGTTAACTCCTGCTTCCTTCTCTCCCAGGTCTCCAGACTTCTACGAGGAAATGAAAGTTGCTCTTCCAGCCCGTCTGACTGACAGACATCACTTGCTCTTCACTTTCTACCACATCAGCTGTCAGCAGAAACAGAACCAGAGCGGCGGCGGCGAGATGCTCATTGGCTACTCTGTGAGATTTTTTTCCCTCAACTCAGAACAAAATTTTGTGTCTGACTTCCACATTTTCACCCAAATCTTTTCTGACTTACTGAATCAGTTGTTTGTATTTGACACAGTGGCTGCCCATATTGAACAGAGACCGCCTGCAGACCGGTCAGTTCTGTCTGCCCATCATCTTGGATCGACTTCCTGTCAACTACTCACTGCACACGCCAGAGGTACTGGAAACATCTATCAGATGATCATCAATGGATGCTGAAACAATGAGCCAAATTAAACTATTAAAATATTTATAATAAGGATGTATCTTTATCTCCTGTTTTTTGTAGAAACTTCCTCCTCAGGTTCCTCCTGTTAAGTGGATGGAGGGTCATAAAGAACTCTTCAACCTTGAGATCCAGGCTGTGTCGTCTGTTCACAACGAGGTGAGTAATCACGTTACTGTTTAAACGTAGCTTTTCTGTTTTTTAAGTTCTACACTGTAACGAGTAACCCGTCTCCTGCAGGACAACCACCTGGAGCGTTTCTTCACCCTGTGCTATGCCTTGGAGGGTGGAGTGACCTTCCCTCTGTGGGTCAGGGGCGAGAAGATTCCTGAGAACAAGCTGGAGCACGAGCTGAAGCTCAGCCTCATATCTCTGTCCTCCTCCAGCTTAGAGCCGCTGGTCCTCTTCCTCCACGTGGTGCTAGATAAACTCTTCACCCTCATCATGCAGCCCATGGTCATTGCTGGTCAGGCTGGTGAGGAGTTACCTTAAGTTCAACTGTCTCTGTCTGTAAATTGATGCTCTAACAGCATATTTTTTCTGTGATAATAATTGCATTTTCTGTTCTTCAGCCAACCTGTCCCAGATAGCCTTCGAGTCCGTGGTGTCTATCGTCAACAGTCTCCACACTAGCCAGGAGCTGATCAAGGATCAGCTGGGCCGGAACGTCCTCCTGGTGACTTACCTGTACTGGGTGTTTCGTCTTCCTGATCCCCTTCAAGACGCACAGAGCTCAGGTACTGGCAGTCATCATGAGTTTGAGCATCGTAATTTTGAGAATTACGAATTTTTCACCTTGTGTGAACTCACATCCAGGTCTGGGGAGTTCGATACCTTCATCAGAGAGTCGGTACAGCACCATGGGCCGGGCCACGGCGTCCTCGGTGGGGAACATGCTTCTCCAGTCCAGGCTTCGCAGCAGCAGCAACCCAGACATCCCCGCTCAGCAAATGTCAGCTGAAGATGCCGAGGTCAAAAATATTCTCTCTGCCAAGGTGCTCACGAGTTTCATTAAACTAAACCTCCATCTTTTTATTGCAACTCAAAAAGAGAGATGTTGGAAAGTGACATCGCTGCTAATTTGACTCCAGTTTTTACTGAAACTCCATATTTTATCAATCTGTTACTTAAAATTTGTTTAAAACAACCCAAAACATGCAGCACAGTATGTAAATATCCCAGCATGCCTGTTCATACTCCATTTACTGTTCTCCCCTACAGTACATTAGGTATTATAATGCCCAGCAGACTCCCACTTTAATGAGTGCATCCATCACATTCAGTGTTTCTGTCTGCAGGGCCACAACAACCCCGGCAGCCGCATGTCCACCTATGTGGATGTTAACAACCACCAGAACCCCGCAGGCAGCACCAGGCCCTCCAACAGGAAGGTACTGCCTTTAAATAACCTCCCTGGCACTTTTATATGTTACAGTTTATGTTCTTTGTTTTTTATAGACAAATAAAGAGCAAACGGAACATTTATTGGGGTGTATATATTTATGTTCCTGCTCAGTGAATTTGTTGTTTGGGATATTTTTCTTTTACTGAATAAAATTAAACGAGAAAATCATTTTTTCATAACATTTAATTGATTTCATGCAGACTAAAATAAAAAAGTGATTATTTCTGTCAAATACTAGAGAAGCTCTTCACTTGGTTTTATTGTTTCTTTATTCAAATTTATATACAGTTTATGCTCTGCTCTTGTTTAATTATAGACGATTTTCTTGTTTGTATTTATTTCATGTAAGATAGGTTTTGTACACTTTGATATCATTAATTTATTATTACAGTATTAATTTGAAAGTCGTCCATTCCTTAACAAATATAATGTGAGTGGGAAAAAATGCTGCTTTTGTAAAATAATTTCATAAAGCATTTTATTCTGCTTTCACGATTTAGTCTAACTGTGAAACTTTTTAACTATTTTCACAATAATTTGTTGGTTGATCTGAGAGGAAAAAATAACCAGAGCAGATTTTCCATTTTATCTGTATTTAGTGCTTCTAATACCAAAATCTAAACCTATTACCATTTGGAGCATGACTGGAGCTTTTCAGCCTCCAGTTTCTCGTGCAAACCACAAGGTGGGAGTCTAACACTGAGGAATCTGTTGGTCTGGTTTTCTTTGCATTTTGCTGAGTTTTAGAATGAATGGCAGTAGTATTCAGTTATTTAAGGGCTCAGGTGCTGTATTTGTGAAGGTAATTTTTGCTACTCTTTGTGTGTTTTCCCCTCTTGCAGCAGTTTCATGAGGAGCTCGCCCTGCAGATGGTCGTCAGCACCGGAGTCTGCAGAGAAAATGCCTACAAATACGCCTGGTACTTCTTTGAGCTGTTGGTCAGTGTTTATCTTTCATTATTCCTTTTTTATTGACTTTATTTTAAATAATGCTTAGATTTTAATTAAAATAAGCGTTGACATTTGTTTAAATGCTAGATTGATTTAAAAAAATGAAACTGAAACAATACAAAGGGCTTTTTTCTGCTTTTAATGTCACAAAAAGATTCTTAAACTTAAAAAAAGCCTCTTTTCTTATTAGGTGAAGTGATCAATTTATGCTTAAATAATAAATGGATGCATTTTGATTATTTTTAATTTGCACATCAGGTTGTTTAGCAGTTGTCTCTCAGATAGATTGTGTGTTTGCTAATTTGTGGCTCTTCTTTGTGTGACGTCCTAAACAGGTGAAAAGCATGGCTCAGCACGTGTCTCAGCTGGACAAGCGCAGTGTTCCTCGAAGGAGTCGTTTCTCTGACAGATTTAAAGATGACATCACCACCATCGTCTCCGTGGTTACCGCCGAGATTTGCTCGCTCCTCGCCAAACAGCAAATGGTAAGGAGCAAAAGACGAGACAGGTGCCATGAATGTAATTTAAGCACATTTCCCGACTTTGAAACAAACCAAATCTTTCATAAAAAATGAATGCACCTTCTGTTCTCCGGGGAAAAAGTTGCAGCTGTAGTGTACATGTTGTCTGTGTCCTCCAAACAACAGGGAGCTGGAGGTGTTAATTATATTTGCCTCTGAGGTAACAAAAGCTCAGCTTGCTCAGCGAGATGCTTGGTGAGATCCGGTCAGTGCAGCTCACTGATTGCTCTTTGTTGACTGTAGATTCAGGAAGTAGAGCAAGCAGAGAAAATCAACATCAGCCTGGCCTTCTTCCTCTATGACCTGCTGTCGCTCATGGATCGAGGATTCGTCTTCCAGCTGGTGAAAAACTACTGCAACCAGGTAGAAAAGTACTCAAACCCAACCATACCCAAATAGTGTTTTTGTTTAATGATTTTCAGAAGATTTTGTGACGCACCTATATTGATTCTGAAGTACTTTTTATGCAATAATTACCCTGTTTATGGTTTCTTTTTTTAATAGATGTCAGCAAAAAGCACTTCTATGCCAACGCTGATCACCATGCGTCTGGATTTCTTACGAATCCTCTGCAGCCATGAACACTACCTCAACCTGAACCTGTTTTTCAGCAGCCCCGCTTCAGCGCCCACCTCTCCGTGTCCATCCATCTCCTCTCAGGTGGGCCCACTTCTGTCGCCAAACGTAGACTTTGTGATTCAGCTAGTCAAGTTGATTCACACCCTAAAACAAAACAAAAGCACACCAGGATGGAGCACACACTGATCACCTCATTTTTTCCCTTTTATTTAAAAGGCAACTTGTTGAAAATCATTCCATTAAAGAGCATTTCTCCACTGTCTTTGCTTCTCTCGTGTTGTCATTTCAGAGTTCCGGTTCATATGGTTTCCAGGAGCAGCAGAGGATCTTGGCGCTGTTTGATCTCACTCAGGAATTCAAGCAACAGCATTACCTCACTGGTCTGCTCCTAACAGAACTCGGCGCAGCACTAGACATGGAGTCAGAGGGGTACGGGGGCCATTTGAAAATATATCCTACAAATGTAGAACACCTTAGCCTCATTGGGTTTAATCAAACTGGTGAAATGTGTGTTTCTGCAGAGGGAAAGTTCAAAGAAAGGCTATCAACGCAATTTACAGCCTGCTGTGTTCTCATGATTTGGATCAGCGCTGTGACAAGTCTGAGGTCAGAGCCAAAGTGGCTGCTCTCTACCTCCCCCTGGTGGGGATCATTATAGACTCCACTAACTACCTAGATTTCACAGGTAGGTGCAAAATTACACACACTAAATGTATGTTTTCTTTATTTTCTTCAATTTGGTTGTTAATGAGAGCCTTTTGTGATGTTTTGGAGCTGAAAACTGATTTTGTGGAATTTGCTCTTAATGAGGTTCAACAGGGTTAAAGGGTAGTGAGTTGCCTCTAATCAGCAATTATCCACTAACTTTGTTTTTGTATGTAGCTGGACCCATCCATCTTGCTCCACCCTGACATAAATGTGTTAATCCTTACATCTATCTATTTTACCTCTAATTGATTTCCTCTATTAAGGCCGTAACGCCTATCTACTTACATTTAAAAATTTTGGCGCGTTTGCCTCCTTACAGTGAGTGGGAAAAGCAAGGTGGGCGAACCCGAGGAAGACCTTGAAAACGTACCACCTATCAATCAGTCCGTTGCCATGGCGATTGCCGGGAACCCCTTCAACACCCTGGGCCGGAACGTTCTCGTCTCCATGGCATCCTTGGTAAGCTCCTAATTTTTTAATCGTCTAGACGATAGCAGCATATTAAGGTTTGTAAAAGTTCACAAGTGCATGTGAGCGCCTTTGTTTGAGACCATATCTGCTAGTGTTTTGCTTCCCAACAGGTGAGCTGCAAAGATTCTGATTGATTAGCTGTCAGAGCCGCACATGCACTTCATCCATCCTGGAAAAAAAAACCCTCTCTCACACAGACACACACATAAACACGCACATCTGTGGGAGATGGTTTATGGGCAGGCATTGCCATCATAAGTGAACAGGGCCGTCCTCTCTGACAAACACATCCATCAAGTGTAGCTACAGCAACACAGGCACCAAAAACCGAGCGCTGCCACTCTCCTCCTCTTCCCCTCCAAGAGATGAATCTGTTCCTTGTATGTTGTTGCAGGAAATATTGTTGTGGAAAAAGTGGTTTTCACGTGAATGAGCCATCGGCCTGGTGTTCATCCTCAACCCGAGCATGGCTGCCAGAGCACTCGCTCCTCATTCACAGACCTTCAAACTGGATATTTATAAACCATTTACTCATTACACGAGAAGTGGTTTTTTATTTTAAATGCGTAATTTCAAATAAACAGGTGACATCATACGTGATGCCGATCCTGGTGAACTTCGCTCAGACCAGGTTCTTGGTGGGACACCTAAAGCAGTAGGAGTTTAATGGCTACATTTATCAAAGCTGCCACACAATGACGCAGCGGCAGCCGTCTATAGCAGCGATTCATCATCAAACGAATGAAGGTAAATTAATCTGCAGTAGATTAAACACCCGCTGAGACGTAGAAGAGAACCATACCTCACTAAAGACCGAAAGAAGCAGCCAATCACGTGTGCTCTAAAGAAGCTTGTGAATGATATACCATTAGATACGCTCGCTGATGCACTCTGTTATAAATGAGCTTTTGTTGTCAATGGCTCGTCCACTTGCAGTTGAATGCATGCTGCGCATTTCTTCACTTTATAGTTTAAATACAATTTAGTGTCCTCTGATTTCTCCCTCAGCAAGGTAAATCCGTCGCCACGCTGGCAGCAGACACAAGTCGCCACCTGTTGGTGTGTTTCCTGTGGGTGATGAAGAACGCTGAAAGGAGCCTGATTCAGCGTTGGACTGTGAACATGCCTTCATCACACCTCAATAAGCTGCTGGAGCTCCTCACGATCTGTGTGTCCTGCTTCGAGTACAGGGTCAGTTCTTTGCACGTTCACGCATGGAGGCTTTTATGCAGGTTGTGCATTCAGATGTTTTATCTGCATGTTTATTACTGCAGAATAATGAAAGTGTGCGCACCCGGTTCACACTTGGCGGTTGTGTATTTGCAGGGGAAGCAGAGCGGTGACAAAGTGAGCACTCAGGCCTTACAGAAATCTCAGCAGGTCAAACTGCAGCTGGAGGAAGCCCTGCTGAGAGGAATGGGAGCCCGCGGGGAAATGATGAAACGAGTTGGAGGTAAGACTTTCTTTTTTCTTTCTCTGGAGTTTTTTTTAAAGGTGACTGTACCTTTTTTCTTCTTTTTTAATTGAAGAGGAAGCCACTTGGATGAGAAGCTAAATGTCTTCAAAAAACAAGAAAAGAAGCTCTAGATTTTGCAATATTTCAAACTCAGTTATACAATGCATGCAGAGTTTTAAAAGCATAGGTGAATAATAAGTCTTGCAGTAAATCATAATCTATGTCCAGCTAAATGTGCATAATGTTTCCTCTCTGTCTGTGCCCTTTAAATGATTTAAAATCTGTGATAGGAGCGGACAGGACGTTGGGTCAGAGAGAAAACCTGCGCTGGAGGAAAGATCGCACTCAGTGGAGACAAACAAACGACAAACAGGATAAGTATGTGTTATTTTCTGAATTTTGATTTTATGCACAATTACTGTTCTTCCTTTTGTGTCTTTTTACATAAATGTTTTTCTCTAATCTTTCAAGATCTAAATCTGAGTTGGACCAAGAGGCTCTGATCAGTGGGAACTTAGCCACTGAGACAAACCTCGTAGTGCTGGACCTGCTGGAGACCATAATACAGGTCACCACACAAAGACATCTATATTTCTGTTGTGATATCAGACTGTACTACAGAAACACTATGAATGGAGGAGTTTACAGTAAAGATAATATTTTTGGAAAATAAAATTCACCAGAGATAACAAAGTAGAAAGAAGGAGGTTTATACTCTGGCTTTAAATTTACAGGAAACACCCCCAAATCATTCTCACCTAACAGACAATATAAAACACTTGGTTTTTAATATCAGGATTATGTATGATGACACTCCTAACCTGAATGGGAGGTTTTATAAAATACCAACTTAGTAAAGTGTAGTCTCGCCTCGCCTCGCCTTCCTCCGCTTATCCGGGTCCGGGTCGCGGGGGCAGCATTCTAAGTCGGGCAGCCCAGGCCACCTTCTCCCCGGCCAAGTCCACCAGCTCCTCAGCTGGGACGCCCAGGCGTTCCCAGGCCAAACTGAAGATGTATTTCCTCCAGCTTGTCCTGGGTCGACCTGGGGGCCTCCTGCCGGCAGGACATGCCCAGAACACCTCCCGAGGGAGGCGTCCAGGAGGCATCCTTACCAGATGCCCGAACCACCTCAACTGGCTCCTTTCGATATGGAGGAGCAGCGACTCTACTCCGAGTCTCTCCCGGATGTCCGAGCTTCTTACCCTATCCCTAAGGCTGAGCCCGGCCACCCTGCGGAGGAAACTCATTTCAGCCGCTTGTATCCGCGATCTCGTTCTTTCGGTCACTACCCAAAGCTCATGACCATAGGTGAGGATTGGGACGTAGACCGACCGGTAAATCGAGAGCCTTGCTTTCTGGCTCAGCTCTCTCTTTACCACAACAGACCGGTTCAGCGTCCGCATCACTGCAGACGCTGCCCCAATCCGCCTGTCGATCTCCCGCTCCCTCCTTCCCTCACTCGTGAACAAGACCCCGAGATACTTGAACTCCTCCACTTGAGGCAGGACCTCTCTCCCGACCCGGAGTTGGCAATCCACCTTTTTCCGGTCGAGAACCATGGCCTCAGATTTGGAGGTGCTGATCCTCATCCCAGCCGCTTCACACTCGGCTGCGAACCTTCCCAGCAAGAGCTGAAGGTCAGAGCTCGATGAAGCTAGGAGGACCACATCATCCGCAAAAAGCAGAGACGCGATTCTCCTGTCACCAAACCCAACCCCCTCCACACCACGGCTGCGCCTAGAAATCCTGTCCATAAAGGTTATGAACAGGACCGGTGACAAAGGGCAGCCCTGGCGGAGTCCAACCCTCACTGGGAACAGGTCCGACTTACTGCCGGCTATGCGGACCAGACTCACACTCCTCTGGTACAGGGACTGAATGGCCCTTAACAAAAGACCATCCACCCCGTACTCCTGGAGCGCCCCCCACAGGGTGCCCCTGGGGACACGGTCATAAGCCTTCTCCAAATCCACAAAACACATGTGGATTGGTTGGGCAAACTCCCATGACCCCTCCATCACCCTAGCGAGGGTAAAGAGCTGGTCCACAGTTCCACGACCAGGACGAAAACCACATTGCTCCTCTTCAATCTGAGGTTCAACTATCGACCGGAACCTCTTCTCCAGTACCCTGGAGTAGACCTTTCCAGGGAGGCTGAGGAGTGTGATCCCCCTATAGTTGGAACACACCCTCTGGTCCCCCTTCTTAAAAATGGGAACCACCACCCCGGTTTGCCACTCCATAGGAACTGCCCCCGATGACCACGCAATGTTGCAGAGACGTGTCAGCCACGACAGACCTACAACATCCATTGCCTTGAGATACCCAGGTCGGATCTCATCCACCCCTGGGGCTCCGCCGCTGCGTAGTTGTTTGACTACCTCAGCGACTTCTGCCCCAGAGATTGGACAGTCCGTCCCCAGGTCTCCCAGCTCTGGTTCCTCCTCGGAATGCGCGTCGGTGGGATTGAGGAGCTCCTCAAAGTATTCCTTCCACCGTCCGACTATAGCCCCAGTTGACGTCAGCAGCTCCCCGTCCCCACTGTAAACAGTGTGAGCGAGTTGCTGCCTTCCTCCCCTGAGGCGCCGGATGGTTTGCCAGAACCTCTTTGGAGCCGACCGATAGTCTTTTTCCATGGCCTCGCCAAACTCCTCCCACGCCCGAGATTTTGCCTCGGCAACTGCCACTGCTGCACTTCGCTTGGCCCGCCGGTACCTGTCTGCTGCCTCTGGAGACCCACAGACCAGCCACGCCCTGTAGGCCTCCTTCTTCAGCCTGACGGCTCCCCTAACCTCTGGTGTCCACCAGCGGGTACGGGGGTTACCGCCACGACTGGCACCGGCTACCTTGCGACCACAGCTAGCAACAGCCGCCTCAACAATCGCAGAGCGGAACAAGGCCCATTCGGACTCAATGTCCCCCACTGCTCTCGGGACGCGGTCGAAGCTCTGCCGGAGGTGGGAGTTGAAGACCATCTTGACAGGCTCTTCTGCCAGGCGTTCCCAGCAGACCCTCACTATACGTTTGGGTCTACCAGGTCTGCGCGGCATCTTCCCCTGCCATCTGATCCAGCTCACCACCAGGTGGTGATCAGTTGACAGCTCCGCTCCTCTCTTCACCCGAGTGTCCAAAACATACGGTCTCAGGTCAGATGATACAACTATAAAGTCAATCATCGACCTGTAACCTAGGCTGCCCTGGTACCAGGTGTACCGATGGGCATCCTTATGTTCGAACATGGTGTTCGTTATGGCCAAACTGCGACTTGCACAGAAGTCCAATAACAGAACACCACTCGGGTTCAGATTGGGCGGGCCGTTCCTCCCAATCACGCCCCTCCAGGTCACGCTGTCATTGCCCACGTGAGCGTTGAAGTCCCCCAGCAGGACTATGGAGTCCCCAGTAGGAGCGCTATCCAGCACTCGTCCCAGAGACTCCAAAAAGGGTGGGTACTCTGAACTGCTATTTGGTGCATAAGCACAAACAACAGACAGGACCCGTTCCCCAACCCGAAGGCGTAGGGAAACTGCCCTTTCGTCCCCCGGGGTAAACCCCAACATACAGGCAGAGAGTCTTGGGGCTAACAAAAAGCCCACCCCAGCCCTCCGCCTCTCACCCGGATCAACTCCAGCAAAGAAAAGTGTCCAACCCCTCTCCAGGACTCGGGTTCCAGAGCCAACGCTATGTGTCGAGGTGAGCCCAACTATATCTAGCCGGTATCGCTCAGCCTCTTCCACAAGCTCCAGCTCCTTCCCCGCCAGAGAGGTGACGTTCCATGTCCCGATAGCCAGTTTTCCCGTCCGGGGATCGGATCGCCAAAGCTCCCGCCTCGGTCTGCCACCCGATCCACAATGCACCGGACCCTTCACTCTCCTCCTGCAGGTGGTGGGCCCACAGTTGGATGAGCCCATGTCTCCGGTTCGGGCTGGGCCCGGCCGGGCCCCATGGGCGAAAGCCCGGCCACCAGGCGCTCGTCCACGGGCCCCAACCCCAGGCCTGGCTCCAGGGTGAGACCCCGGTAACCCTCCGGGCCGGGTACTCAGACTCTTTGGTTGTGTCTCCATGAAGGGTCTTCTGAACCGTTCTTTGTCTCACCCCTCCCCTAGGACCAATTTGCCATGGGTGACCCTACCAGGGGCACAAGTGCCCCAGACAACATAGCTCCTAGGATCGTTAGGGCACTCAAACTCCTCCACCACGATAAGGTGACGGTTCAGGGAGGAGTAGTAAAGTGTAGTATTACATGTAATATAATAAAATGTATGCATGTTTTTGTAGCATTTTTCAAGCACAGAGAAACATCAAAAGATCATTATATATTTAATCACTTACAGCCTTTTTACAAAGATCTTTTTGTGCATTTAAAAGATCTGCATAGATTTGATATTCACACCAAAAATATTTTATATTCTTCTACTGAAGATGCTTTTTTTTACTCTCTGAAGCACATTGTTTTTTATTTGTCTTTTCCCTGTTTTAACATCATCGTGACATATATAGCACCTTTCTAGTTTTACATTTTGGAGAAAGTCACCAGCTGTCTCATACACATCACTTCTTTTGACTTTTAAGCTTTCAGAATAAATTTGCTTAGATGTGTTTTTCAGATTTGGAAACAAATTTATTCAGAAATCAATCTCTATCAGATGTTGTGTATATCATTTTTCATTCAGTTTTAGAAGAATGGTGTTTGTAGTTTCTCTATGTGGATGTAGAAATCAATCTGTGCTCAAGGAAAAGGGTATATCAGCTGATATCCAGTCAGGGTTTTCAGGAACCCACTCTGCTCAATGTCAAAGTTTAAATGGTTTGATGAACTTTAATCAACAGTGTTGTCAAACACAATTTTCTGGCAATATAAGCTTCTAAACTAAACACAAGAGGTAAACATGCAACAAGAGCATAAAAATACATTTATGCAATTTTATACATTTTCAGTTGTAGCATTTCTTTGCATTTGGTACAGGCTGTTTTCATTCATAGATACAACCTCTATGAATGGATTAGTATTAGTAAACTACCATAATTCTGATTACATTTCAAAGAAAATGCTGATGAAAACGTCTCTGTGGATGATTCGCCATTCAAAACCTGGATTAAATATTAAAATAAACACCATGCAAATCAAAGCCTTTACATATAGATCAAACAGATACATAGTTCTTCCACACATGCAACATCAACAGCCTATTAACCCATCTTTTATGTGATCTATGAGTTTATTCCAGGTGTTATTTGCATTTTATCACCAGCTTGTTTTATTCCACACCAACGTTTAGGCGGTGCCGCTTGCTGATTGTAAAGACAGCGTAGCTGGAGGAGTGTTGAAGGTGTTACTCCACTCTCTCACCTGCAACCAGAGTACCACTTTCCTCTCGCACACCTTCAGCACACTGAGAGCGCTTGTCATCAAGGTAGCGTCACCATGACACATCCGTATGTCTCACTGCACCTGTTGGAAACTCAGTATGTGGCGCTTGACGTGTTTGCACGAACACTATCTGTCTAAATTCAGTGTTCTTATTCGTTTGCGTGGGAGGCAAACTGCTGATGCAAGCCAGAGTTATTTATTAGCGTAAAGATGCAACCCTGTACATTGGATGGTTGTTTGTGTGCAGTTTGGAGACCTGCTGTTCGAGGAGGAGGCAGAGCAATGTGCCGACCTGTGCCAGAAGGTGCTCCAGTACTGCAGCAGCCCCGTTGACGTGAACCGGAGCCAGGCCTGCGCCACGCTCTATCTCATCATGAGATACAGCTTCAGTAATGCCAGTGTAAGCAAACACACACACACAGCAGATTATCACATTTACATGTTTACATGATGTCTGATCTTTCAAAAGAATTACCGTAAATTTAATCTACGAGTTTAGAATGGCTCGGGATACGTGTTCCCATGAAGACCCTCTCCTCCTCCTGAAGCTGGGAGTCACTTAGATCTTTATCCTATCTCCTCTGCTCTTCCTCTCCTGCTCAGCTTTAATGTCTTTTCCGTGTCTATTTTGAGCGTGCTGCAGAAAGTTCCTGCTGAAAGATGTGTCTCTAAGTAGAGAGTAGAAAGATATGTCACTGTCTGCCTCCCCATGTTCCTACCCCTCTTTAACTGATGACAGCCACCCTGTGTGTGTAAGTATGTGTTTTTAATGTGTGTAAATGCATTTGTGCCTCAAAAAGGAGGTAAAAAGCAAGGATTTCAAATGGGGCCTGGAGAGGAGCAAGTCCTGATGGAGATAGAGGAGTGTTTGTGGCAGAAGTGAAGTGGTGACAGAGGGAAACGACAAGGCAGAGAAGACGTATCTAAAAGGAGCGGACGGATAAGATGGAGCGTCTTCTTTCATTTTCTGCGGCGGTTCGATTACTTCTTGTTGCCGTCGATATTTCCTGTGTTTACAATCTGTTTGCTGTAATGAAAGTCAGACGCTCCTCTGTGGAGTACGCTTACATAAACACACATACAGTACCGCGGGTTTACAGAGAGTATTTCCCCTCTGCGTGTCCCACTGTATGTTTGTTTATGTAGTGTATACAGAAGGAGCTGTGATCTGAATTAGCGTAGCAGCCGGGTGACTCATTCATCCAGACTTTACCTCTGTCTTTGTTTATGTTTTCATCTCTTTATCCACCCATGTCTTGCTCTTTGTCACACTTTTTACATCTTTTGCACCCATTAGCTTGTAGAAGTCAAATGAGAATGCTGCATCATTTCTGCCTAAAAAAAAAAAAAAAAGCTGAGACACACATGTTCTGAGATAAAGTGTGCCAGAAGACGTAAAAGGCAAAAAAAGGGCTTTGTGTTGACTTAAGTGATCATTTAGTCCCCTTTTTATTGCACACACACATACACACTCTCTGTTAGAGGGCAGTGATGGGTGGTTAGGCTCTGGCTCCATGCTCAGTTGAACAGAATGGGGCCGTAGAGATGATCCATGGGTGATTATGTCTCTGCTAATGGGAGATCATTTCCCGCTTAGCTGGTCATGCTGGAGATGGATGGGACTTCACACGTACATGGGCACACTTTCTCTCGCACATTTACACCGTCCTCTCGGCAGACGAAGACGGAGGGGTGTTTGTCAGACTGGTTTTCTTAGACAGGTAAGATGAAGGAGGAAAAGAGGAAGAAAAAACAAGACTTGGGGTTTTAAGAATCACAGTTTGTCTTATTTTTATTGGTTGAATTACAAATTTATTTACCAAAAATCATCTTCCTTGGTGCACAGAGCCACGATTTCCCCTTGTGTGAATTCTGCTGGTCAGATGACAGAAAACATGATTTCTTATAGGCTCCTAGCTCAGGTCATCACAACTATTCCGATCCCTCTGCAGCTGTTCCGCCCCACAAGCTGCAACTATTTCTCTCAAAAGTGTCCTGTCGTTGCCAAATTGTGAGTCTTTTAGGAATCTACTCAGCTGTAGCTATTTATAGGGTCAGAACTCATTAGTGACCTTTTGTTCTCTGTGCACACAAGCAAATTTATAACACATTCATCTCTCTGAGCTCTAAACGTTCTGCCTGAAATATTATTTTCCTATGCTCATTTGTTTTTAAGTTATATGTTTTGTCACTGATTGAATACGTAACACCTACATCTTGCAGGTTGCATTAAAAAGAACATCAAAACTATGAATATTGTGAAAATGTGTAGATCAATCATATTAAATGTTCTATCCTCCCTTTTTTCCACAGAACTTCTCAAGAGTAAAGATGCAGGTCACCATGTCTCTGGCCTCCCTTGTGGGCAAATCGTCCGACTTCCAGGAGGAATATCTGAGACGCTCCCTCCGCACCATCTTGGCCTACGCGGAGGAGGATGCTGAGATGCAGAACACTCAGCTGCCCTCACAGGTACACACACTCACACAGACAGTCACACAGATAAACGGCAAATATTTGATTGTAACCTCTTAAATGTATGTATATTTCTAGGTGGATGAGCTTTTAAGAAACCTCAACAGTATTTTGTCGGACACAGTGAAGATGAGGGAGTTTCAGGAAGACCCAGAAATGCTTATGGACCTCATGTACAGGTAATAATATAAAAGTAATTCTTAAAGCAGTGTCCTTTACTCTGTGATTCTCTATTTATATCATTTCTTTTTCACTTCTCTCTGGCTTCAGTCTATGTTCTCTGATGGTTCTTATTTCTCTGTGGTTCAGGCTGTTTAGCCTTTATTTGCTGCCCTCGCTATGGTAACCATGTGGTAGCAGTTTAGTCCTCTGATCTGGCTTTGTGTATATGCAAATCTAAACACTGAGAAGAGAGAGCGAGAGAGCGAGAGAGAGAGAGAGAGAGAGAGCATGAAGGAAGAAACAGACAAAATGCATGTCGTTGTGGATTTTGGCGCTTTTCTCCAACTTACTTCAGTGTTTCATACATGTATCATTTATCGTGCAACTTTCTGTTTAGGTTTTAGTTCAAGTTACTCTCTGATTGTCTGTCTGAGATCTCTAGTTTCAGTTACCTCACATCTACCAAACACACACAGGTCATTAACAAACACTTGGTGTCTAATCTGCCACCAGACTTGCACTGTGGTGTAGCTTTTCAGGTATTTGCAGCTTGCATGCCAGATCGTGAGAGAGAAATAAGCAACCTGGATTAAAGAAAAAAAACAATCCCCATTAAAGCGACCCACCCACCTGCAGCTTTTTATGTACAACCCTTTTTTTGGAACACAAAGGGATAAATTGCCATCTAATTTTATACTTTTATTCCTGAATTTCAGCTATCAAAAAAGATTTGATGAGGTTAAAAGCAACTAATAATTAAAAACCTCTTATCCTCTAACGGGATGGACATGCCCTGCCACCTTTCCTACCAGAGTTTTAAGCTAGGATCATGTTGTTTTGGTCAAATCTGAAAAAAAAATGTTATGCGTGATAAGCCCCGAGTTGCTTATCTTAAGCAGACTTGGCAACTCGCCTAATGTATAAAGTCTCATAACTGAATCATATGTTTAAGTTAGAAAAAATGGTTTGTTTTGTGTTTGGATGTTTGCTTGAAATATATCATTGGAAAACCTGTCAGTCACCTTTACTATGCATTATTTTCTCCAGAATGATTTTAATCTCAATTAGACTTTGATATCATTGAATCAAGGGGGGTAAAAGGAAGATGACCCTCTTTCTCTCCCTCCAGGATAGCAAAGGGCTACCAGACGTCTCCTGACCTCCGGCTGACCTGGCTGCAGAACATGGCGGAGAAGCACAACATCAGGAAGTGCTTCACCGAGTCGGCCATGTGCCTGGTCCACGCTGCAGCCCTGGTGGCTGAGTATCTCAGCATGCTGGAGGATCACAAGTACCTCCCTGTTGGAAGTGTCACCTTTCAGGTAGAAATAGCAAGAAACACAATTCAAGCTAATACACAAAATAAGCTCTCACCATCTATTGCTGTTTATTTTAGTCTTATTGAATGGAGAAAGCTTTCCATAGTACATCAAAATTACATCACTGGTCTCTCTAGGGAGCGAGTGCCGTATATTTGATCGTGTGTGTCGAAAACACTCCTAGCATCGATGTATAGATACGGTCCCCAGACAGCTTTGGTTGACATAATCCTTTTGAAGATAAAAGAGAGGAAAAAGCCAAATCTGTCCCTTTGGGAACATGTTACCAGTCAATTTCCCCGAAATGGAAAACAAACAGAAAACAAGCAGTTAGAAAAATGACAGTGTCATTATTGAGCTGTTACATACACACACCTACACACACACACACACACACATGCACAAGGCCTCTGTAGTGCTCCAGTACAGGACACTCCAACCTGCAGCAGTCAGCAGGTCATTGATTGGACAATCGTCAAATTGGTTCCTCTCGCCGCTGTAGGACATGTCCTTTTGAACCACGCGATTGATTATTTGATTAAGTGGACTAACTAATTGATTAGCCGACTGATATTTTTTCCTCCTTAGAACATTTCCCCCAACGTGCTCGAGGAGTCTGCTGTGTCGGATGACATCCTGTCGCCAGACGAGGACGGGGTGTGCTCGGGGCGCTACTTCACGGAGAGCGGCCTGGTGGGGATGTTGGAACAGGCTGCTGAGCTCTTCAGCAACGTAAGAGGATGAAACCAGATGGATGTAACTGGGTCCTTAAATGCATACAATCTGGAAGCAGTTTTAGTTAGAATTGATCAAATTAATGGTTAAAGTGTTTGTTTTTAAATGTGTGATAAATGCATTCGTGCTACGCTGACCAGCAGTGGCGTCTGTCTCACCAGGGAGGTCTCTATGAGGCCGTGAACGAGGTCTACAAGATCATCATACCAATTTTAGAGGCTCGCAGAGATTTTAGGAAACTGGCATCCACACATGACAAACTCCATCGAGCCTTTGATAACATCATCCAGAAGGTAATACCTCAAAGGAAACATCTCCATCTTTATTTGAGTATCATTAAATGCAAAAAAAAAAAAAAAAAAACCTTAGAGGATACAAGCTTTCTTGTTAGACTGTACTTACCAATGTATTTTAAAGCTAAAACCCTTAAATATAGTTAATATTATGCTTCTGCTGCACAATAAGGGCGCTTTATATCATTTACAGGCCATTTGTATTTCTAATCTGAGCTCCTAAAAAGTGATTATTACAATAAAATCTTGTAAAATGGCTTTTAACATAATTAGAAAATTAAATACTGACATAAAATCTTCTCTCCAGGGCCATAAGAGGATGTTTGGAACCTATTTCCGTGTGGGTTTTTATGGGGCCAAGTTCGGCGACCTGGATGAGCGGGAATTTATTTACAAGGAGCCTGGAATCACACATTTACCCGAGATATCACACAGGCTGGAGGTAGGAAACATGAAAGTGCACACATGCAGTAGTATTCATGAGCTGGAACAACAGGGGAGGACGGTGCGCCTGCTTTAGACTGATAAAATCTGATAATAACAGAGAACCTTTGAATGAGCAAAAATGACAGCGTGCAAAGCTAGCAATTATACATCTGTTTCTAGTGAGTTTTATTGGAGCTTGGAAAAATCATTTACATGCTTGCGAGGAGAATTAATTCCCTCCGGTGTCGGCATCAGGCATTAATCAAATCACGTGTGTCTGGTTCTCAATAATACGTTGAATATTTTGTAATTAAAGGATTACTCTGAAAACAGCAATACCAAAATCAGTACACATATTTGATATGTGTTACATAGACAATATATTAAGATAAAATAATCTTTCCCTCTCGTAGAACTTCTACAGTCAGTGTTTTGGAGATGAGACATTGGTGATGATTAAGGACTCTACACCAGTGAACAGGAAACAGCTCAACCCGGACAAGGTGGGTAATAATACACCAGTTAATGCACAGGCTGAGCAAGTTTAAAGTGTCTTTAAATTGCTCTCATTTTGCTTGCTTGTAATCTGCTGGTCTTTCGAAACTTTTGCCTTTTCACTCCTCCTTGGTTCAGTTCTTGACTGCGACCTCTTCTACGGTGTCTGCATAAAAACGTATCAAAGTGCATGACAAATTTAGTTAAAAAATTTACAAGAAGGTTTGACTCCTTATAAGCAAAACATAAATAACTTTATGCACTATATTAACTGCTACCAGTTTAACTGATAATAACAGCTAATTGGCAGGATTTTATCTTGCATTTATTTAGATGTATTGCCTTGATTTTTCCTTGAGACTGACTAAACTTATTGTTTAGGTTTAATTTGTGTTTTGCAAAAGATGTCACTAGGCCATGTTGGAACTATAAAGTAATTGTGTTGAGAAGAGACCAGAAGGAACTTTAAGGAAATTTATTTCAGAACCTTCAAAAAAGAGAAAACAAGTTGGTGCTCACGTTCAAATCCTGCCACTCAGAAAGAGTTGGGCATTTAAAGGCCTGAAGGGGCAGCGAAAACCAAATTTTTTTCAGCTAGTGGATGAACTGGGAGGCTGCTAGAAAAATGAATTAACAATGAATAGAAAATTTGTAATAAAATCAAATCCAGGACAGCTTGAGTACCGGTAGATGGTCTTTTCCACTGGCTGCAGGCTTTGAGGAAAAGAGGCCCCTTATAGAAGAAGGAAAAGAAAAGCTGCTTTTCTTTTTCATTGCATTAAGAGTCTGGTTTTATGATGACTTTGAAGAAATAAAATGAATGAACCACTCCTCTCTAGGCGTACATCCAGATCACTTACGTGGAGCCGTTCTTTGATGACTACGAGATGAAAGACCGCCTGACAAACTTTGAGAAGAACTTCAACCTGCGGCGCTTCATGTACACCACACCCTTCACCAAGAGCGGCAGGCCTCGGGGTGAGCTCAATGAGCAGTACAAGAGGAAGACCATCCTCACCACCATGCATGCCTTCCCCTACGTCAAGACTCGCATCAACGTCATCCAGAAGGAGGAGGTCAGTGGGACATCCAGCTGCTTCTTAAGATTCATCTCCTGATGATAGCAGCACTAAATCTAGACAGTTTTCTCTTCTTTTTTACAGTTTGATGTCACTCCTATTGAGGTGGCCATAGAGGACATGCAGAAGAAGACTAGGGAGCTTGCAGTTGCCACACACAGAGAGCAACCAGATGCTAAGATGTTACAGATGCTGCTACAAGGCTCTGTGGGGGCCACTGTTAACCAGGTAATGAGCATTGCAGATTTTATTATGAATGAAGCCACTTTATGCTGCTGTAAATTACTTTAAATTAAACCAAATGTTCTCCTGACAGACACTCCGCCCTTTTGTTACCTGCTTTAGTTTAGGAAAACAACAAAATTCACATCAACTTATGTCATCGCATCCATAATTTCCATTGTAGTCACAGTGTACAGGTGGGAGAGAAGACAGCGATCACACATCAAAGCCTTCAGCCTATCTGTAACCTCAGCCCTTCCTTTGCTTTCCCCTTGATTCAGTTAAAACGTCAATTCGTGGTCCGCTCTTCCTTTCATGTCTCCGCCGCGTGGCGTGCTGAACCGGAGGTCCCTTTGATCTGATAGCTTCCAGGTTCTGCCAGCATGGAGAATGTTAGAGTAATGACAAAGCTAGCTTTAACGTCTCCGTTTCCTCCCTCCCGTGCTTTATCTCCCAGCGTCTAATCTGACAGCTCCCTCGCTCTGACTTGATGGTTGTATACATAACGCTAATGCTCAGCAGCTTCGTAAACATATAACTCTTGACTGTAATCAGCGCGGGAGGCTGGCTGGCTTTCTGCGTGTGGGTCGGCCCAAAGTACTGAGGCCCAGGCCCGATGCGTTTATGATGCTAATCAGCGCTGTTTAACCGTGCCTGTTGTGATGCAGGCATTGTGCTGTGGTTTTATGATGAATATACGTTAGGATAACAAGATTTCATACTGGGTAAATGGTGGCCAAATGGTGGCTTGGAGGTGATGTTAGCCATTCAGGATGCTAATCATGCCTCCTCCTTTGAACTGATCTCTTCCTCATGTTCTAGTTATGCGTCTTGTCTCCTAGCTACGTTAGACTTTTAGTCCTTTCCTCCCTTTTCTAAACGAGGAGCATTCTCATCCCTTTTTTTTGTTCAGACACGTCCAAACGCTTCCTCTCTTTCCTTCCTCCGCAGTGTTCTTGCTTTCTCTTTCTTCCTCTCTCTAACTCTGATCCTTTGTGTTCCTCCTCTCTTCATCCCCGTCACAGGGCCCGTTGGAGGTGGCCCAGGTCTTCCTGAATGAGATCCCCGCGGACCCGAAGCTCTTCCGTCATCACAATAAACTGCGTTTGTGTTTCAAAGAGTTTATAATGAGGTAAGATGTGATCAAAGGATCACCACCTGGTGATCCACTCTATGACAGAATCATGCAACGATCTAGGGGGGAGCGCCATAAAAATATTGTAAACATTTTTTATGATGAGCAGGAAGCCTTAAGCTCACCGGCTGGATTTTATGAATCTGAATGTGGGTTTCTCTTTAGTGTTACCGTGGCGCAGGCTCAGCAGGTGGAAATGGAGGATCAACCTTCAAAGAGACGTTTTTCAAAATATTTTTGGGATTGATAACATATTTTTGTGAGACTTGACATGGACGGGGTAAAATATTCTCCAGGATGCTTGTTGTTACCTCAATTATTGAAGAAATCTCTTTAAACGTATCAGAAATAGGTGTGAAACATGCTAAACTTGTCTCAGTTAGGGAAATTAAACAAGTGGGGAATAAAAGCTATAACTACAAAGATTCATTTGCAATTTTTCAAATCGCATTTGAAGCTATTTGGTTTTTAATATTGCAAATATTCTATTTGTCTTAAACATCAAAGCTTTATTTGTTTGGGTTTCATTATATTTTTAATATTCAGAACAGAATCTTTCCATTAACGTCGGTGTGTTTAAGGTTGCAGTGATTTCTTGGAGATATTGTATTTCTAAGTTTTCTATGCGTGCACACTCACTCATCTCCTGCATATGTGCTGCTGTTTGCCTCCAAAAGGTGGTTTCCATTTTCTAAATCACGTCACATTTCAGCTGCCTTAATTGCTACAAGCAGGTCGGCAAATATTTACTGTAATTTCTGAGGAAGGGTTTATTTTAAATTTTAAATCCAGATCCAGGCCCTTTGTGCAGCAGTCTTCTCAACAGTGGCGTTCTTAAAATATGAAATGAAACAAACGATTTACTTGACGTTTTCTTAGTTACTCATCTTTTTTCTCAATACATTAAATGGATTCTCTTGAGTTTATGCAGCAAGCTGCATTCTATCAGGAAATACACATTTATAGTGTTAAATGCTGACAAAACAATACCTCCCAGAACAAGAACATAATAAAAAATTGTTTTGACCTGTACTTATATTGTTTAAAGTAATGTAATAAACTGATTAATTATAGATGGCTAAAGAATACAAAGCAGAAACTTATCATTTTCATCCAGAAACTGGAGGCAAGGGGGGAAAAAAACCTTAATTTCTCCAGAAAAGTCAAAGCTGTTTTATTTCTTCTGCTTAATGGGTCTTAAAAGCAGCCACTTGTTCTAACTTGCACTTCTATAATGTGTAATTGTACAGATTAAGAGTGTTTGGAGGGGTTTTATTGCTCCGCCTGCCTGTCTCAGGCTTTTGTGTTGCTGTTTGTAAACTTTGGCATTTACGTGAAGTATTTTTGGTCGCTCTGAAGCCAGAATATAGCAATTTCTTGTCAAACAGTGGAGCTTGAAGGTTAAAGTTGAAACCTGAAAGGACAAAATCACATACTTGTGAGGTGCTGCGTAATAAATTATGAAAGCGTTGCATAAAATGAGTTTATAAGAATTTAAAGATATGGGTACCTTCATTTAATGTCAGTTCGCAAAATAAGTGACAGTAAATGTTGTTTCTTCAAGAAGACTGTTGATTATTAGCAGATGCTTTGTGACTTTAATGTCATTCCTGCCATTTCCCATGAGATATTTGATAAATGCTGCTACACAACACTGCAGTTTTCCTGTTACCTTCATTAGAAGCAAAGAGATAAACTCAGACATGTGTTTGCAATCAGCGCCATCTCTCTGATTTCCTACAGAAAGCTCTGCGTGTCGGCCATTATACATGTCGTGACGGAGTACTGTGGGGGAGAAACCACACTGGCCCTCTACTTAGCTCAGCTCAGAGCCTTTAATGCATCCCTTTATGTGCAAGGGAAGAGAAGATAATGCCTTGTTAGAAATGAGATCAGAATTTTTAGCTGTTAGGTTGTTGTTTAACTGTACTTTTGGTCATTTACAGCATGCCTCATGTCTTTCACCAGGATGTACTTGGAAACATCCAATCAGTTTAGTATGCAGGCTGATGAACTGGAAATGCATTTAGACAAAAAACAATCTAAAGTCATGTCGAGTTGTTGCAGGAAATTGTTTGCATGTAACATTCTAGCTATTTCTGAACGAGAAAAGGTCCTCCATAACTTTTAGGTTTTTGTATAATCAAAAACAACCCCCCCCCCCCCCCCCCCCCCCAAAAGACATTAAAATCTTTATTTCCATGCACTGAAATCACATTTCTTTTATTATAACTGCAGCCCGCTCTGTTCTGCTCTCCATCTTGCAGGTGTGGTGAGGCGGTTGAGAAGAATAAACACTTGATCACTTCAGACCAGAAGGAGTACCAGCAGGAACTGAAGAAGAACTACAATCGGCTGAGAGAAAACCTGAGACCCATGTTGGAGAGGAAGATACCCGAGCTCTATAAACCCATCGTAAGGCCTCGGCTGGAGAACAGGTAGGCAGCACCGCTGAGGTAAACGGTTTATTATTGAAAGCTCAAACTGAACTGTGCTAAATCACAATACTTATGAACTATCATTGACTTCTGTTTCAGGTGCATTCACACCAACAGTTAAAAATGAAACGTAACCTTGAATTTCAAGCTTTCATGCTTGCACTCAATGGCATTGAGAATAATTTATAACTCCTAATACATTGAACTATACGAATACATTTTATTCATCCATCTGCTTTCTATATCCAATGAGGCAAAAAGAGAGCCCCAAAACAACAGTAGAGACTTAGCTGAAGTAAATGAATGCATATAAATTAAATTCAGATTAAACACAGAAAAGACTTTACTTTAATCCTTCTAACAGCTAATCAGAATCACTGGAATAAATACAGAACTTTCTGATTTATTTATTCTGAATTATTTCTTCAGATTTAAAAAGCTCATAATTTTGTTGTTGTGGCTTTTTCTTCCACTAGAAGAGTTCTTTTGAAAATTGGCAATTAAGGGGCTAACTAGCATTTTTATTCTCAATACCCATAAATGCATTGTTTTTATTTTTTTTAAAAAAAGGACTTTAATGAACAAGGGATAACTTAACAGAAAAAGTCCCATTTGTCTGTCCTGTGTACATTAATACTTTACCTTGTTTCTATTCTGCAATGGATGCTTCACCTCTTCCTCCTCATCCTCATCATTCCTTATATTGCATTTCTATCATTATCTCTTTTTCCCCTCTCATACTGTCCTCTGCCTCTCACAGGGACTCCTTCAAACGCCTCAGTTTCCGCAGAGCTCAGGAGGAAAACTCCTGAGATGGCACAGCTTGTCGGAGAGTGCTGCAGAAAGGAAAAGGGAGGCTGTTACACCATTGAAAGAGTGAAGGAAGAAAAGAAACCAAAAATGGATGAAGATGCCTTGAAAAGAACTGCTGGTGACACCTCTGCAATTATCTGAGCTGGAAAAGTTTCCACACGGAGGATCCAGGGTCTTTCTGTGGGAATCCAGCACTGTGCTCATCGGTGTGTCCACTTTTATGATGTCATGGAGTTTTTTTCTCAATAGGGTGGAAAACGGGAATGATCACAAAAAGTTGGAATCATAAGAAAGCTGTAGCTTATTGAGCATATCACTGTAAACTCTTCAAGTTCTGATAATGCTGCAAACATCCCCTCTGGGTTGATGAATTATACCAGAGGGGTGTGTGTGTGTATATGTGTGTGTGTGTGTGTCCTGTATGTAGATGTATGTAAATGCCTAAATGAATGTGTGTACTTGGATAAAGTTTAGAAGTTTCTTGTGACATACTGAAGTCATTTTGTACTAGATGATGATCAAATTTCCAGTTTTTTTTTGTTGTTGTTGTTGAGTGACTGTACATTTTTACTCTGGGCATCTGTACATGACAGGTCAGTTTGAGCAGCAAGCATTTGAGCACTGGAGAAGTTGGTACAAATTTCTTTTGGCCATTCTTGTATTTTTTCTTTTACTTTTTTATTAGTTCGCAGAATACAAGTTGTCCTTTTCTGATGGTCTAATTCACACATGTTAACCTTAAAAAAAAACACATTTTCTGTACAATAATGAACAGGATGTTTACAAGGGTATTTTCATTTGATTTTAAAGAAATATATTTTTAGATCAATTACAGAAATTATATAAATTGAAATTATTACTGTAGAGAGCTGAAGTTTGGGTAGCCTATTGTAAATATACAACTTGTCATTTAACAAAGTGCCAAAATTACTATCTTATGAAGTTAAAGACTGTGAAACTTCATCCCACGCAGCTGAACTTTGTAAATCAAATCATTCCCATCCCATACATCAGAGAATATTCCATTGGTGAAATGTATCGCTGCTTCTGATTATGAACTATCACACAGCTCATCTCACTGGTTTTAGGTTGCAGATCATACTGTATTTCAGCAGTGTAAATATCTTTAGTGTTTCATAAATAGGAATACATTTTATGCAAGTTATTAATACTCATTTGAATATTTGTTTCCATGTATTTATTAGCTGTCAAATGTTTAAAAATTAGTTTTGTAAAGCAAAACATTGTGCAGCTCATCTCATTTAAGTATTAATTAAATTGTATTCCTATTTCTGAAATAATTTGAAAATGTCTGTTATATTGGTAGCATTCAGCAACTAGACTGCATAAATCAGTTGTTTTGGGTTTGTTTTATTAAAAATGTATGTTTTCTTTGTTGTTGTTTCACACACAATAATGCCCAAGAAACCGAATAAAATTTAATATATGCAGACCATAACCAGTGTTTTTTATTTTATTTCTTTTTTTCTTTTACATAATCATTATGAAACTCAGTTCATTGGTCGGTGAAGTGTTCATGATCTGTGCGTTAATAAAAAAAATACTTGTTTGAGTGATTTGTTACAAATAATAGCCTCTGACTGAAACTTATAAGGCTGTTACTTTTGACACAAAATTTATTTTTGTAGTTTAAAAAGTATTCAGTGCAGGATAAAGTTAACAGACTTTTTGTAACATTATCAGATAATTTGCCATGCATTAATGGAAAAAGGATTTTTATTCAGTATATGTCTTAGCAAAACTGATTAAAAACTTTATTTCTTTGTTCAAATAATTAAAATCTGTTAATTTTCTGAATGTGATGAGAAATGTTCTTATTGATTCTCTGAACAAATTTATTTTGATTAATAATTAACAGATTAAATTTTACTATTTACAATTTAAATCTATCATAAATCAATATTTAAATTTTTATATTATACGTATTTCTTTTTTATGTTTATTTTACTATTTATTATAGTATTTGGTTTATTTTATTCCGACAAACCGTCTGAGACTAGAAGAGTTCACGTGAGGAACTACAATCTGATGTTGTCGCGTGATTGTGACGACATCACTGTGCGACTCGGAGAGGACCGACTCGGTAGTAGATTTCGTCAACATCGTGTTTAGTGATACTCAGCGGTATGTTAGTAGTTTTTAAATTGACCATAAAGTATGTAGTTATGTGGAGGGAAACTCGGCTGCTGTGGCTTTATCCGCTGAGTCTTTAATGACTTTAATGACAGTTTTGTGATGTAAAATCAGCCCGAACCGTTTCTGTCTCACAGCCTGGTATAGCAGGTCACTCAGCTGTCATGTTTTCTACATGACTTTAGAACTCAAATAATGCTAACGCCCGTAATACTTCATTTGTATCCTTTTCTTTTTTTACACTGGCTTTAGAGCCTAAAACTTACAAGAATGTCTAAATTAAATATCGCTAATGAAGTGTGACAGCGCCAAACCTGCACTCTGCAGTTGTAATTATACATTTTTCCTTTGTTGCAGTAGTTTTCTGTTGAGTGCACATAGTTTTACAAACGTGAACAGAAGGGCTTCAGTGTTTTTTCTGCTATAAATGGTAATTACACTAATGTATTGCCAAGCCTTCCTCGTGCCTTGAGCTGTTTAAAAACAAAGATGGTGACAGTCAGAACTCTCATAAACTCCTAAAAAGCTTTGATGCTCTGCAGAGAAATAGCTGCTCTTGTCACTGAGCTGAAGGGGGTTGGTAAGAGTGTCTTATTAACACTGATCAAAAAGAGCTCATAAAATAGTTTTGCTGTGTGAAAACAGTTAACCAGGTGGAACTGGGTTTATAAGTTTGAACTTCAACAGACCCTGACAGATTTGGCTTCGTATCACTGCGCGTTATGGACAGAAGTATGCACTTTAGCCTAAGGGAGGATGTATTGCATCGACTTGTAGTTTTGTCTTAAAGATATCTCAGTTACAGTAATAAAATCATATTCCTTTCTCCTGGTTTAGCCATCTTCTGCTCAGCTTTGATTTCATCGTTGTGACATGGAGCCAGATGGGGACCTAAATCCTGACACAGATGACCTCCCGCTTCGAGCTAATACTAAACACATACTTGTCAGACATTATGTGTTGGACCTGATGGTTCATTTTGACACGAGTGTCATCAGTGGGAGTATTGTTCTTTTCCTAGAGCCTTGCTCTGCAGGAGGGGCTAAAGCTGAGGATGACATTGAGTCTGGAGATGGTGATATTGGGACTAAATCTCAACACTCTGAAGCACTGGGAGAAGTCATTGGGGAGACTGAAACAAATAATGAGAAGATGTGTGACACAAAAGGCAAAACTGAACTTGACAGCAGTAGCATTCATGCTTCACAGTTGCAAACCACCAGTGGGAGGGATTTCACTTTAGTGCTGGACTGCTGCGACCTTGATGTGTTAAAGGTGGAAGAGGTGGACGTCACTTCTGTGTCATCAAACGTTGCATCTGAAAGGTCAGAAGTTCTTTCATCGGGCCCACAAGCAGCTTTCATCCAGAACCTTTACTCCATCCCTTTTTCACGGTGGAGGCAGAAGCATCAGATGTTTTCTCTGTGTAGCCGTGCTCCAGGTGGAGACCCACTTCATTTTTATAGAGACCGGTGGAGTCTGCAGGTGGAGAAGACGGGCGTCACTACACCCCAGGACTTCCCTCGTGTCATCAGGATCTCCTATAAGACAACACCATCAGGAGGCTCTGTGAGGTGGACCAAAGACCAGGACAACAGGTTTGTCTCAGAATGCATTCAGATCACTCTGTAAAACTGGAAACAATCAGCACATCTGCTTTGTTTTCTCAGTCACACAGCATAATATTCCCTGCCATGTTAGAAAATAATAATACTAATTCACAAAAATGCTCGCTCCGAGCTGTTTTCCTCTGTTCTGGGTGGAAGGATGCTTCACTTTTATGTGTATGTGTGTGTTTGGTGTATCCTTTGAGCAATGAAAAGAAGGTTGTTTATAGTTTGCTGTTGTTTACCCTTCTAGGGTGTGTGTTTACACTGCCGGTTCTCCCATCAACAACCGAGCCCTCTTCCCCTGCCAGGAGCCGCCTGTTGCCATGTCAACGTGGCAGGCAACAGTACGGGCCCCCAGTGAGTGTGTGGTTTTGATGAGTGGGGAGGAGCAGGCTGTTCCTGCTGAGGATGGGGACACACGTAAGCTCTGACACCTATTAGAAGTCAAATCAATTTATTTCCATAGCACTAAAGATTAGAAACATGTCTCTTTTGTCTTGTTCTGCAAATTACACCTTATGCCATCAGATGCTTCCGAACCGTGGGGTATAATGGTGTGAAATGTTTTCACCCAAAATATAAATTAAGCAGGAATGTGTGCTGTTACAACAAGTTCATCCACAGACCACTAACACCATGTTTTATTGCATCAAGACAAAGTGCTTTGGAGAAAAATTGAACCTCTTATGTTTTTTGCCTGTAATATTCTGTCTACATGTCAGAATATTTTAGTCCATCACAGACATAGTATTGACATCTGTTCCTCTCGTGCCAGTCAGTGATGTGGGATGGATTACTGGAGGAATGATAGCATTGTACTCTGTCTGAGCCAAAAAAAATCAGGAACAAGAACAGCTAAAACTGTGTTTTGCTACATGGATTAGTTTAAAACAGCAGCAAAATTTGATACAAACCTCCTTAAAGAATCAATAACTAAAAGATTTAGATATTTATTTGGCTGGCATGAAATATTTTGTAGCTTTTTGCAACTCCCATCTTAGCTTGTTGATTTTTCTATTGATTTAGGATATCAGACAAAGCAATGAGCTAAAAAAAGTCACAAATAAATCTGAATTTTACTTAATTTTTCTCTTTAATTACTTTTAAATCAGTTGATCTCAACTTATTGAACTTTCTTCATCCTTTCTTCTTTTTATTTCCTCTGTAGATTTCTTAGTCTGGAATTATTACGTCACCATGCCCATGCCAGCATCCACTTTCACTTTGGCAGCTGGCCACTGGTGCCAAGTCACAGCAGAAACCCCTCCAGCTCTGGGAAAAAAGTTTGAAGACCAGCCGGGCTTTAGCAAATGGACTGGGTCTGAGCTTGTGTCAGAACTTGGAGGCTCCTCTGGTGAAGTTCGACAGAGCTCCCAGCTTCAGACTGGCAGGTATTTTAATAGTTTTTTTTTGTTGGATCTCCTCCTCTCCAGACTGTTATTAACCCGAGTCTGGCCCTTCAACATTCTTTGGTGAGACTTTACTTTCACCAGACCAGAAATGGTGCAGTTTAGGGTGATGGATAGCAGGGTCAGTGCATTGATTACCTTTTTTAGAACAAATAAGTTAAATACTTGAACCATAGCACACTGGGTCTGTTAGCCAACAGAGACAAAAAAATAACCTTTAAGAGAACATAACTTTTTATTGAAGTGGAGGAAATAAAGCTGGTGCATTAGAGGGGCCAAGTTTCCTGTGGGCAGGGCTGGACTGGTGTCTCCTCTCCACAGGCCAGCAGGTTGGCAGTTCTGCCAGTGGTTTCCAGTAATCCTCCCCCTCCACTCAAAATTTTCCTTCAGCAACAGCCCAGCCATAGCCCCATGAATCCCAAACTACGGTACAAGGAAGGCTTTTATTTTCAGCGAATGACTGGAGGAAAACTTGGCCGTCACTCAGCACCTTTGGAAAATTTGCGATGATGATGAAGATGGACTTAATGCTGAAAATTAGATTGGAGTGACAGAGATTGCATGTCTTCAATATTTCTAGTTTGATTTTATGTACTTTACATTTTGCAAATGATCATTGCTGTAATCGTCAAAGAGAATATCTGATTAAATTTGTTTCAATCTACCACAGAGGAGAGCAGGCCACCAGCTCCAACTCTGCATGCTGTCACTCCTCCCTTGAGGATGAGAAGCTCTCTGCAACTGATTATTCAAGCATGGCAGATGACGGCATCTCTTGTTCCCATGGCGACTACCCTTGCCGGTTTGCTGAACGGTCGGCTGGGCCCCAGCGGGTGATTCCACACCGTGTATTTAGCCCTGTCTGCCTGCTCCAGAAGGCCCAGGTGGAGTTCTGTCAACGAGCCGCTGAGACTTCCGCTAATTAGATTTTATAAGATTAGAAGAGACAGTTAGTGTTGGTTAATGTTAGTGTCAAAATGCCAGAGGTTTTCAGCTGCCGTCTCCCGGCAGAATGGTGGGTTTATTCCCATGGAGGGGGGGTGTCTTAAAACATTCCTCTTTACACTGGAATAAAATTCATCACATCAAAGACTTGTGCTTGTTCAGTGAGTCCTGAACTGACTGTAGCTTTGTTTCTTTAGGAACTGTAAGTCTGCTGATAAACGTATGTGAAAGACTAGAGGGTTGCATGCTTTTTTCATCTGTAAATACAAAATTAAGTTTGGGATATACTTAAAATTTTTACTGCTATGTTTTTTTTTTTTTTCAGATTGGAGTTCTGAAGCTGCTGCCTCGATGTTTGGCTGCAGCCCACGATGTCCTTGGGGTGCACCCCTTTCCTCGTCTGGATGTTCTCATCGTCCCAGCAGGGTTCTCCAGTCTGGGCATGGCCAGGTATGACATTTCAGTGATAAGAACGAGTAAAATGGTAAAAAGAGAAAACTATTAGTGAGCACAATGCACAAATAGACAAAATATGAAAGCAAAGGTCAAGGTTAGGAAAGCAGAAGGTTTTCACATTTTATCTTTACTCTGGGTTGATTAAAGCAATAATTTGCTGCATGCATGGTAATTGTCATGCAGGGAGAAAAAACACCAGGCACGACATGTTGGCATATTAACAATCACTAAACCATACAGCTAAGCCAGCAGATGATAAATAGCCAATTTATTCCCTTATTTAACAAATACTTCTCATATAGAATTATTGTAAAAATGTGTATTATAAATATCTATTCACTACAATGAAAGGGACAACTTGTCATCCAGCAACAGTCATATTACCATTTAACATGAACTCATTGAGCTAATATAGAAATAACATTAAAGGTAATTTTCATGTGTTTTTGTGGTCACATGACGAGTGTACAGCCAGTCCCGATGTTCAGCCTGTTTTTGGCCTTCATCAAATCCTGAGGGGAATTTCTGGCTCCTAACTGCTCAGCGTTTCAGAGTGTTTACCAGCTATTAACAACAATGTTTACTAAACAGTGCATGGTAGATTGTTTACAGGCTGTTTAAAAGCATTTATTTTCCTTTTACAAAAATCTGCTGCCTTCTGCATCTGAAAACAGCTCTGATGAGAGCAGAGATTGAACTAAATCAGCTAAGTTGCTGCGTGAGTTTAGTGATTTGAAAGATACTGAAGTAGAGGATTTGCAGAGGTGGTAACTGGGGATACAATGCATTAAGTGAGACCTTTCACAGTACATGTCATCATACTTTATGCTGCTGAAATATTGATTTGGGAAGTCCTTTGGGTTGGATAATTTTCTGTATTTCTTCTTCAGACTATTTTTTCAATGTGATTTTCTATTTTTTATATCAGAGCCACAACCAAGCCCCAGGTTTTTGAGCTTTCTTCATGTTGTCTTTGCTTTAGTTTTTCAAGTAAAAATAAATAAAAGGCTCTGGGTTCCATGATTAATGACATATTTTACATTTCAAACCTCCTCTATCTGTCTAACTTTGCTCTTTGGAGATTCTCCTTGCTGAAATTCCTCCTGAATTAAACATTCCTACCAAATCTTCCTCTGAAATTTTCTCATTCATCATTTCTTCGTTTTTTTTCTCTCAACATAACAGATTTAGGCTTTGGGACTTTTATAGACGGATAGATCTGTATTTACACATCTAAAGAAATAGACTGTTAAATCACTTAAAGTTAAAATAAGTACACAAGTTAATGTTGGTGTTAAATTTTATTAATAATCTCCATTTTTTATTTATTATCCTTGTCTTCTCTAATTAACCCTTGATTATTTTTCATTTTCTCCGTTACCCTCTTTCCATCTTTAATTTATTCTCCATCAAAACGTCTCTCTGTGTCTCGTAACATATTCACTCTATTCTCTTTTGTACTTGAACCATAACATTAACCCTCATAAATTAATGTCTCTTACTTACTTTTTTGTTATGCTTAACATTCCAAAATTCAAATTCCTAACTCAAAAGGTTTATAGTGAGAGATGTAGCAAATACTTTTCACACCCACAGCTTCAGTGACTCAACAATTTGGACAGTATTCTGTAATGTATCTTTTATCTGGTGTATTTCTGGCAATTTGTTGGGATTTGGCTCCCATTTGATTATTTATACATGCTTTTATTATAGTTTTACTGTAAGTTTAGAGGCTAATTAAGGTTAAAAATGAAATAGGATGATTGTTAGAGAGTTTATTTCCTTATTATCTTTACTTATATTTACTCATATTTTTATTTTATTATATTGTGCATATAACCCTATGTTCCAGTTGACATTTGACCTATACTTGTTTCTCTGTACATGACTGTCATAGGATGATATTATATTATAGAGATGGTCATCTTCAAACTTAGTTAAGATGCTGTCTCCTCTTTTTGTACATTTTCCTTTTCTTTGTTTTTTAATTTTACAGCCTTTACACCAGAGTCCTGCTCTGTCACCACTTTTTTACCTTTCACCATCTCTTGTTTCTCATTTTACATTAAGTCATGTTCATCTGCTTTCTGTGCTGTTAGAAACTTGCAGTCTTCATGCCTGTTGTCTTTGCTATTCATCTCTGTCCCCTTCACTTCCATAACTCTTCTCAATCTGGCCTCTAACATTCTACAAAAGTGACAGGTTTTATGGAAATCTCTATGCCTTTTTTTCAGGGGGCATATGGTGCCTTTGTAGATTTAGCTGTACCCCGCTGAGAGCTTTATTAATGAAGTTAAAATTAGAAATTGAAGCAAAATAAAGGCCATCAGTGTGTGGCGTTTTTTAAATGTTACTGATAAAGCAATGCAATTAGAGCAATCATTAAACATCCTGGTGTCTGCGGTCTGCAACCACAGTCTCTTTTTTTTTCCCCCCCTCTGTCTGACTTTCCTCTTTTCCTCATTGGCCTCTCTCGAGGAAAAAAAAACTAACTAGACAGGATATGAGCTCATAGCAGGCTATGCATCGTGCATACATTTCTGACATCATCAGAGATGTTTAGAGATAACGACAGAGGGCGATGAGGGGTGTAATCTTGGATTTACTCTCAAACCCAAATACAGAGTGTTCTTTGATCTATCTTAAGACTTTTCTCATTTCTTGTGGACATTTGCCTCTGTGCTGTATTTACTTTGAATGGACTTCAAGTGCTGACACAGACGCTGCTCTTCTGGGCTTTTTGTCTGACGGATGTTTTTTTTTCCTTACGAGGAGTGCACCCAGACACTCACTTCTTTTCCTAACTGCTTATGCTACACTTGGCTGTAGATGACTGAGGAGAGATTTAGGACCTTCATTAAGCTTCTTCCAGCACCTGCAACAACTCCCTAGAAAACACTGCATGGTTCTCAGCCCAATGTCAACTCAACTGTATCCTCCCCTCAACGCCGGTGGTTCAATCCTGGATGCCACTGCGCTAAACCGTGGGTTTGTGCCACAGGGAGTCTGGGAGGTCAACCAAAATTGAAGAGTAGATTAAGACGGAGATGAGAGAGAGAAATTAAGAGGGCAAAGGCGGGGTTCACAACAGGCCAGCGGTTTCCCGGGATGTGGGAGAGGATGTGTGGATTATTCCCAGCAACAAAAGCCATTAGCCCCTGGAAGGACTTCAGAGACTGGTGCTATTTAATCTAGAGATTGGGAGGTATGTGGGCCCCAGTTGTTGGGATCAGGCCAAGTGCTGGTTTTGTGCAGTGCCTCCGAAAACAGCAGGAACGAGGGGGCTTTGGGCTGGGGAGCTGTGGCGAGAAGGCATAAAGCTGTTGCAGTGTGATACACAGAGGGGAAACAGAGGCAAAGCGAGGGGAGGAATCACAGTGGCGTGAAGTTTTTCTTCTCAGATACGTGAGGGAGGGCAGGAAACTGAAGATTAAGAAGTCAAGCAAGGGCATGTGTGTGTTCAAGGGTTGTGCCACAAAAACTGCCCCCACACCCACACTCACACACACACAAAGAAAGCTACTTTTACACAAGTTCACGGATTTGTGACAAGCTCTCTTTTTATGCTTTTCCAAAACAAATCTCAAAGCGCTGATGTGCTACCTCCCCCCACGCTATTAGTAAAGCTTTTAGGACATGTAGAAGCCAGTAAGAGAGGAAGAGAAACATGCTAGAGTTAAACATTGATTAAGGAATTCAGACAAGGAGTAAAGTGGTGTCTGATTTGCTTTCAGTGAGCACAGCTGGGGAATCCCTTAAAGTTAATTCTTTAACCAGTCTGTACAGAAACTCATTGCCGTGAGTGATCGAAGGACATTGGAATGATGTAAACTAAAACCCAAAATACAATGAATTGGTTCAGAGTTGTCATAGTCAGACCGCCCACTGTTTTCTGAATACTGGCATGTAGTAATTATGTATTTGTGTACAGAAAAGTACAGCTCTGCCTTTACTTTTATGTGCCTTAGCTCATACACTTTCTTCCTTTTTTGAATGCGTAATCTCTTAATCGCATCACGTCATTTGGGTCCGACTGGGAGTGACAGGAAGGGCACGGCATTTCCTCCCGCTCTTTGAAGCTGAGGTCTGTGTGTCCCAAAGTGCTGGCTGGACATGCAGGACTAATCTGAGATCACTGTGTACCCAAATGAAGACATGTTCAACATCCATGAGAGAGTGGTGGTTTCCCCACGAGTGGTGCAATAGGCCTCTGAGTGGTGAGGGTGATGTGGGTTTGGTTTTGCTTCACTGCAGACAGGCAGATTTCTATGCTTGTGTTTGTACTATATGAATGTGTGTTTCATCAAAATATTGATGTAAAGATAATTATTGTGAAGGAATGACATCAGAGGTTTGCTAAAGAGATTATTCAGGGTTTGAGCTCAACTCGGCCAGTTCAGCATTCACTCGGTGCTTTTTCTCATTATCAGCTTCCCTGACTATTATTGCTCCTTGAATTGAATAACAAAAACAGGTTGTACACTTTTGTGATAGTGTTACACTTCAATAGCTGTAAAAAAAAAAAAAAAAACCTTTTCATAGAGGTCATGATTCAACAATAAGAAAGAGATGAGTGGGCAAAAATGGCATCATGGGAGAGTTCCAAGGAGAAAGCCTCTTCTGACAAAAAAAGACCCATCTCACTTTTGCCAAACAATCTTATTGATAATCCTCAAGAGTTAGAATTCTTAAAACTAGCAAAATATTCTAAATGCAGAAAATTATGCCATTTAAAAAAAATGTAGCTAGCAGCTTTTGCTTACCCCATTGGCAGATTTTTTTGCTCAAATCTAGAGATTTTTGACCGTATTTAAAAAGATTTGGCTTATATCAAGTAGGGCTGTAAGAATATATTTTCTTTTCAGACTAAAATAAGTCAAAATGTCTAAAAACAAGGCATTTTTACTTTCTTAGAAATCAGTTTTTGCAGCGTACAACTAATTATTAAATTTAGGGGTCACTTACTTTTCCACATGTGTTGGTTTGGATAGTTTTTTCCCCTAAATAAATAAAATCATTCTTTGAAAACTAAAGTTTGTATTTACTCAGGATATCTGTGATTTTGTAATTTTGCTGATTTGATTGGATCAAATGCTTTTTCACAGCACTATGAGCTAATCTTTTTCCTAATTAGTCTTTTTTTTGTAAATTGTGTTTGAAGTGGCTGGCTGAAATGATGGTGAGAAAAAATGGGTTCAAGGTGTTAAACTAATGGTTCCACTTGCAGTAGTGCCTAACTGTGCAGTCATGAATCTGTCACTGGTGAAAAATATGACCGGTGTATACCTCTTGACCTCTTTAAGGTGGCACAAGAGGATTTTCAGGCTGACTTCAGTTGATTGCACTGTTTGTTTATGGACTAGCAGGAAGTTGCATCGGACATCGGTTCCTGTCGGGAGGAAGTAGAGAACTGTAGTGTCAGGGGAGTTATCACCCCTCCAAGAAAACTCACTGCTGCTCAGGAGCTTTTTAGTTTACCACCTGAGGTGTTTGTCATCTTTTATAGGACAAGAGCAGGAGATGAAACTCAGTGGAGATCACTGACCATTTCCTAAACCATAACATGTTGTCATTTAAAAAGTTTTCATCCAAGTGACTTATGATTGGTCAAATCACAATTCAATTTAGTAGAATAAAATAATTTTTTAAAATTTAATCTAAAAGATTGGCAATAACTAGTTCATATAATTCAGCAGCTTTAAGAATAAAATAATGCTAATTAAGAAAAAACATTTAACATTAATAAAAACACACATCACTATCAAACAACAGAGCACAAAATGAAAAGGTTAGGTTGTTGATCTTGACTTCTCTCGTTTCCAGCCTCTGCTTCTTTCTTTGCATCATTGCTGATGGTGAATCTTATGTCCTTGCTCTTCACTGAGTTGTTCTGTCCCCTTTTTTCAATCCTCTTTAGGTAATTTCCTCCCCAATCTTTCCACTATCTGTCTTTCCCTCTTCCCGCTGATGTCTCTGTGGATTTCTTGCCTTTTTGCACTCCTCTCTAGTTTGATCTGTAAAGTAACCTTAGAAGTGTGTGACACAGAGCTGCTCTTTCAGGAGGCAGTTGGGAGTTCAGGGTAGGGAGGGCAGCATGTTGGGAGGGGGGCTGGACTTTCTGGCACGGAGGACAGCTGTTAATCAAATAGTCAAGAATGAGGTGTTTCTTTTCTTCCCACCTTGAGTGGATCTCCCTTTTGACTTGGTCCACACAAAAGGTCCTGGGGAGTTCCAGAAAAATAGTACATCATGCATGCCTGCACCTGAACAGATGGACTGGGAGTATTGTGTTTGCTTTCTAAGTGATTGCAGGTAGTTAGGATTTTTAGCTGAACTTTGCTTCCTTTTTTTCTACTGTTGTTCTCCTCACTTCCTGTAGAAAGCACACAGGAAAGCTCCAAACCCCACAAGGAGAGGCCACTACTATCCATCTCCTCTTGCTTCCTTGTCTCTGTCTTCTTTTGCTTGCTCAGACAGCCCTCTGTACTCCTAATGAAGATAGCAGGATACCATTTAGCAAGTGTTTTGTTATTGCAGTAGCATTCCTTTGCAGTTATCTCAGGCTTCACCTTTCCTTTTCTGTCTGCAGTGTAATTTTATCCCCTCTGCTATAGTATAAAGTACTGAAAGAGCAATCTTTACCTCTTCTACTGAAAGAGGACTATACATTTAGTTTCATTTCTTCAGTGGAATAAACAATTTGAGGTGTTTTTGAATTGTGTTTTTAAGACTGATGTGTATTTAATACTTCTATTGTAACAATCAGTGCTGCCATCTAATATTGGTGAGTGTCTAATGATCTCAGATGACAACATCATAGCAACAGATGTCATTTAGTGTTATGTTTAACACTATCACAAGCCCACTTTGCTATAACTCTGGATTAGAGGCTCTGGTTGGACAGGCTTATGACTGCACACCCATTTTACTAACAGGATACGTTCACAGGGTTGATGGACTGTTCCATTGTGTGGAAAACAAAAAGCTGATGCAGATCTTTGCATACATCGTGTGAGGGCAGGCGATAAATGTTAACATTTTTTTTGTGAAGAAGCCAGACATTGTGAATATCCATAGGTCATGTGAGCTGCACCTGACAAAATGACACACTTGGAGTGAGTGCTGCAAAATGCTCTCTGTTTGTGCATTAGCTTTAGAGCTGGGGTGTCCAAAGTGCTGCCCGGAGGCCATTTGTGGCCCTCGGAGTGATTTTGTATGGCCCGTCACTGCAATTCAAAAATTGTATAATTTTGGCCCTCCAGCATCTGCTGCTGATGCAGATAGACACTTAAGGAAAGATGTGATTTTTCAAATGCGAGGCCTAACAAAAAACATACAAACAAATCTCCTGCTTTGGTCTGCTACCCAATACAAAATTCACTGGTCTTCCAAGTGCCTCCTGCAGGTGGAGGAGTCCATGTAACCGGTTCAGGCTGGGTCTGGCTGGACCCCATGTGCAACAGCCTGGCCACCAGGTGCTCACACACAGACCCCAAACTCAGGCCTGGCTACAGGGTTGGACCCCATAACCCTTCAGGCCAGCTACTCAGATTCTCTGTTTTATCCACTTTTTCTATACAAGGATTCCTCATTCTTGTATAAATCATCTACACATACAAACTTACTTTTGAGGAATTTTCATGCAAACTTTGTTGGTGTACTTCAGCTGTCGCCATCACCTTGAGCTGCCATGAAGATGTTGGGGTTTGGTTTTATTTAACCCTGACCTTGCTTGACTCTGATGTGTTTCTGTCCCAGGTACCAGACTCCCCAGTTTGTGCTTCAATCTATGAAAAATAATTATTATACCATGCGTTCTGTCCAACATGCTTACTGGATGTAAATCATATTTTTACAGTTAGGGGACATATTTGTGCCAAAATGCTTTTTGACAGCTGTTCATTTCTCCGAGCCAGCTGCATTAACTGTCAGGGTGACACTCTGCCATGCCAGCATTTTCCATTTGTTATCCCAAGGAATGAAATTGTCCAATAAAACGTTATTTCTGGCATTCATATTTTTGATCAGCTTTCAGATTTATCGCTCTGTAAATCCATTTTCCTTCCTGCTAAGTGTTGATTGGACAATAGGTGTCAGGAAGGGAGTTTTTATAGTCCTTTACTTAGTAATTTATGGGAAGCTCTACAGCAGCCTAAATACCTCACAGATTAATGCTCAGTTTTACATTCATTAAGATTTATTAAAGCTGTGCAGGATCTGATGTGTTCATTGGTTTTGTGCATGTGGATATTTCTATTTATAAGTACTTCTCTAGCTTTCTGAGTACACCTTATTTCCATGTAAAAGCTGTGAGTCAGCTCTTCAGGAAACATTTTGTAGTATAAAAATATGTACTTTAATCTCTTTTCAAATATTTATCTCTTCAATCTGAAGCATTTGGCTTTGAAATATTTGGAAAGGTAATTGTGTTTGTTCTATTAAAGAAAATTATCTACTAATTTGTCATATTCTGATAGAAATGTGTTAACTCCTATACTGTTCTGACAGGCTGCTGTGTCAGCTGTTTTCTAGAGGTGTGCTTTGTGCACAAGTGCCTTCATATCAATGGTTGCACATTCAGCTTGCTGTTGGGAAGCTAAGTCCATTGATGCTCAACATTTTATGATACAGTGACCATGCTGAGTACAGAGAACAACATTTAAAAACAAAAATGCAAACATTGAGGCCACTTCCTTGTAAAACGTATTGTTGAATAATGTCCTCTGACTTTAACTTTAATCAAGTGAGGCCTTTAGTGAGTGCTTTAGATGGTGTTCTGCACTCTTTTGTTCTTTAGACATCTTTAAGGGGGAAAAACTGTTTCAAGTTTGGAGTAGTACTGGCTCAGACAGGCTGTGGTCTAGTTGTGTTTTTAAACTTATGGGACACAACTTACATGCATCTAATCAAAAGGATTATATGGATAAAAGTACATTTTTGTGTCCCCCAAGTAGTCAGATAGTAACCCTTTCCCCTGTCGTCAGTTCTTATATGATGTTACATTTTCTAGTAAGCTGTTAAAGATGTTCATATAAAATCCCTTTAACCCACACTGTATCCATCAGCCACAGAGTTTTATCTTAAAAGGCAGACAGCCCAGTCAGGTGGCAGCCTTAAACCTCTGTTGAGGAGACAGCTCTGCTCACTAGCTAATTTCCTTTCGATCTCGCAATCATCCATCTTTCCATTCTGTCAAACACTTCTTATAGAGCCTCACTGCACTGAGCTGTCGCACTTTCCATCTCCTCACTGTCTCATTCTCTCACATTACATAAGAGAGAAAAAATAGCCTATTTATTATCCTACAGGCAAGAAAATGTCTCAAATTATTATTCTGTGAAATAGATTTGTTCTGTCCTTTTTATTGAGGTGGTGGTAGAAGCCAAAAGAGATCTGAGTGCTGTGGAATGAGTGATGGGGTTTGCATGCAAATGGCAGCAGACAGCAGTGATACAGGAATGTAGATTTGAGAAATAATTGCCAAGCCTACATCCCTGTAATGTATTAGGACTCATTAAAGCTGGGCCTTTTAAAGATGATCTCATTATAATGTGCTGTTTTGTTTAAGCATAAGACTGTAGATATAGTATGTGGGCATTTAGGTTTCTTTTTTGTTTCTAACCATTACTTTCTCAAGTGTGGTCATTGAAGATTTTCCCTGCAGCGTGATTCATGAAAATGTCTCTTCTTAGTTTCATATATTAGGAACTTTGGCAGCACTCAACTACAGAAATGTGAAACTATTGAAACCAATTGAAATGTGGATTTCAGCATCATGCACACACATTTAAATTCACCAGAGCCTTTATTTTGGGATTAGAGTTTGTATCAATGTGTTCTATAATAAGTTTAGGTCTTAGCAGTCCTACTTTTAAATCAATCAACATTTTGGTTTGTCCAGACTTTAAGAGTCTAGTCACCTCCTTGCTCCCGATGACCTTTGATATCGTTTCTACGTTTTATTTTCAGGCTCTGATGTTATGAGGTGTGTGTGTGGGTGTGGCAGCCTCGTGATTGGCCCCCAGCCTGGCCCCCTGTTCATGTGATCAGGCCCTACATGGCATGGCATTTTGCCTGGTCCCTGTCTGGGGAGCAGCGAGCTGATCTGCAGCCAGTCTGGAATGCCAGACATTTGAAGTCAGACTTGTTAAAAGAGAACGATGGCTGGTAGGAGTTTGGTCAAACTGGCTCCTGTGTCTAAAATAGCCCACAGACTTTGTCTGAGTGGGAGGGGAACGAGACAAAGCCTTTCCCCGTAAACTCTAAAAGGCCAAACAAAAACCTCTGTGTGAATAGACAAGAAGAGATGAGTAGAAGTTTAGGTTTGGGCTGGTCAAGTCTTTGTATCAATACCATAGTTTTTATTCAAATAGCTGTGAAAGCAAGATTCATCAAACTTAACCCAACAACTAGAAGGAAATATGACCACATCTGTCCAAATGCTGGCACTGTGATAAAAACACACATCATAGGTCAAGCTGACATCAGATTTAGTGTCCAGCTCAAGATGCTCAGCATCAGTCTAACATGGGCATCAAAGACAACATTTTTTATTCATTTATCTATAAGTTTGAAAGATTAGGTACACTGATTCTGTCCTAATGATTTTATATGGTGTGTATTTAGTTCAACATAATATAATTTTAAAGCCAAACATTGACTAATCTGCACAATGTAATAAAAGTTATTGGCAATTTTAAACAAAAATCATCAACACTAAACTTTAGACAAAGCATTTTAATATTAGTCAATAAATGAACATGATTATGCTAAATTAATGGTGTCTATAGATATTTGTCATAACTCATGCAAACTTGGTCCAAACAAGAAAAGATTTAGAAAATATTCACATTAAAACCTGGGAAAAATCACAATACCAGTGCTGGAAACATGGTAGGATATTCACCTCTAAATCTGTAACGCACACTTTTATTATATTCAGCAAGTATTACTGCTATTTATTTGTATGAAGTTATAGTTGTTCTCTGTTATGTTTTTAACAATATAAAAATGGCATTAAAATGCCCTTTGAGTGCTCTGGCCCCCAATTTTTATCAAATTTATCACGTTTCTTTTGTTGACTGTGTTTATACATTCATATACTTTCATACATTTTTAAGATAAAGCTCTTATTATCACATTGACTCTCTTTTTTTGGCCTCAGCACACATTTTTTGCACCTTGCTTCCAGATTTGGCCAATTTAGCAGCATTTGTGTGCAGACCTCTATGGGTTAAACCCACAAATTGCTGCTTTCAGCTACATTTTGTGTTTGGTGTCATGCATCGGTCATTTGCCTACTGTTCTGTCATTGTGTCTTGAAAGATTGTGTGTGTGTTTCTGTTGGGGTATGCAGTTATTTGCACAGCAGCTGCTGTCACACTGCTCTAGCAGTTCACCAGTAATCACACCTGGGAGCTGGCCGAGGTGTCTCACCTTGGGAGAAAGCAAAACTTATCACACAGTTTGACAAGATGCTCTTCTTATTTTCCCTCTTTTTTCCTCATAAATGTTTATCAAAGTATTTTTTTAGTCACATAAGTCTCCTATAATTTTTCATTCTCTATGTCTCGTTTAACATATCTCCCTTATTTTAACACTCTGATTTACACTTCCAGTATACACACTCTGACCTCATCATCTTTTTCCTCGTTCTTCCCTCATGGGGCTCCTTTTATTGGTGTCCCAGCTATGGCCTGAGCTGGGTTGCGGATGTCAATTACAGGACTATGATAGGGCCTCTGCTGCATTATGTATGGAAGTGTCCCGCTGGGGGAAAAATGGCCTACAGCCAGTAACGAAGGATTGAGGGATGAATAATGGATGGAGAGATGGAGGAGCGAGACACTATTGCAATCTGTTTCTCACTAAATTGAAGATTTGCCCTGACTCGCACCTCTGAAGCTCAGGGCAAGGCTACCCTCAGTGACTTGGAGTCATGAAGTTGTGATGTTTGAAAGCACAAGAGGCTTTTAATCAGTATTTCATTTTGTGTGTTAAAGCCCGCGGGGTTCAGCCATCAAAGTGAAACCTCTTTGAACGTCTTTATCTGTGAATTTATGTCCAACCAGCCATGCTGTGATTACTTTAGGACAATAATTCATTTACTAGTTTGGCCTTTTAGTCAATAAAAATTGTTGTTTGTGTTTAAGAATGGTAATGCATAGTTTTCTCTGAGAACGATACAGAACAAAATGTACAATCAGAGACTAGAAATTGTGTTTGCTGCCCAATCAAGTGTCAAGAAGTAGATTGTTTTTCTTCAGAGGAACGTAACTGTGTTTGTCTTGATTATATCCTAAAGGCAACATGTGTTCTACAACTTGTCATTGAAAAACAATCAAAGATAACAGAATAATTTACAAACTGTAGCTGGATTCTCATTGGGGTAAAGGTCTGGACTCTGTGGTGACAAATCCCTGTGTGATAATGAAGTCTGGTGCTCCCTGAACCACTCTTTCTCACTTTGATCTTCATGAATCCTGGCATTGTCATCTTGGAGCATGCCCGTGACATCAGGGAGGAAGAAATTCACTGATGGAGTAACCTGAATTTAGAAGCTTTTCTAAAAAAGTTCAAATTTGCAGTTAATGTTAGGTGAATATGGTCAAAATAATAGATTCTTGCACATTCAGTATACTCAGTTAGTCAGCTGACCTGATTGTTTTGGCTCATAATGTTGCTGAACCTAGACCTGACTGACTGCAGCATCCCCAGATCATAGCACTGCCCCCACAGGCTGGCACGGTAGGCACTAGGCATGATGGGAAATCACTATATGCGCCCTCTTCTTACCCTGATGCACCTATCACTGTGTAGCAGACTAAATCAGGACTCATCAGATTACATGACCATTTTCCATTTCTCCAGAAGCCAATCTTTATGCTACCTAGCAAACTGAAGCCTTTTTACTAATTAACCTCACTGATCAGTGGTTTTCTTAAGACTACACAGCCTTTTAAGTTCAGATTCCTTGAGTTTCATGAAGATGCTCTTACTTTAACAGGTGAACATTGACGTGAGTTCTACTTTTGATTTTTTACAATTTGACTTCACCAAACCACTGACATTTGTTCTAGATTTTTTTCCAACCACATTTCTTCCTGATCGTTCCCCACTATCCTTCCAGTATTGACCATTGTAAGGACAGTTCTTAACCCAGTTTTATACATGTTTTTTACATAATCATCCATGCAGTAAATATCCAATGGGAGGCTCTTTCCTAAATCCAGGTAATGATGTTTTTTGTGCAGGTAAGCATTTTAAAAGTGCTTGTAGCAACAAAGCTCATTTTTACCACATGTTTCTTGGAAGGGCTTTAAAAAATCAAAAATTAAATCTAAAGAAATAGATTTTAAGAAATGTTAAAGTTAGACTAAATAAACTATAAAACGTATATACCTTAAAAACTAGATGCAAGTACAAGTTTGTTGTTTAAATTATCCAGGATTTCAAAGCTTTCCTTAAAAAGTACAAATTTGCAGTTAAAGTTAGTTGAATACTGTTATAAATATTAGCTTCATGCACAGGGAAAGCTGTTTTCCAGCAGTTCTAGTGGGTCTGCTGCATGCACTTGTAATATATTCACAGAAACATATGATAACAACTCCATTTAAACATTTAAATACAAACATCACATAATGTAAACTGATAAATTTAGCTCCTAAATTTTCTTAAAATGTTGCAGTAATGGTACCTTAATTGCTTTTTATGGAAAATCTTTAATACTAGGTTGTAAAGAGACTCCATAGATTGAATTGCCAGATTTCTTTGTGAGCATCAGAAAAAATCCATACAGCACAGACTTGCAGACTGATAGAGAGCAGAGCAGACGGAGGAGATTTCAGCTGAATGCTAAATTTTTATTGCCAAACATTCCTGTGATGCTAGCTGGTGCCCAAAGACAAAAAAAAACGATGTCTTAAATACAACAAAATTTAACTTTAAGTCTTTACAGAAACATTGTGTCAGTTGATTTATTTAGAAGCTTTAGGGAATTTTTTATTTAATTTGGTAAATTTAAAAGAATTGCAACTATCCATATGTACCGTACTTAAGATTACTCTTGTAATTTGTAAGTTGGTGATAAAATGATGAAAGATAAAATAAACTCATGCGCAGGGACTATGAATTGCACGGATATGTAAAGTTTTCGTCATGCATGTTATCCCTCACATGTCCCTGATGTCAGCCAATGTCAGTCAGTGTATCAGCGAACGTGAAAGATGCTGTTGTTATTCATCGCCACCACGGTGGGATGACACTATTTGTCACTGTAGAGATGGATTCCGTCTCCCTCAGAGGAACATGTGCAAGCGCCGTCTCTGAAAAGCTGTCTTTGTGTTTCACGCTCACTACCTCACACACACACATGGACGCACACAAACACGGCGCTGGAGCTGACAACAAAGACATGCTTATTTAATTGTAGGGAGGGAGAAGATTAGGCTACAGAGAAACTTATAAGGCTAATGTTAGCATATTCTGCTCCAGTGGGATCTTTTGTTTGTGCAATCAGGAAAAAAAAAAGAACATAGAATTAGATTTGAGATGCTGTCTCAGAAATAAAGCTCATAAGACCCTTTCTATGAAGATGACATGTTGCTAAATAACAGAGGGCCATAGCCTGCTTTTATCTGATGTTACAGTCCTCAGGGAAATAAAGAGTAGTGGTGTTGCTCAGATATCCGATTTTGTTTCCCCCAAAAATAAACCCAGGCAAACCTGTGTGTTTTTCTTCATAATCAACTTATCTTGTCACCATAATTAGGTTATAGTGAAGGAAAAAAATAACTCCCTTGGTAAATGAAGATGCTAATCTTTCCTTTATGACATCAAGTCATTTCATAACTCTTTGTAATTAATCAACATCAACAGTATGTGGGCTTTATTATAGCTATAGGAGTAAACTGTCAATGCACCAGATAGTTAATTATAGCTGTGTCAGGAATTTGAAGGACCTATTGCTCTAGAATTCTCACATACAGCTAAAGATGTGTAAAATCTAGATATGAAGTAACATCTCTCGTACATATTTGTCACAGGAGTAAGGTAAACCCCTTAGAGATGGTCTCTTTTACTTACAGTTAGCCATAAATTCTCCCACAGATGTCGTGTCAGTGGTGGTCAGGACACTTAAGATCTAAAGGGTGTAAAAAGACCTCCAGTCAGTCCAGTGTTTTATATGGATCAGGAGAAAGGGAGACCATTCATCCACACCTCCGTGACCCCTTTCCCCCATTCTTTCATTGAAGAATAGCCTCACGCACGGGTAGCCCTGGGCCACTCAGGGTGCTCAGAGCTCGTTACATAAGGTTGAAGTAACAAAAGCTCCAGAAAAAAAAGAAGCCTTGACCTTGATAGGTTGTTGTGATTGGTCCTGTTCTTTTTACAGATTTTATGGGTAAAATCTAAGGGTATGAACGCTTCAAATTGTTGTTAAGGTGCTTAGAAATGAGAGATTTGTTTGTGATTTATGTCGTATTTTTGTTATATGTTAGGTTTTCCACTTTAGTCCAGATTTAGTCCAAACAACCTAACCACCACTGGTGTAAATGTGTGCATGAAAGAATAATGGAGCTTCTGTCAAAGCGCTTTGGGTGCCCTGAAAAGCGCTATATAAATCCAATCCATTATTGTTATTATTATTATTAACCAGACTGGTGATTTTCTGACTTTATCTAATGTTAACTCAGTACTTCTCTAGTAAAAAAAATCTCAGCAGCTGTCATTAAATCAGGCATTTATGCTCTTCAAAGGATGAATTGTATTCAGCTGGGCGATCCATTAACTTTTATCTGATGTCACTATTAGGTTAAAGTTTTACCTTCAGTCATTAAACAGCCTCTAAATCTCCAACGTTTTCACCGTCCTCAGCTGTAAGTTATGAATTTTTGGCTTGTTGGTACAAAGAACTGCAAAGCAGAGCCTTGCTGGGTGTCCTGCATTGCAAGAGCCTCCTACATTTAATAGCTCTAGATATGTGATAGATGACTGTCTGCATCTCAGCCAAATGAAACAAAACCTGCCCGAGCTCAGTTTCATGAAACATGACAAAAAGGTGCTGCATCTGCTCCAGAACTCATTAAACGTTAGCTCAGATCTGGATCGCTGAGAGCTGTCAGTCAGCCTCTTCAGGATTCACGCCCTGCAGCGTTTCAGAGCAGAAATCCCTTCTCGTTTACTCACCATTTTAGAGCACACTCTTATTACTGCTTTAAAATGGAAAAATAAAGACACATGTCAAAATAGGTTTAGGCTGTTGAAAAAAGAGAAAGTAGCCCAAATAGTTGAAAAGATTTATCTAACGTCTGTCACTTTAACCTAAGACACAATATAATAAGTATTCTAAGAATGAGGAGTGGTGCTGTGATTCTCTCTGCAGTGTTTGCTGCAGGGAGGCATTTAGCAGTTAAAATAGCTCTCCTGTCAATCCTAACGTTTTCATTTGTAATTGTGGAGAAAGATAAATTGCTGGGAAAATTTGGAAGTCATTTCTGAGATGAGTTTTTTGACTCAGAACTTTTTACGAAATGTTATTAGCTAAAAATCTAAATTAGGTTTAGGAGGTAATAATCGAACCCTCTGTACAAACAGAAATAGAGCCGCATAAAAATATTTTCTAGATGCCTAATCTAGTATTAGTCCTAATTTTACCCTGGAACATTTAGTTCCTCAAGAAAAAGTCATTTTAGGTTTGAATGGTTGCTTTACAATTAAATTGTCTGTTCCTATAAATAATTAGGAGGACGACGAAAAGATTGTGTGATTTGTAGCTACTTGCTGCAGCATCTGTAGGTTATTCGTACATAACTATGACCAATTTTCCTGTAAAGAAAGGTGTGGGGCATAATTTCCACATTTTTTGGGTTGTGTCATTATGTTCTCATCTGTCTAATGTTGTGTTTCTTAGTAATTCCTTGTAATTTGTCTTGGCTGCTGTTCAAAATTGTGGAGTTTGACAACATTTTATTCTCCAGTCATGTCATTCTTTAATTTAATAGAATTTTTAATGTCTATCCTGCATGTTATTTGTCCTCCACAGCCCCCATATCATCTTCCTGTCCCAGAGTGTGTTGTGCCCTGGAAGTCCTGGTTCTGGAGTGAACAGCCTGTCTCTGTGTGGGTCCAGGATTTGCCATGAGATTGCTCACTCCTGGTTCGGACTGGTTATTGGAGCCAGGGACTGGAGTGAGGAATGGATCAGCGAAGGCTTCGCTACCTGCCTGGAGGACATTATATGGGCTCAAGCACAACAAGTACAGTTACCTCACTGAGGATTGTGATGGTTTTAACTCTCTCTTGTAACATGTTGGGGCTTTTTTGTAGACTAGAAAACAAAAAATCCCACAAATGATAAAACTCTTCTTGTATCTTTCTTGTTGTACCTAAAAGTATTACCTCATAATATATAATTACAACCCCAATTTCCAAAAGACCAAAAGGGATTGAAAGAAGGCAAATAAAAGACAAAAAAAGTTGATAGAATTTACAGGCATGGCTGCTCCATGAGATTGTCCGATTAATTTCTGACAGATGGGGCATAAATATTGGGTTTAAAATGGAGTATATATCAAAGACCTATGAGCATGGATAATTATGCTTCACGACTTTGCACCAAACTCCATCAGAGAATTATTGATCTGTCCAAAAACACTATTTATCAATGCAAAACTGCATTAAACCCTTTGACATGTACGATGTGTACTTTGAAATAATTCTGGGAGGCTGGGGAAATTTTTGCACAAAAGCTAAAGCTGGATGCTATTGTTTGGCACATGTGACTTTCAAGGCTCAACGCTGCATGTCACTGCAACCTTTGAAGTCTTATGAGTAGCTTAACAGAGTTTGTCTCTGAATCACTGTATTTCACAAGAAGGAAGCCAGATATTAACTATGAGCCATGGCTGAGTCCCCCAGAAAAAGTCTTATCTCGCATGGACAGAAAGAGACTGGACACGTCTTTTGTGGTCCGATGAGCCCCTGTTTCCGTTTTCTTTTTGGAAAAATAGACAGTTGGGTTCTTACGTGCCAAGATAAAGAAAGACCATCCAGGTTTTTATCAGTGCACAAGCCAGCATCTGTGATGATACGAGCAACATCAGTTCCCAAAGTGAATGACTTGAATTTGATGCAGAGGCCTGTATTGGAATTTTGATAATACACAGCTTTCATCATTTTTTCCTGGGAGGTCTGTGGTTTCTTCAGCCAAACAATGTCAGAATTCATTGTGTAGAGGTTCGGTGAACTCATAGTGCTCATGCTGGACAGCTACCTACAGACAAGATGTCTCTTCTTCTAAAAATGTTTCAAGAAACAAGACACTTTAATCGTCTAAAATATTGTATTTAGCAAGAATGGACAAAGAATCTGCAGAAAAACAGATTTTGCACATTAGTAAACATAAATATCTTTCAAGTTTTTATTTGAAAATGCAATATATGCTTTTATTTTCATCTGAAGAGACTAAAAATAAATACTTTTTATTCCTTATGTTAAAACATTACAGATATATCACATTTCATGAACTTGGAACTGGGGATAGCCATTAGCATGATGCAACAAGTAAAACACAGTTACACACAGCTATTTTTCTTTCTCACTGCTTTCACTGCTCCTCCAGGATTTCCAGGTTTTGGTTTGGAACACATCATGGCTCTAGCTGCCAGCGACAATGCTGCAGTAAATCTATATATCATTTAGCTCACAAGAAGACAGTATATTAAAAAAACATAAAAGAAGACAAGGAGCAAAACCGTCAACTGGAAATTGGTAGAGCTGTCCAAGTAACATGAAAAAAGGAAGTAATTTTCTTCATCCAACCACTATATAAATCAAAAAACACAAAACCCACACAGTTGCAACAACTGCACATAGATAAAAGCGAGCAAAACAGATTTTATTACGATTTGGAGACTAATATGGAATCTTGCTTGCTGGGTTTGTCTTCAGCTTGAGCTCAGAGGGAATATTAGAGAAACAAAAGACATAAAATGACAAAAGAAGAGGGTGGAGCTCTGGTATGTAGCTATAAGTGGTTGCAACACTTTAGCTTTAATCCAGAAGTTGACATGCATGTGAACCTAATCCTTCTTCTGGAATTCCCACACCGTGATTTTGTTTATTCTGTATAAACACAACACCTTCATGTAAACTTGGCCTCCATCACAAACTTCAAGTAGACTCACCTAGACAGACCCAGTGATGTTTCAGCGACAGGCTCTTTATGCTTTTGGTGAAATTTGCACAGTTTTCTTTATCTTTTTGGTTCTGTAGGCATCGTTCTTATTGTCTTTTCTTTCCGTTTTCCTGCAGCTCTCTTTAAAAGAAAAAACGGAACACTTTGACCTGAAGGCATTACTGAGGTTGAGGCGACTTTCTGATGAGTTGCAGAACTCGAAAGAGGAACTTCAGATTCTCAGGTGTGTACTTTCATTTAATCATCCCATCATCACTGGAGAAACATCACAAAACAGAGGTAATCCCAAGCAACTGACTTTTTCCTTGCAAAAGCCACCTAATAGAGAAAGAAGAAGGGAGAAAAATGCCTAAACGAGATGGTATTGCTTTCAAATAACCCTCCCATGGTAAACACACTACTTTTTTAGTGTCTAGCTTTATCTTACTGTCTCTGCATGCAGACACAAACATAAGCTGTATGCATTCCAGAGGTACAGGTGTGGCAGGTGTGCTGCGCTGTCATGTCTTAGGACATCAGGTACGCACACACTCTTCATCTTCTCCTGACAATATGGGACCCACACCCTGTTTGTTTTATCCTGGGTGGAAGCACATTGTCATCAGGGGATTATAGGTGCAAACTCCATTCAGAAGTTAACTCTTTAAAAGATGAAAAATGATTTTATTAACTTTGTAGATAAGAACCACTAATATCAAGGCGAATAACGTTTGTGCTTCTCTGAGGTTGTTCAGTGTTAAGTAGAAATATTTTATCATTGGTACTTTTAAGTGTCATCATAGTACAAAAACATAAAATAAGCTTAGCTAAAGTTCAAATGTACTTACTCTAAACGGCTGTAGTAATTATGTATTCATTTTCCTTTTTAGCAACTTTCTAAACCAGGAAATGATTAAAAACAAGAAGCTGCTTCCAACATTAAACACTGACAAACCATTGTTAAAATTACAAATATGCTGGCCATTACTAAGCTGTGTTTTTACACTGAATAACATCTGGTGAATGTGGGGATAACTGGGTCTCTGTGTTTCTTTCTCCGACTTGAAGAATCTCTTGAAATAATCCTCAGACGGAGCAGACAGGAAGCAGAAAAAAAGCAGTTTGTTTACAGAATAAGGGAAAAGGCTTTTCATCTGTCACCTTTTTTCACTGACATCAATACTCTGCTGCATCTGCAGCATCATCAAGCAAGTAGAAAGCAATATACAGGCAAGCACAAAAAAAAAAAAACTGTGAAGGAAAAGTTTACAGCACTCACTTTCAAACCTGCTGAATTTGGTCATTTTCCAGAGTTCCTATAAAACTGGCTGGGTAAACATTAAACAGTCTGGGGCAAATGTTGCAGACATTTTTGTATATTTCAATAATACAGTACTTGTATTAAAGTGCCTGTGACTCCATATTTAAATCACTTTATATTAAACAGGTGTAATCTTTGATGCCTCTAGATTAGCGTTGCACCATTATAACTCAAAATACGCTGTAATTATTTCCTAACGAGCAACTCAGAGATCAGAAGAAAGCGCCGCCTTCCGGTTCTGCTGGGTTTCTCCTTATTTGGCAGCCTGGCACTTCTGCTGCAGCAGGGGGCAGTGTCGTCACGTGAAAGAGAAACGAAACTGAAACTAAACACTACACGGTCTATGGGCAATGGCGGCGGCACTGCCTCGCTCCAGGTGTCGTGAACGTGCATGTGGGAGGAGAATTGACCATATAAGCAAGTCCGGATCACTATGACCTCATAGCGGGCTGGAGTGAAAAAAACTGTTTGAAACCTGGGTCTGAAATCTTGAAGAGCTTCTCACTGGCTGGACTAGGAGACAGATGGACGCTGTTTTTTTGCTCTTTCTGGCAGGTTTAAGGTGAGAACTCAACGTTGCAACATGATAGATAAGTCAGAAAACATGGAAACCGATGTCATGGGCACTTTAAAACATATTTTGTATAAATCTCAAAATAAGAAGTGAAAGGGTTAATTTTGCATCTGTGTGACACTTAATCAGGGTGTCCCGGGTGATTAGGAGGATCAGGATGAGGGTTTCTCTTTATGTAGTAGTAAATCAACAGTTTATGATTTTAAATAAATAATATGTAACATATTCAATATATGTACCTGAAATTCTACTTTTTTTTGCCTAATAAAACCATAAAACACAGTATAAATACCTTGTTTTTTCTACACTTGAGCTATTTCTTTTTTCAATAATCAAGACATATCATCATTGTAGATTATAATTATGACTCTTCATATAATAAAAAGATTCAGTACTTTAAATGTTTGGGTCCATAGGTTCTGATTGGCTCGTTAATTAATTTCAGAATCAATTAAGTGCCTCATCAGATATATAATATAAAACCTTTGGGGCCTTTGTTCAGCAGATCAACTAAGCATTCAACAAATAATCATGTGTTTGTGTAAAACAACAAAACACAAATGAATAATTATTTACTAGGAGTGAAGTCATTTCCTCTGTAATTACTACCAAATTACAGATAATTATTTTATTCCAGGAAACCTCATGAAAATTATAAAGACATTAGAGGGAAATTGCCATTATAGAAATACATTTTGCTGTTTTAATTAAAGATTTATAGGAAAAGAAGCGAAAACATTATTAGGTTTGTCTGATGCAGTAAATTACATGTATATATTTCTGTTAGAGCATTGCAGATCGTTTTTTTACAGTTGATATTCCCGTTACTATAGGCGAAGGTGTGATTGGTCTGCAAACATTTTAAGGGGTGACAGATGTTGAAGCACTATCCATTTGAATGCCAGGAAAACGTTCTCGACCTGATGAGCGCTGTTACCTTAACCGTCAGAGATCGTAATGTTATGGCTGATCAGTGCACATGAAGATAAGAAATGCACGCACGCACACACGCACACACAAAGGCTCGATGTCAGGTTGTTCTTTTCAAGTTCAGTGGGTCACAATCGACACCCTGTGATCCAGCAGGGGCCCCAGTGGCCAGTGTTTATCAGACCATTTCAGATGAGTTATATTTAGGGCAGCCTGGGCCAGACGCCATTCTCCCTGCTGATTTACTGGGCTGCTGGAAGCGCTCCTCTACCTTATCCGGTTTCCACAGTCAACCCAGTGTAATTTGTCAGGATATGGCTCGCGGAGCTATAAACCTCTTGTGTTTGTGTGTACGTGTGTGTGTGTGTGTTCGGCATTAGGTTCTATCAGTAATAGCTCCCGATTTCCTCTTGCTCTTTCTCTCCTTCTCAATCTCAGCCACGCCCAGATGTATGCATGGCAACAAACACACACACACTTCCACAAGTGGACAACGAGTCAGATAAATGCACTGTTTATTCTGAAATACATCAAGCTACTGTGAGATGTTCAATAGCCGTAATTCCTCTTTAAGCTTTAGTTAAGCATCCCTGACAAAAAGAGGCAGAAAGTCAGGGATTTACACATCTATACACATCTCCGCTGTGGGCAGCGAGAAGGGTGGAGCCACTTTGTGTAACACAGCAGTGATGGATCAACGTTTTTCCTCTATATGATGTGCTGCTGCTGCTGTCTCTAATGTACAGAATGAACCAGAAGTACATGGTCTGTCTTTTTTTGTTGTTTCTTGAGTTCCAGTTTTTTTCTCTGCAGTCATTTTTCTGTCTGACCTCACCACACACATTTCTTATTGTCTTTAAAAGAGCCTATACCCTCATATCATATATACTGTATATATATAACAGACTGAAATCAGTTCTGTGGGCAGTGGGCAGGACAGAAAGCAGGTTAAAAATACCCCTCTAGAACTGGTCAGGAACTTGCAATTTCTTCTCTCCGTTGAGTTTTACAAACTTGATTCTGTCAGTCTGAGAATACTTGCAGCTTTGAGGACTTTAAGGATCATTTGCAAAAGTTTGCAACAACTTTTTTACATGTACTCAAATATAAATACACCCTCATAATCTTGATAAAAGTGCTAAGAATATCCAGTTGAATTTAGAAATTCCAGGAAGTGGAAGACTTTGTTTCCCCGTCTAAACCAAACATTCTCTCTCCCATCCTTGGTTTCTCCCACACTTCTTCTTTTCCAGCAGCCTTAATCTGCTTCATCTCCACTCTTCTCCTCCTCCTTCTCCGCCTGGACAAATAAATGTTTGACCAACCTGTAGCTCACACCTGTAGAAGTACTTTAAACATTAAACACTGTGGTTGTGCGACACTCATGAATCCCTGCTTTGTGTTTTTCCTGTGTCTGATCTTGTCATGAAGTGGTCCTGTGGAAAAGTGCTAGTCGGTGATGAAGGGTCTATTGATTGGTGGGCCAGGCGCCTGCGGTATCGACTCAGTAGGAGGGTGATCCTTCAAGGCCTTTCTATTGGCACACTGAGTTAATCTGCTCGTCCTGATCAATACCAGCTAACTGAAACTATCATTGCACAACATCCCATGTCAGGGCTTTGTTTGCTAGGCTTTTATTGGTTTTATGTGTGTTTGTTGGTGTGTTTTCAGAGGTTTAAGGTATGATTTGTGTTTAGGTGGCAGAGAAAGTGAAACCTAGAGCGTGGCTTCTTTGTGCTCTTAGTCGGGGGTGTTTTTTGTTGTTTCTTTTTAAGTGGAAGTGTTATATGTTCACTTCATGACTCATGGGCAGTAAAGCCCAGCGCTGTGAGGTCATATAAAGACTAAACTACTCCATTATAAATCTGCAGCTTGATTTCCAGCCTGCCTCAGGCAACGCATGGCAACTTGGCAATGTGTTCACCATTGAGAGATTGCCTGGCTGTCTGGATTTAGTGTTGCTGACAGTGTACGCTTGTTCTGTTGAAACTGCTGTTCTGCTGCAGCTAAAATATCTTCAAGATTGGAATAAATAGAAAATTCTGCCCTCAAGATTTCCAGTGTCATATTTGGCTTTTTGCTTTCCTGCAGACCCAACATGGACAGGACCGGTCAGGTCAGTGAGTCTGGCTCGTCGACAGTAAAACACGCCCTTAACCCAGAGAAGACCTTCATGCAGGTCCACTACCTCAAGGTGAGAGACTAATATTTTAATGGCAGCATGTGAAAAGAAAATAAGTCCTTTGTATTGTGGAGATAAATTGCATTTTATTGTTTGTTTGTTTTTATGTTTTAGGGCTACTTCCTACTTAGATTCTTGGCCAGTCAAGTGGGAGAGCAGCAACTGATTGACTTTTTGAGATTATTTGTAAAAAAATACCACGGGCAGCTAATTTTATCTCAGGTGAGAGTGTTTTATGTTAAAGAACCTTTTATTTGTTTAACAGACTGAAAATGTAAAACTTTAATTCCAAGTTTATCCAGTGGACGTCCTTCAGTTGAGTGATCGCACCTGGATGTCTGTGTGCGTGTGTGTGTGTGTGTGTGTGTGTGTGTGATGTGTTCCACCTGGCTCCTGTTTCTGCTGCAACAGATTGAATCTTCCCTTTAAATAATGAATGTAACATAAACACAGTTTGACCTTGCACACTTGACTAAAGATCAGCTATGCCTTCCTCTCTTCTTCTCTTCCTCCCACATGTCACATTTTATCTCCATTTCTTCCATTTTTCTTCTCTCTGTACAGGATTTCCTGGAAATGTTCCTGGTTACCCACGTGGAGAGGTGTGTATTTCATGAATTATGTAAAAATTTTACTGGATTTGACTCACTAAAGCGGTAGTAACCTGGTTTCTATTAAGTTAAATGAGATTTGTGTTTATTCATATACTTTGGGGGTTGAATTTTGAGATATTTATTATTTTTCTTAACAAGTGATATGATTTTATTAGATTGATTTCCAGCCTCCCTCAAGCAGGCATGAGCATTTGATGATTTGCTCTCGGATTAATCTGGTCCTGGTGAGGAAACATGGCCAACAAAGGCTCCAAACACCAATCCTTTTAACTGAACGGTCTCATCCACTCTCATATTAATTGAAGTGTAAAAGGATAACAGCTCCTCCTGCTCTCCTCCTCTCTAATTTTCTCTCTTCCTCTCTGCGTGTGCTTTATCATTCACTCCTCTATCTCTCCTGATTGCCTCATTAACCTCTTCGTGCATCTCTGTCTCTTTTTTACCTCGTTCACTTCCTCTGTCTGTCTTTCACATTATCTTGCTAACTTAAACCCATTCTTTTCTAACTCCCCTCTTCCTTTTGTGTGCTCTGGACGCTGTCTTTTTGCCTTTCCTGTCGTGTGGAGAGTGCTGCTGGACAAGCTCTAATTGATTGAATTAAACAGAGAGAGTTGGGCACAGTCAATATTTGGATGTGATCCTTCTGTCAGTAAACAGCACAAAAGACAAGAAGCCTTTAGGATTAAAATACCAACTGTTGAGGGTCATGGTGACATGTTCTTGATATTCATTAAACAAAACCATCAAAACATAATAATTATAGGATTAAATCAGTAAAAATGATTAAGAAATCATTATATTTATTGATTTTCCTCATTTAAAGACAGCGCCATGTCACTACTAATACGCTATACTAATTTGCTGTCAAATTGACACTTAATTAAGACGCTTTCTGACTAAATTGCAACAAGAACATTTGCGTGTCTGTTGCCATTTGTTTGCAGTTACCTGATATGCCCCACTTTATCCAGCCAGATCTAAAACCTGATGCTAAATTGTCATTTGAGTTCAGACTGAAAATCTGTGAATTTTTTCTTAATTTTGTGTCTCCCAAAAAAAATCACTAACATTCTCAACAGCCTAATGAGATACTGGTTTAACCAACAAACTACAAAACATCCTGAATCTGAGAATAAAAACCAGGTTGATTTATGCTATAAGACAGTGTATGCTGTATATCTCAGAGTATATGGTTCTTCATGAGCCTCAGATTACCACAAAACCCATCTCTAGAATCAGATTTTTTGCATTATGTAAATAGGTCAGTCAGTGTTTGGGAGCAAGGAGCACAACTGTGTCCATGAAACAAATGCCAGTCTCTCTGGATTATTTTTAGACACACTAGCAGAGGTGTGTCCATCTTTGTATGCACACATTCACATCGTTTACTGACACACATGTGTGTTTTGCATGCTAACGACAAGCTTTTGCATAAAGCTTTCCAGGTCTAATTTAAGTCAGTGATTCTAGTGGAACTTTCCATTTGAGCTTTCTGAATGCATAATTATAAATTTAAACTCGAAAGAGAAATTTTACAACTGTTACTGAGGAAAATATGGACTTTTTATTTAGTTTTTAAGCAGTACTCAAATGTTTAATGTGCTGTAAGTCAGCATATGGAAAAAAATAAATAGAAAAAGGAGCACAGTCCATTTGGGATATGTTTCCGAAATGAATGAAATCAGTAATTGAGCTTCAGTTAGACGAGCATACCTCAGGAAAACTGAGGATCCAAAAATGCAAATGAGAGCGTTTTATTAGAAAATGACCCCTTTAATGGACTGAGCGTCATGGTACACTGTAAAAGCTTGAGAGCAGGAAAGTGGGGAATGTTTTTTTTGAAGCCCAGGCAGGAAGATTGATAGTGCGGCGAAGGGTACGCTGTGTGGTTACTCTTCTACTCTGTGTGCTTTACAGTTTGCGTACTTACCGCTGACTGCTCGTGGAATGTTTGTTTGTGCACACATTTGTCTTCAGCGAGTCACTTCTGTCGCTATACGGCGGTTCTGTGTGTGGTATTTGACAGTTTTCATGGTGCACACATATTTGCTTGCATCACATTCATATGTGTCAATCCACTGTATTGTCTGTGCACGCCTGTTTGCTCGACGTTGTAAAGAAAAGTGGGTGTGCCACTCGTTTTGTTTAAGGTGTTGGCCTAAACTTATGTCTGCCACGACCCTAACAGCATTCTCCCAGCATTTTTAAAGACCGCCTTGGCCAATAACAATCATTGCTGTAATAATAGGAATAAGACTAACACTCGTGCCATTGTGTTTCAGAAAAAGCCTCACCCTCAGGGGTATTTACTCCGACTGGCTCGATCGACCGGGAATTCCAGAGGTATGAAGGGTCTTTCTGACATTTTCTTCACAAATTAATTAACTACAAAATGTCTGGAGGAGGACTAAATTACAGGAAAAACTGCAGTTCATATATAATCAGTCAGCAGTCACACATTTAATTCCATGTTTAGAAACCTTTTGGGCTGTCTGTTACGCATAGATGACAAACATTTGTGTTTCTATTAAACAGCTGTGCAAAATAATAATACAAATTATGTCCCCTATTAGACATAAATAACAGGGTCCATGACAATACTTCAGCTTTAATGGTGTCTAACTGTTTGCCAGTAGACTTTTAGCAACTGTTTGATGGTGATTACTTTCCAGATAACACAATGTTCCTGTAGCTCAGGTGACAAGCTTTTTGTAAAGTCAGGATTCCTGAAATAATGTTATTTTTGTGTTGTTGAGTTACAGTCATTGTTACCTTTGTGCTTCTCTGCTTCGGCCTCCTAACAGTGAAAACACATTTTTTAGCTTCTAGAACTGCGACTCTTACGCACTTGCTCACACTTTACTGGCTTTTTCAATCCTCCCATTTCTATGGTAACCCATTTTAATTACAGCTTAGGATACGTGCGTTTTTATTGTGTGTCTGTTTTTTGTGTTGCCTGTCTGGGAACCTTCACCTTCTAGATTACGTGTTGATGTAACCGGAGCCTTTCAGGGGCCCTCTGAGGGTGGGAAGGACACTGTGGAGGGACCGTTGTGCTCTTCCACCTGATTGGATAATGGCTGAGTGCTCTTGCGCTGGCTTTTATTTATTTATATTATATATTTTTTGATGTGCCAGTCACAGGCTAAGTAGATCAGCCAGATCGATAGAAACCTTGTGTGTGTGTGTGTGTGTGTGTGTGTGTGTGTGTGTGTGTGTGTGTGTGTGTGTGTGTTTATGCCAGACACTAACACATTCTTAAAACCCCCTTTATCTGCATGCCTCTCTTTATCGCCTCTGCCTCCCAGCCGTCGCTCTACAATGTGCCTGAGCTGGAGAAAGGCAGGAAACGGTTTGGTCTAATAATAAACAATGACATTCACCAATCCTGGAGAAAGACATGCGGAATGAGAAGTCCTATTTTAGGGTTTAGATGAGTAAGCACTCCCTTTGGGAGGATGGCTCCAGACTGGGATACCATGTTTAAATAAAGGCCAAGCTTGATTTGCTAGAACTTTCTTCCTGATTCATTCTCCTCCAACTTTAACCACATCTATCAATTTATGCATTTTTCTTTTGTTTTCTGTAGATTATTAATTATTACAGATTTATTTAGATGCTGCTTCTTTGCTCAGTATATAAGTGACTGTTTTTCCAGGTAGAAACTGGAGTTGGATTTCCCTCAAAGCTAAAGCTGAGCAAACTTTTATGAAAGGAGTTCCAATTCCTCAAACTCTCTCTGTTGACTGTCAAACTTCTCCGAAATAGCAGCTCAGCCGTGTTTGCAGCCATGAAATGAAATACTAATGAAAGTTTTCAAAACATGTTTTGCCAAATATTTATTTGGAATATTTTATTTTTCATATTATATGCAGAAATGCACAATATGGCTAAACGTATGCTTTTTTAAAAACTTGTTTAAATGTAGTACAACAGTGACAGAGATGCTAACAGAAGGAGAAATTATGATGCAAAGCTGTAATTGTAGATTTTTTCTTATTAATTTAAATATAAAGTATTACTGGATGTCAATGAGAGACAAGCAACTTTTTTATGAAGTCTTCTCCAGGTTTACTTCAACTTCCTACTTCTGCAAAATATTTACAGCAAAGTTGTTTATACTAACCTAAATCTAACCTTGTCATTCCTTCTATGAAATAAAAACACTTCTATTACACGTTTAGCATCAGTGATCTCTCTTTGGAGTGATGCAGGAAAATGAAGAATCTCATACTTTCTTTTATGCTTTACCTTCTGGAGCTGCTACAGAGTTGTAGAGCTCTTCTTATAGTTATAAGAGGGTTTTTGCATTTTTTGTTGTTGTAGTTGACCACATCTGTAGGCTGAGTTTATTTATTTAGCACAATAAAACACAATAAAGATAATAAAAATTGTCGCTAACACAAATTTAAAAGTACTTTTTTTAGAAGATTAGTTTTTAGCCAACCTGTTCCATGGCTTAGTGCATCGATACGTTTGGATAGAAGGTCTGAAAACTGACAAGTTTAATAAAAATGGACGTTAAAACTAGCTATGAAATAAGTGTTGTGTGTTTTATGTGTTTATATGCAACACATAAAATACTAAATGAACACACTGCCTCTCAGCGTTTGAGGCGTGGGGCTTTAGGTGTTAAACACATCATCCTCTTAGACCTAAAACAAGTGGTTGACATCACAGTGGCTGCAGCCATCCTTTACATCCCCTCTAAGGTAAAGACGGTGACAACAACACAAATTACGACTTAGAATAGAACAAGTGATGTGATTTATTTGCGTCCCTTGTGTGCTTAAGGCTGGGAGATGTAACTTGTACTGGCTGTCTAATATTGATTCACAAAGAGAAACACAGCACAGACAAAGACGCAGGACCAGAGGATTGGAGGTAGACAAAGAGCTTTCTATTCAGGGAACAGTAGTGGAGATCTAGGCAGCAAAAGGGCTATGTGTGGTATCCTGTTACACAATGCCAATTTACTGCCTCAACACTCACCACATTCTATACTGCCCACTCCAACACCTCCCTCTCTCCGTTACTGCTGGAATACTTCTGTAAAATAGTCACAGAGAAGTACTCAGGCGTGCAGTTTTAGTACTGAACCGTGTGTGTTTGTGTGTGTGTGGCTATGGTGACGATGGTAGCTGAAATGCTGCGTAAGCCAGTGTGTGCGTGGGAACATCTGTGGAGTGTGTGTAATGGCTTGAGGCTGCTGTGTGAAGCAGTGTGACATTATAAATGCCTTCCTTACACACACTCCTGTCTGTCTGCTTGTTTTCCCACCAACACAAACACACAGACCATTGCTCTTGTTGCGTGATTGTAGCTCTGCTGAAACCTGTAATAAGCTCTCAGTGTGTGTGTGTGTGTGTGTGTGTGTGTGTGTGTGTGTGTGTGTGTGTGTGCCCACTAGCTGCTCTCTGTATGTAGGTGTGTGTTTGCGTGACTAAATTATGAGTGTTTGCGTGTGGATGGATGTGTAGAGGCTGTCCATCCTGTTGCTTGTAAATCAGGTGATGTTTTTTTTCCCATCCATCCATCTTCCAGATCCCTTTTCTCTCTTCTCCCTCACTTTAACTCCTTTCTCGTCCTCTGGAGTCAAGTAGCGAGTTTCCGTCAGAGGAACAAGTGATAGCGCACCCACGTCCTCCCTCTCCTCCCACCTCTCCTCCCTCCCTCCCCTTCCTGCTTCGTTCTCTCTCTCTTTCTCTCTGTCTCTCTCCTTCTCTCTGCCTCTGCGAAACATTCCACTCCGTCCTGATCACTTGCCTCCGGCTCACCGCTTTCCCTTCTCCTCTTGCCGTTCAGTGGCTGTATGAACGGAGCGCCGTGTGGTCACAAGCAAGGCTGGTGGAAGAAGTCAAAGCAGAGGTAGGCACTCACTCCTCCTCTCCTCTCCTTCGCTGTCTTCTTCTTCTCATCTTCAGGGAGTGGCAGACAGACTCAGGGGCAGCTCTCAGATTGGAAACATTACACACAGAACTGCTTGATATGATCTTTTTTCTATCAGCCTCTCGTTCTTTCAACAAGTTATCACGCTGCTCCCTCTTTTGTTTCTTACTTTCTGAGTTTGTTACACACTTTATTTCACATTGTTTCGATACCGTCTCTTATCTTTACCTCTCTTGCACTTTGTTTACCTCTCTTTTCTCGTTTGCTTCAGTCTCTCCCTCTGTCTACCTCCGAGTGAAGCGGAACACAGCGCTGTGCATCTGTTGCGTGTCATTCTGTGCTGCCTATCAGATTTCCCATAATGTTCCCATGTTGTCCCCTAATTGTTTTTCCTATATTCTCAAATGTATCTGTGTGTTAGGGCTGATTTTAATCAGATCTGAAAGGATTAGTTGTACTTTAAGCTGCTTAAAACAGAAAAAATAGCTTTCATAACCACTTTATGTTCTATTTAATTGCTTGGAAACATTAGTTTATTTAACAGTTAAACTTTATTGTGTATTTTCTTGTAACAAAACAGCCTTAAACTTTTATTTCCTAGTCAGTTTTTGGGGTTAATGTGTTGAGTGAGTGCAGATTTCTTTTTGATTGCCAGGTTTTTATTCTCTAAAATCATTCCTGTGTACTTTTTACAGTAAATAAAAAAAGATCAAGTTCTAAATCTTTGTCTTGTGATGCCCTCTTTCCTTCTCCTTCCTCTCTCCATCATCAACACATCTTCACATGATCCCTGTGTGATTATCCTCTTGTTTTTTTCCCTCACCCTGTTCCCCCTCTCACGCCAATCCTTCTACCTTTTTTTCTTCATCCTGCCTATCTCCACACACCCTTCCTTTTCCCGCCTTCACCACCCTCACCCCCGTTGTCCTCCCTCCTGCAGGTTGTAAAATGGATTCTCTTCAGTCGGAGTCACCAGGGGAAGGGCAGAAAGCGGAAGAGAATAGAACCCAAGGTGAACTACAAAGAGGTAGGCACTCTGCAGTATTAAGTCCTTTATCTCGCCGCTCTACTTCTTACCCTCTCTCCTTTGGAAGCCTCTTTTCTCCTAACTCTTTTGGGGGTTTGGCTGGAAAAGTCGCTGCAATTTTGGAGCTTTGCGGTAATTTTGTTTGTCGGACAACACAATTATCCCCAGCTCTGTTGACATGTTGTGTCTGTGAGGACAGACTATTCTGTACTTTTGAGTCTGTGTTTATGTTGTGTCTTTTGCTGACATATTTAAACTTTTAAGAGCTTGTATACATCACATACTATGTACATGTGTGTGTGCTTCATCCTGGAGGAGGTGGCCACCATGGAGCCTTGACTTTCAGGACTTGACTCATTCACTCATCCTCTCTTACTTCTTGTCACTTCTGAGTGTTAACTACCAAATAAAAAGGTGCAAACGCCATCAGAAATTCTAAAAAACAGTTTTGCCTGCATGTGTAGAGTTAATTAGGAATCTCTGGAGACGGCTAATCCCCTCCACCCACTAATTGACACACACACTTGCACACGCCTGCATCACTAATGAACGCACTCTGATCTATAAGCCACAGAGGGCCAGAAGTCATTAGTGAGAGTAGAGCAGCTTTTATATATCACTCACAATATGCTCAGATGTTGTAAACTGTTGGAAACCTTTCCAGAGCCACTCGTCTGTTTGTACAGAACATTTTATCTCATGAATAAGTTAAGTAACTACCCCATGGTGCCATGAAAAAGAAAGTTGCCAAGGCTTTTTAGGGCTTTAAATTTCTCAAGTACATTTTGTACTTTTATCATTTGAGCAATATTCAAAAGCTTCTTTATTGGAACTTTATTTAAGAATCTCAAAAATTAATTTAAAAAAGTTAAGACTCTGATGAGATTTCCTTAAATTCCAGTGTTTCCAATAAATGGAATGCCAGAAGAGAGCCCCCCCCCACACACACACACACAACCCACCTGTCTGGCAAATTTTACTATGCACACAAACACACACATACGCTGATTTCTTATAGGCAGCTAAAGGGCCTCTTCCTGTGTGGGGGGGTGGGGGGAGTTGAGGCAGAGAGTGCCGAAATCAGCCTCATGAAAGAATAGCCAATTACTGTCCACTTGGCCGTACACAATAGTGAGGAGGAGGAGGGAGGGGGCGACTGGACGGACGGATGGAGCGAGGAAGCGGGGTGACTGATGGGTGGGTGGGTGGGGGGGGGGGGGTGTGGGAGGTCAGCGTTTGAAGTTACACCATAAAAGCTATTCTGAAAGGAAACACGGAGAGGCCCCCACTCCTCACGCACCACCCTCTCCTCTGTCTCCCCTCCCTCCCCTGCGGACCAGCCCTCTACACTCTCCTCCCCTGTGTCCCCCCCTCACCTCCCCGTCTTTTGTTTCTATGAACGGAGAGTGCCCCATGGATGGACCAGGTGTATTTTATATTACTCCTTCATGTACTTCAAACGCCCAGCACTCCCCCTCTCCTCCTCTCTTGATCTGCCTCCCCTCCCGTTCTCCTCCTTCCGTTTACCAGCCTGTTGCAAGGTTATAAATCAATCAGCAGACTTGATCACCAAAGGCGAGGGAGGGCGGTTAAAAGCATGGGAGACAAGAAGGTAGGAGGAAGAAGAAATAGTTTGAGTGAAGCACAGATGAAGGGATGAGTGGAGCATGAAATGATGTGGGTGAATTATACAAAAAAAATCACTTGGCGCCAACGCTGACAAGTATCTTAGATCAGTTCAGTTTAGAATGGAAATGATATTTCATTAACCTTCAGTGACAAAAAATACAAAAGAAAATAAAGTGGCAAATAATTATTGAAAAAATGGAAAAAAGATTATTTGATGAAGGCAAGTTAGGAGAGCATAAAAACTGGAAGATCTGATTCTGATTGAATATTGAAACCAAAACTGGATTAGTGATCATGAAATACAAAAGTATGAGACATGAAATGTTCCATAACTGGTCAGTTAGTGGGAAAATGGCTTCAAAGACAGAGAAAAAGTGGTGAAAAGGTACGGCTTGCTTTAGCACAGATAATATAATGACACTTAGAAAACACACATGGTCACAAACCTATACATACACACTGTGGTGGACCCCAGACACCCCCCACAGAGCAGCCTAAGATCTGGTCAATATTACAGAGCCAAGTTTATTACCAACTTCCTCTCGTCTTAGTTTCTGTTTAATGTTATTGAATAACGAGCATCACAATGTGCACATCTGGTTTGTGTGTGTATGTCTGTGTGTGTGTGTATACATGTAAGTTGTGTGTGCGTGTGAGATAAGTGTGCGTGTGTCCAGAGTGTGTGGAGAGGTCTGCAGAGGGATATTAGTCACGCCCGCATGGTAATGGGCCTCATTTTGCTCTCATTTTCAACTGCGGTCGCTGTAATGAGAGGGTCCATCTGCCCCTGCTGATCAGGACAGGAAACCCTGTAGGGAAAATTTGCGGATAGCAGGGGGATGTTGGCCGACTGTTTCGCTAATCACGTACATCTCTGCTCTTTTAGGGATCCTCGTTGAAAGGTGTAATAGATCTGGGTCTTGTATCAGTCAAATGGAAACATCTTTAAAATGGGTGTCTTGAAATGGTCCAATGTTCTCTTGAAACTTTTTATTTTAACATGCATTTAATAATCTGACATATGAAACAACCAGCCAGGGGACTGGGTTTAATGGCCTGCAGATGCAACAAAGTCAAAATAACATTATTTAAACTCCTAGACATAATATAGTCACAAATGAAATTGTGTTCTAATCTAGGAATATGACAGCACAATTAAACTATAGAGAATTCATCACGTTTTTATACTTTTTATAATTCAGCTGAACATTTTTGCAGCAGATTACAATTTTTGACACAGTTCAACACAGGGCTTTCAGCACAGATGTGATAAGGTTCTGTATATAAAAGGTGTTTACACAGCTCCTACCCTGGATATACAAATTCCAGGAAATGGTGTAATCCTGAATTCTTGACATTCCATCATAAATTGTTTTGCACCACACTAGTTTTGACTTCACCTTGCACACTTTTGTAATACTCTGGGTTTGCAATGCTTGTAAATCATATTTGTTGAATGCTGCACTTTATTTAGGATTCCATATTTGCATCTTGATTATTTTCCATCACAGTGACTAATTTTAGGCTTTGCTGGATAAATTCTGAAGTCTAAACATAGAATTAGCTTGTGCAGTCTATAGCAGGGCTCAGTGAAACTCATGGGCTTATTTCTGTGCAACACATAAGGAAGGCAGTGAGTCAGCTTCCATTTCCATGTCGCTCCATCTCCTCATTTGCACCTACAAATGGGTAAACTGGCAATCTGCACCTTCCTGATCGATAGCGTGAGTTACTGTGCGAACATGTATCACCAGGTTCTTGGCTGAGGACATATCAACAGTGACAGGCATTAGAAAAGCATATTGTCTTCAAATTGTATTTCAAACAGTTTTAGCATTTTCTGAAGGAGTTTAGTTCACACCTGATTCTGATCAGAACCTGTCACAGTACTGTATTCATCAGCAGCTGATCATTTTAAAGTTCAGTGTGGATGAAACATTTGGTGCCTTTTTGAGTCTGAAGGGAACAAATAACATCAAAAACAGCAAATTAGTTTTTTGTTTTTTTTTGATAAACACCTCTACAATAAGGTCCATTTGTGGAGCTTTTGTGTGTGCCCAGCTGTCACGGCATTGTTGTTAATTTCCACATTTGTGTGCAGGGTGCTCAGATCAAAAGCTCTAAAGCAGCTACTAAATGGACCCCACGGTGCTGGTATGCCACAGGGACATAGATGCCAGCTTCTATTTTAGGAGACAATGTAAAAACCCATAAAGAAATGAGGCGAGTGTGAGTGCTGACTGAAATCTCTTGTGTCGTAATGAGGTGTGATGTTGATGGTCGGACAGGGGAAGCGGCTGCAGTAACTGGAGCCCCCTGTGTGAGGGAGAGTAAACAAGAGCAGAGGGCCTGATCAAAAGCCTCTTCGTTTTGGGTGGGGTTTGCAGGTGGTGAGCTTTACTCAGCTATAAATAGAGAACAGGAAAAATGAGTAGGGCAGTGTGGAAATTGTTCCAGTTTGTTTTATGTGCCCTTTGGGAAGTGGGAGGAAATTTTGAGAGACGTAATTGACAGACGTTAAACATTTCTCATGGCTCCTTCTGAAATTTGGAGTAGCAAAGCAAATGTTCTCTTTAAGTTTATGTCTTTCACCATCGCCTATAAATATATTTCTGTAGTAATGATGTTTTCATAAAATTTGTGTTGTTTAAAACTCAACATTAATTTGATTCAGACCATATTTGGCAATACAAATGTCACATGTGTTGCGTCAAACAAACACACATCTGGTTTTCCCCCCATTTCTGCCGTTTACTCTTCAGTGGACTTTTTCTACAGTCATCTACTCCTCCTCCTCCTCCACTTCTCTTAATCTCTTATGCTGTTTCCTCACTGACTCTGTCTCTTTCTGTGTCTGTCTCTTACTGTGATTTATTGGCAATGAATCAGGGATGAGGGAGTATGCCGGAGGAGAGATGGGAACATTCAGGGAAATGGCTGTTTCCGGCCAGACTTTACATCAGGATGGGAAATGGTCGAAAGAGTAATGTGTGTGTGTGTGTGTGCATGTGTGTTCGTAGAACAACTGGGATCAGCTAAGGGCTGCCCCAGGTATCTCCACAGCCATCAGGAACAAGACTTTAATTATCTTTAAAATAAATCTGAATGGACACAAATGACAGCACTTACAGAGTAAGTGTAACGTATTTGGATTTTATCTCTGTTGAATTTTTTTTTAATCATGTGGTTTATTTGTATTCATTATTGGTCCTTTTTGTGGCTTCTGTTCCAGTGAAAGAATATTTGTATTGCAGCTGATGTACTGCAACAGGTGGTTTGTAAAAAGTGGCCATGAGAAATAGGACAACAACCTGTGATTCCCATTGTTTTAAATATGTTTTTCAAATAAAGGATGGACATTGGATAAACAGATAATTGGTGCCTCAGTCAGCTGTTGGCATTTAGCTAAAGCTAACAACCAGGTGAGCAGCTTTCAAATACAAAAAAAAGTTGCAGAAATTTTCTTTCCTCTCCTTAGAGCCCATGTAATCCCAGAATTAACACAGAAGGAGAAATAAATGCACGCATTTGTACAAAGTCTGGCTGACACCTAATCTAAAATCAACTCTGCAGACACAAAACCACATTGGAGCCTTTAACGGCTGGTTTCCGTCTAACCTTGTGAATGATCAATTCTTTATCAGTGAGCCTTGTTTCCCTCTGCATCTTTTTGATGGGACTGGTGTATAATCAGCGATCAAGAATCCATAGAAGATAAATGGATGCTTACACACACAGAGACATTATGGACTTTAGTCACCCTGAGTATCTGACAGATATAAAATTGATAGAAGGAAAAGCATTATCTAGATGAGTTTAGGGATGTTCTTTATCTTGAAAACGTTATTCAAAACTTCTAACTTAGTTTGCAAGAATGGACAGTGTCAAAAAATATAGAAATGTTGGGAGGGGGGCAAAACAAGGACACAGTAACCCATATGAATGGATTACTGCAATTCTCTGAGGATTGTAGAACCTCCAGGGCCAAGTGCCAGAGTCTGTACAGATAAATGAGCGATAGTGAAAGTAAAAGAACAAAAGAAACTCAGAGGGCAAACAGACAAAGGGTAGGACCAGGAAATCTAAAAAGTCAACAGAGGCAGAGAAAAACAACAAATCAATGAACGTATCTCACTGGCTTCATCAATTCCTGTAGGATCTGTTGTAAAAAAATATATTGCTGACCAGGAGGGACACAATGTGGGAGGAATCGAGGGATGAACGTGGCAAACAGCGTCTGTTTGATTCACTGCTTTCTGCACATCGATAAGCTGTTGATCCAACGCTGCTTGTCGATGTAGCTACACAGGCCACCAAGGCAAGTGGGTGAATAAATATTTAAAGATGTACATTTTGTTTTAGCACTTTTAATGCAATAATCCATTAATCCAACCTCTCATGCATAGTGCACGTAAAGCAGCAGCGTCACAATGAATGGTGTCAGAGTTCAATCCTTAATCGTTTTTCTGTAGAGCAATGTTTTTTCAATTTGTCATAAAGTCACGTGATTATAAATATAATAATCAGAGAAAATAGTGACATTTTAGTTACCAAAAGTGGAAGAAAATCATAATCATAGCAGACAATTTCAGGACACTACACCAGCAACTCTGTGACTGGTGTAGTGACTACAAGTGTTAAAAAATGTTTTTTTCACAAAACATACAACTTTACTTATCGGTGAAGAAGCACAAAAACTAGAAGGGCACCAACTATTAATTCTTAGATCCTGGACAAGCCCCCATTTGTTAACAACCAATTCAAATTAGTAACAAAAAAGAGAGTCCACACAGTAGAAAATCACATTTTGAATGTTTTATAAACCAAAATATCTGCCGTGAAGGTGTCTAACTCTATCCATAACTTTTTAACAAACGGTTTAGAGAGACAGACCTTCAGAAGTTGTATTTAATACCTCTCAGATAAAATAAGATCTTTGATGATCTCCTACAGCTTTTTTTATACAGATATGGCTTGAAGGGGAACAAGGTTTCAATATGATGACCATGAAGGGAAAAAAAACAATTCTGTTGCATGCACACAACATGCATCGTGCAGCAGGTGTGAAACCAGTCTTAAGCAGCTGTGTGTAAAACACCAGTAAGCTGTAATGCTTTTCCTATAAGTCATGCTGTGATGTGACAGGATATTTCTGTATGACTTGAAAGTAAAAGCCACAAGCTTCCTTGGAGTTAAGCTGATAGAGCATGAAAACTGTTTTTCTTTTTGTTGGCAAAAAAAATTTTTTTTGCTACACAAAGAGAATAAGATGAAGGAAAATTAAAATTTATCAGCACTGCGTGAGTTAGAGATAGCACATTTTTACATTAACTGTTGGGAGGAGAGGAGATGGCTCTATTTGTGCTGCGTTAATGTGGTAGAGATGGAAAGTAAAGTTAGGGGAAGAAAGCAGCAGTGTATTTGTCTCATTTATCACTCACCAGCAGTTCTGTTTTCAGGGTCATTTGAAGCTCACTGCCTGTCTCATCTCGTCCAGGGACTCCCTGCTGTCTTTGTGTATATGTTTGTAAATGAGGGGGTATACACCGATGGAGGGGGGGTGTATGGAGATCTCCATTCAGGGTTTACGATGCTGGGAAGCTATTTCACGACTAACATAGCAGCATATCTTGGAAATACCACTTATGCCTTTATGACTGAGAAACACACCCTCATGTTCATGCATGCACACGAGTGTTTTAAGTAGACTTGCGTCTTTCTGAGAACTCTCAGTGGCATTTTTTTATAACTCACTAAACTACGCATGCTTTAATGTAAGTGAACTTTAAAACCAAATGTCAGCTCAAAAGCAGTCCTCTGAACGTGTTTCAGAAAAGGGGAATTGGCCTTAATCTCAATGTCTAGAACTCCAACTGGTCCTCATAAAGATGGACCCAGAAACAGAAGGTGCATTCAGACAAAATACTTTAAGAGCTCTTTGAGGGTTTATAGGGCTGGAGAGCTCCCCAGTCGACAGCGTATGGCTGCATTCACACCACAGATAAAAAGGTTGAAATGAAAGGAAACTTCATGTTCTGACCTTCAACATAAAATAGGTAAAGACTTCTTACCCTAATTATCAGTAGTTGAAACACACAAATAAGTCAATAAAAGGTGCATGAATAAAACATAAACAACCTCAACTCTTACACTGTTTTTATCTATTCAGTGATTTTAAAAGTAAAAGTTATTTCTGGTGTTTCAACAATGTTTAAACCCTTATTTTGTCAGGTAATATCCCATGAGATTAAAAATAGCATTTCTAAGGGAGACCTGAAAGGGAGTTGTGGTCCCAATCAAAACTTTGGGAACCAGTGACATACTGGTGGCTGGTTAATGTAGGGGTGGGCTGTATGACAAAAATAACATATTGCTATAATGATTGTATTACAATTTTACCTAAAGTGGTTTTTATTTTACTGTTTTGCAAGTTGCTGAACAATACTACCACACTATGTCCTGATAGCTAGGCCAACAAACATTTCTCACAAATTATAATCAGTTTGTGCAATTTTGCATTGGATAGTGTTGCATATTCGTCCTGCAACAGTATCACAATTATTCACGTTTAATCATTCTGTACAAATGTAACATGTAAACAATGGAGGGTCATTTATTGTGACATCAAATTATGTGGTGCCATTAGGAGTAAGTTAACAGCTAATAGATATACTGTAGCAATGCAGGAGGTAGTGATGCTAACGTATCACTAGAGCTGGCAATAAACACAAATGCAGTGTAGATAACCATCTTGCACTAAAGTCATGTTAACAGAACAAAACTAAATAATCATCAAGTAAACACATCTTCAGTTTTTCTTTCTTTCTTTCCAGAACAAGCACTTTATCAGCTGTGATCAGACCTAGATGGTGTCACATCTAAAATGGTCCCGATGGAATCTTATCTAAACACACTCTGTTCTTAGTTTTTCTGACAGAACATGCCCTACGGATGATTTTACCATCTCTCTGCTTTTGCAGATTGTCAAAAACATTCAAATTCTTCATGATCTATCATCAGATGTTACAAAAACACATTTTTCTTGTTTCATTCTTAATAATGTTTCACTTTAATCTTTTTCTTATATAAAATGTAGTTTTCCCCTTGGGATGGAGGGTTCCAATGTTGCCTTTGTACTTTTAAACACTCGTATTGTCCACACCAGCCACTGTCAAGTTGGGTCATATTTTACCTTCACCCTACATCTGTATCACAGATGGTTCCCCTTTCCATAGACAAGTTTCACCTCTGAAGTGAGTGTTAAAAAGATCCTTCGAAGCAGGTATATGAACTGCAACTTCCCATAGTTCCTGTAGTGTAGACACAAAAAACAAGCTTCCAATAAAATATATAAAATGTTCCCGCAAGTTGAAAACACCTAGATGCACACAAAGACACAACTTGTGTTTTTGATTTTAGGATCAACATGCCTCTGACTGAAGTGGTCAAAAAAATGCACATGAATACACGTGCGCTTATACAGATGCATTCTGAATCCCAGAAGCATTTGAGTGTCATTAATGTGCAGCTGTGTTTGCCTTTCCATCGCACATGGAAAACACATCAGAGACAGACAGAGCGGCCTGCTGAATGGGTCTGCAACAATACGAACAAAAACAAGCAGCTCACTTTGTCACTCGCGCAGATCGCTCATTTTAGAGTCCATTCAAACACAAATTCAGACATTCGGTGTAATGCAGTGCAATAAAGACACAGTGCAGCGTGGAGGTCACAGTTTTAAAGCTAGTGACACTTCAGACATATATATAATGGAGAGTTGTGGTAATGTTGGGCTGGGCTGTAAAATGGAACTGGCTTTTTATTGGTGTGAAATGAATCAATACTTTTCACATAAAACCTAATTTAGGCATCACCTCATCGTTTTTGTAGGTACAGTATGTAATGTTGTGTCTGCGGGTGCTTGAGAAGGCTGCATGTTGAGTGCTTTAACATCCGTCTTTCCCGGTAATGACCGGGGAGGCTAAAGCACCCTCAGACAGACATTTAGCCTCATCAAGTACAGACCCACACAGGCATGCACGCAAAGTAAAGGCAGCTGTATGTTCTGCTTGAACTAAAAAACCCTGCATATGTAAAGAATAACAGAACCCAAATATCCTACAGTCAGTACTGAATGTGCTGATGTTGCAAGAGACGTTTTTGTTTCTTTCCTCTCATTGGTTGGTGACATTTGTTGGAAGTAAAGAAAAAAAAAATCAAAAGTCTTGATATCATTTTTCTGAAGCGGTTTGTTTCCCAAAAGCCTTTTGTGAAAACATCCCCTAGCTGATTCCACAGATATATAAAATATGCTTTGATTGTTTATTAAATTTTCCATTTATTTATTTATTGTCTACAAGACTCAAATGCAAGTTTTTGATTTCTTGTTTAGTTATCTGTAAGATATTAGAATAGTAAAATAAAGTCAGTTCTGAATCAGAAATATGAAAATCAGTAAAAGCTGGAAAAACAAAGAACACATACATTATTGGAATTATAACTTTTAAAAACACATTTTAGTGAAAACAGCCATTTGGTTTGACCGATTTTGTGTATGACATCATCAGATCATTATTACAGGACCCTTCCTCTAACTGTTGTTAGAAGTTTGTTTTAAAAAGCACATTGATGAACATCTTTTTTGTATCAAAATGTAAGATATTTAAAAATAACTCAATAAAAGAAGCTACAGTAAAACATAAAATAAGACAAGTACATTTACTACACTAATTAAAACAAACAAAAAAATCAACATGACAAGTAAATATGTGATTTAACAACAGTCGCTTTGGAATATCACTATTGGATAGAATTGTAATTAGGTGCAGGGGCGGTTCTAGGGGGGGGCCAGGGGGGGCCCCCCTGACAACAAGCTTGGCATCCCTGTGGCCCCTGCTGCCCCTGTAAAATAGCACCTGGACCCAGCCTGGCCCCCCCTCTAATGTTGGTCTAGAACCGCCACTGATTAGGTGGCTTTAAAATTTGAATTTTCGAAGGGAACTGAACTTAGTTTGATTCACACTGACAGCATTGTGCAGATTCATAATCTTTATGGAGATCATGTGCAGTTCAGTCTAGCAGATGCACAAAGATTAAAGCCATCAGCAAAACTTCAGGCAAACTTCCCCCCAAATTTCAAAGTGTGAAATAAAACTGAGGAAAAAAATCAGATTCTCTTCCTGGGATTCCATGCAATGTAAACAGCATGGTTTGAATTTCTCTCTATGTGTGTTTCCATTATTCAGTTCTGATTCTTTGCCTTCCACCATCTTTCTACGGTTTCACTAGTGTCATTCTCTAAATACCTTGCTCATTTCATGTTATCCTATTCTTTTGTATGTGTGTGTTTGTGTGTGTGTATGTGTGTGTGTGTGTCAGACTTCACAGTTGTGTGTGTCTGTCAGTCTGCACAGCAGATAGCTGGGTTTAGTTCACCCTGCATACCTCAGTCAATTCTCAAACAAGGCCAGTCTGGAGTTCACACAGGAGACAACACACCACACACACACACGAATGTCAAACATGTTGACGCAGCTCACACACATGCAGAAAGCCATAATAAGACTCAGAGCTGCAGGAGAATCCAAAGTCTCCTGCTGAAGTTGACCTTTCTCTCAGATGGCTCTGCTCACGTTAGCCTCTCTGTTGCTGTCAGTCCCTCTTTGTGTTTGACTCCATCTGCCAGAGTCATCCCATCCTGTGTTCTGTTTTCTTCTTTCTTCCTCCAGTAAGGCGCTCAATCTCTTCTTCTCTGTGTCTTTCAACAGCAGTAGATGCTATCACTCCACACTGTAGGTCATCGCTGGTGCATGTTTGTGTTTTACCCTTATTATTGTTATCATCTGACTTAAAGTGCCTGTGACTCCATATTTAAATCACTTTATATTAAACAGGTGTAATCTTTGATGCCTCTAGATTAGCGTTGCACCATTATAACTCAAAATACGCTGTAATTATTTCCTAACGAGCAACTCAGAGATCAGAAGAAAGCGCCGCCTTCCGGTTCTGCTGGGTTTCTCCTTATTTGGCAGCCTGGCACTTCTGCTGCAGCAGGGGGCAGTGTTGTCACGTGAAAGAGAAACGAAACTGAAACTAAACACTACACGGTCTATGGGCAATGGCGGCGGCACTGCCTCGCTCCAGTTGTCGTGAACGTGCATGTGGGAGGAGAATTGACCATATAAGCAAGTCCGGATCACTATGACCTCATAGCGGGCTGGAGTGAAAAAAACTGTTTGAAACCTGGGTCTGAAATCTGGAAGAGCTTCTCACTGGCTGTACTAGGAGACAGATGGACGCCGTTTTTTGCTCTTTCTGGCAGGTTTAAGGTGAGAACTCAACGTTGTAACATGATAGATAAGTCAGAAAACATGGAAACCGATGTCATGGGCACTTTAACGTAGTTTGAAAATACAAATCCTCCCTGGCTCTGTGTGTATGTCTCTGTCTTTATGTGTGTGTGTGCTGACATTTAATAACCTATTCACTCGGGAAAAGCATATTGTATATCTGTACAACATTAATAGTAATTAAAGAATCAAGCATCTGATACACATATACAACACCTTAAAGCCAGCTGGATTTTGTTTGATGGCCACATTTAGCCTTTTTTTATTATTATTATTTTCCAGAGATCATATTAACCACCTCCCCAGGCGATTCTTACTGTACCAGGATCCTGTTAGGACAAATGACACAAGGAAATGGAACCGGGGCTATTTTCAGCCACTGTCACATTTTATTCTTGTGCACCTTCTGTCTTTAGGGAGGAAGGAGTTTAAGAACTCAAATCTAAAGTTTCTGAAGGATGTGGTTTTGTGTGAGCATACATGAATGTTAAATTTGGATTGAAATAATATTTTTTCATAAATTTTTTTTTTCTTCTGAAAGTGGACTCACTCATACATCCTGGCTGAACAAAGTCGTAAAGTTATAAATATTTTTAACTAACTTTAGCCTTGATTATGTTACAGATGTGCCCATTTCCAGTCAGAGGTTCATTTACTATACTTATATACTTAATCTATTTTTGAGGGGGGGCCAAACAGCTTTTTTCCATGATGGGATTATCACACTGCTGTGTAAATATTTCCTCAGCATATTCCCAAAATTCCCAGTGATGTAAAGATCTGGACTCCGTAGTGGCCGATCTATTGATTAAAATACTTTAAAATATTTATCGCTTTACTATTTAAAGAAAATTGGCAATATGTACTGAGTTTTTTCTTTTGATTTTGCATATCTACAAACCAAATTCCCAATAATTTTTGGTTTGGTTTTGTTTGTTTTCTCAATAGCAATTTAATGTTGTTGTTTTTTTTGTGTAGGATAATAACAAATATCTGCATGATTAAAGTAACCTTCAAGTTGTGATTTTTTTTTTTTTTACCAAATAAAAAACCTTTTTTTTTTAAGAAAATGTTATTAAAGTTTAAATCTGTTTTTCATTTCCACTCACGCTGCTCTGGTGAGTAACAGCTGGTTTTCTGGGTTTAAAAAAAATCACTTTCATTTTAAACAGTTTTCAGACGTTATTTGCCTAAAAGTCTATTTAGTTGCACCAAAAAACGCATCCGTGCCTCAGTTCTCTCTGTCCACTCACCTCGTTCTTTGTCTAAACCGACGTCCAGCTGTTTGGATGTGTCACAGGATTACAAATGCTACAGATTTTTCCTCTCTCTCACAAACAGCAGTGTCTTTGTTCCAGTTCTCTTTCAAAGGCCTCTGTCTTTCAAAGGCTTATGGGTGGTGTAGGGGCGAAACATCCACCACAGGGACCTCAGACCATGCTGTTGCTCCTTTTTTGTGCCCTCTTGAAGGGTGTTTGGGTCAGGAGTGGGTTTTACCCTTCTGGTAAAGATATTGATAACACCTTTTTTTACCTCCTCACAGTAAAAGTAGCACAAGTAATGACCAGAACTATACGCGAGTAAAAAAAATCTGAGAATATGGGTTAAAACAATCATTTGAGGCATGTATTCTCTTTTAATTGATGAAATGTTTGTTCCCCGTTGGGAAGGGTAACAATGACCGTGGGAGCAGGAGGAGGAGGAGGAGGAATGGCAAGGTGAGGGAGGCATCCGCTGGAGACTCCGATTTGCAGCATGCGTCAAAGCACAAAGTGCCAGAGATTAATTAAACTTCCCGTGTTTGGAGGTGTGTGAATGACTGTGAGTCAGCAATGATGAGTAGGAGAGAAAACATGTTAATTGCCTTTATGATCAATGCCAAATTGCATAGAATTTTACATAATACCCCACCTTCTGCAGATGGACAAATAAAGCAAAAAGTGTTCAGGTAAAGATGAAAAAAACCCAAAACCAAATGGATGGTAAATGCTTCCTGCATTCTCGACAAAAACATGGTCTCATGGGAACTGTAATTTTGTGTAGCTGACTCTGTTTGTGTTTCCTGGTCACTTTATTTCTCCAATTTAATCCTTTATTTTCTTGGAAACACTGCAACTTTGAACATCAAGACCAAAAGAAAAGAGGATTTAGGGAATTTCTCATTTCAAAATATGTATGTTTAAATCACACACTCAGAAAGACACATGCTAACATGTCACAGAGCACAAACTGGTAAAAACAGATAGTTTCTCTCCCTTTTTTCTTTGTTTTTAGAGGTGGTCCTGACTTTTACAGCAGCCGGATTCATAAACACACACACACACAGAGCAGAACTAGCCACTGTTTTCTGCAATCTGTAGCTCTTGTGGTTGTTGATTAGAGCAGTTGTCAAGCCAAAGAAGCAAAGAACGAGCGTCGTTAATGATTAAATTAACAGACAGACAGCCGGAGTTGTCGGTCATCGTCGAGGTCATCTGAGTGTGAGATCATGGCGGTGCCGCAGCACCAGCAGGTGTGACATCATTTGAGGAAAACAAAACGCAGCGCCATCACACGAGTTGAAAGGGCAGCATGTGACTCATAGATAACCTTTCGGTATCTCCTGTGGGTCTGTTTGTGTTCCGACCCATTACCCAAAATTGGTTTACAAATCCTATAACGGCGGCTCGTTTTATAATGTCTTTTCAGACATTCTGAACCCGCAAGATTGCAGTATCATATCCTCACAGTGAATGAGTCCATTCTTCTCTATTGCCACTTATCATATTTATAGCACGCTCACATCAAGGTTGTATTTTTTACTAAAAGTCTCCCACACATGCCTCTGGAAGCAAACGGGCCTTCTGCTAACATGGGACCTTAATATATGATAGTTAAATGAGGCAAACTGTTTCTTTTTAGGTAATTTAGCACAATAATATCTGATACACAACATGTTCTCTGTAATTCTTTTTTGGTGGGAGATGCAGCTTAAATAAAAACTGTAAAAGCATTGATGCAATGATTCGGGGACTTCAGAGGGTTTAATATTTGCACATTAGTCACTTCCTGGCGGTTTTGCTGCACATTTTAGGTAAAAGCTAGTTAAAAGTACACATATTTGTTGTCTCTCATCAAGACCACAGCAGTTTTAGTGAGATGAACAAGACAAATAGATGGACTTTTAACTGGAAGAGCCAAACAAAAGAGTTGGTATGGAGACGGCGGGCAGCAGACAGTGATGGAGACAGAGGCAAGAGAAGGGAGCAAGGAAAGGATTTGAGGTAAAAAAAAATGGAAACCTAAGTATCTGAGGTGTGGGCCAAGGCCTTTAGTTGCCGGTGCAAGAATGTGATTTTTACGAGCTTGTGGTCAGGCAGAAATAAAAGGCAGCTGAGTGACTGGATGGCACCACACGCAGACGCACGCATGATTCAGTGGCCTCTCAGAAATTACAGTTTGGTTTTATAATGTCACAGTTAGTCAATGTCTCCAACCCTCATAGTTCAGTGTGATTGAACAAGCAGGACATTTTCCCCCAGCGGCACAGAGGTAAGGGTTGGTATTACCCAAACATCTGTATTCCTTTAAAGACAAGTCAGTTCCAGTTGAATTTTACTTACTTTATAATATCACAAGTCACAAATTTGACTCCAGGGGCTTTATGGTTTTTACATCATCCTTTATTCTTTTAGGGGGGGAAAGTAGTCATCATTTTACAATCGGCTGATTTTTTTAATGCATTTTTTTAAAACCTTTTTTTCATATCCTGTCTGTTATTTTGTCTTTACAGTCATTTTAGCTATTTTATTTCCTATAAAAGATTCATTTATGTTTTACATCTTCAGTACATTTTGTAATCTTTTCCCAAGAGTTCAACGAGAACTAGCTGAAACAATAGAACTTCAGTATATATATTTATAGTGCACATATATTCTGCAAATCAGTGCAAGTTGACATAAACGTGGGAAGAAGGCAGAGATGATTCATTTAGTAGAGGTTAACAGAGGTCCCTCCTGCTAAACTTGATGGTAAACGCCAACCGACTGCCTAAGGCAGCGCAACGCAAAAGAAGGAAGAGATTGTGACCTTGTTCAGCACAGAGGGTGGAAGTGATGGATTAATATTTTGAACCTATTTTGCACATGCTTAAAGGGTGCTGACAGAAGGACAAGGCTCCGCTCTCCTGTCTATGAGCAGAACAAGAAGTGTCATTGTCATGGAAACCCTTACTATGTGATGGACTGTCTTTTATTTTAAAGTTGATCGGCCATTTTTCATCTTCAACAGTCAAAAAAGGAGTTGCAGTGGATTCTGAATCACCCCGTCATTGCACTCTGATGAGTATTAAAAATAAATCCCTTAATGAAGTTGCAGTGTGTTGCACATGAAAATAGATCATTTCCTTTGTTATAAACATGACGTTCAGCAGCCTCATAGTCCCCATGCTTATTTACTGCTACACACACCCACACAAACATCCACCCACTGCATGTAGCTGCCTTCTCTTTTCCATTCTCCATCCTGCTCAAATCTCCTCCAACTCTTCCCACTCACAGTGAAGCTTTCAGACTACACGGACATAAATATCTACCCTTATAAGGACATCACATTGACTGCCATTTATTGAGGAAAGCCTGAGGTTGGGTTTTATACCAGAAAAGGTCCCAACAAGGAAACAAACACAACACACACTAATCTATGTATACTTTATTCATAGTTGAAAGTGGACATCACATCCTGTGTTTGCTGTGTCTCATTGAGCTGTCAGTCACTTAAGCAAACAGGCTGAATTCAGGCCATACATCTACATGTGTGTCATTGTTCTGTAGAGGTTGAGGTCAGTGTGTGAGGGGACATTTCAGCAGGATATTTCCCAGAGGTCCTTGCAAAACTCAACTCAATATACAGATGGTGAAACGGAGCCATGCTGGTGCTTTGTACACCAGGGTTTTATTGGTCTGACTGCACATTTCCTGGGCAGAAATGTAAAAACCTGAATTTACAGTGGGGGGAAATGAGTATTTGATACACCACCAAAGTTTCCCACTTACAAAGAATGGAGAGGTTTGTCATTTTCATCGTAGATGCGCCTCAAATGTAAGTGACAAAAATAATTAATTTACTTTAATTATAAAATATTTATTTAATTTAGGTATTTTAAGTAATTATTAATTTAATGACCCTATCCACTCAATACAGTGCAGCCATCCTGTCCCCCTTGCAGATAAACACCCCCAAAGCGTGATGTTCCACCCCCCGTGCTTCACTGCTGGATGGTGTTCTGGGGATTGTACTCGTCCTTTTTCTTCCTCCAAACACGGCCAGTGAAGTTTGTAGTTCTATTTTGGTCTCACCTGACCACATGACCTTCTCCCATGCCTCCTCTGGATCATCCAGATTGTCATTGACAAACTTCAGATGGAGCTGGACATGTGCTGGCGTGTGCAGGGGGACCTTCTGCACTGCAGGATTTCAATCCATGATGGCACAGTGTGTTACTAATGGTAACCTTTGAGACTGTGGCCCCAGCTCCCTTTAGGTCATTCACCAGGTCCTCCATGTAGTTCTGGGCTGATCCTTCACGTTTCTCATGATCATTGATTCTCTACAAGGCCAGATCTTGCATGGAGCCCCAGTCTGAGGAGTGTAGGATAGAAGGGCTCCTTAAAGAGCATATTTTAAGTTCTTTTTTTTTATTATTATGATAAAACTCTGTCCAAAAATACTATTTGAAATGTTTATTGAGGGTATTTTGTTTTACAATACATTTTTTTTAAACAATTTTTCTAGTCCAAAGTGCCCCTTTTTGCAAAGCTTCTAAAAACGCTTTTTTTTTCATATGTGGACCTGTGACGTCAGCTAAGGGAGCTCCTAGCTAGGTGGTGCTGCTTACAGTGTTGTCAGATGTAGATAAATAAAGTATTTGTAGGATAATTTAACACTCTGTACGATCAATAATCCCATAAATATGATCATTTGAGCCCTTTGTTGTGTGGAGTTTGTGTAACAGATGCTTGTTTTAATCATTGTGTTAGATTTTTTAAAGCTAAACTACTTTAACATCTCAGACTGGCACCGCTCTAGTCTGCCAGCTGCCTGCTCGCTGTCGGCGATGAGTTGTTAGTTTTAGGCTAGAGCGCTCTTTAATCGAGTCGGTGTGAATTCATTTTAATAAAAAATGCTAAATTATTATGTTTATGAATGCCAATCGCCAGTCTGTCAGGACACTGAGTCAACAACAAGACGCTTCCTTACCGGTACGGTGACTTCTGTTTGGAGACGAAAAACCCCGGCGGTCCTGATCTAGTCCAGGACTGGATGTGATGGAGTCCCACATACCGACGAAAAACATTCAGTGTGACTCTAAACAGGCGCCGTTACTTCGATCCATTCACCGGAACCGCTGTTAGCACACAGCAGCTAACAGGAGCTAACGGGGAGACTTGAGTCTCGTTTCCATGCCAGGTTTGGTACGGTTCGTGGTGGGTCGTAATCCGGTACCGGTCCGCGATTTCATGAGAGCATTTCCTTCAGGTGTCTGACCCTCACCTGGCTGGCGGGGTACAGTAAATCCATGCCGCGATGCTCTCCAGAGGGGCTTCCCGTTCCCAGCGGGGCTACCAAGAGGGGCTTCACGGCGGGGTTTCCAGCCTGACCCGACACTGTTTCGGTCAGCCTCGAACCGTTTAGCTGCATCCTGTGAAACTTTTTATAAACTCTTTCATTTCTTAACAATCCACCTGAACGCAGCTCAATGTTTGGAGCTCTGATGATCAAACCTGGTGCTAAACGCTGGTATTTTATCCAGACCCGAGTGAGGAGGTGGGTCACGGTCTACAGCTGGACCGACAGGGTACAGCCTTACAGGACTGATTGTTTTTATCTTTTTTTTTTAATTTTTTAAATCTTAATAAAATAACTTCTCACTATAGTAATAAAGTAATAAAATAACGGCACTCTGGGGGTTTGTTTTGCTCGTCACAAGTAGTGATCAGTGGATCAGTTTTCTATATAGAGAACGAACGGTCTCCCTGAACTGTCGTCACTTCCGGTTTGGTGAAAAAATGGACAATTCTCACAAAAACGAATCCAAGAGCCTAAATAAGCTGAATTTGTGTCAATTTTTATTCAGAAAAAGTTTCTATTATATTTCTCTAAACATTTGTTTAAGGGAGTGTCTAACTTAAAATATGCTCTTTAAGACCAACTAACAGGTCTGTGAGAGCCAGAGTTCTTGCTGATTGGTAGGGGATCAAATACAATGTGATTTTCTAGACTTTTTGGATTCCGTCTCTCACAGTTGAGGTGTACCTACCATGAAAATTTCAGACCTCTCTGCTCTTTGTGAGTGGGAAAATGTGAAGAATCAGCAGGGGATCAAATCCTTATTTTCTCCAGTGTATGTGAGAAAGTTGATGCAGCATGCTCTGTTTCAGAAGAGGCAAAAGTGTCTGCTCAAACAAAACCACAGCAGACTACATCAATTAAAATAAAATGCTTGAATTTGGCCAAATTGTGCATTAGAGGTCTTTTTATACAAATCCTTTCTATAGACGGAGATATGCTTTCCCCCTTCAGTGCTACTTCATCTCTGCTATTAAGAGCTATTGTTGGACTTACTCATGACCTGAACATGACATGAGACTGTGTGTGTGTGTTTTGTCGTTAGTGTGTGTGTGTGTGTGTGTGTGTGTGTGTGTGTGTGTGTGTGTGTTTGAGCTGTTTCTAAGAGTTGGTGTTCAATCCTAGAAAGTACCGAGCTGCTAACATCTCCCCTTTTTTGTCTCATTCCAGATCAAATACAATAGATTATACCCAAACAAACTTTTTTGGACCCTTGTGTGGTCATCATGTGTTTATAAATTCAGGTTCAAGAAATGCTTGAGGATCTAGTGTTTGCTGAACTTTGAGCACTAATCCAAAAGATTTGAACCCTGGATCCTTGTACCCCTAGAAAATTGACCTTCCTGACTTTGATATTGCCAAGATATAAATTTACACAAACGTTTGTTAGATGAAGTAACTGTGCAAATGTAAGGTATTGTTTCTCCATTCACACATAAAGATGTGACAATAATCTAATGGATATCTGAATCTAAATCTGGTGTTTTGTCAAAATATTGTGGTTTGTTTGATCAAAACCAACTAGAGACATGCTGTAAATGTTTATTTTGAAAACATAAACTAAATTAAGATCCTGCAAACCCAGTTTTAAATGGATTAATGTAACCAATCTATTTTTACGGAGATGAAAGTTAAAGAGAACAACATCTAAAGGTTTTTGGGTTTTTTTTTTTTTTTCAAATGACCAGATTCTGTTTTTATTTATTTATTTTTGCCAAATGTGTAAACCACTAAAGGAATTTGGTTCCAGCTGTTGGTAGCTAAATAACTGGTTTTATTAAAGAAACTGACTGAAAAACCTTGATTTAGTTGTATAATTTCAAACAAGAAGAAAAATATTACAAAAATCGAGCAAAACGATGACGAAATTACATAAAAACATGTTTATTTTTACTCATGGCTATGGAGTTTTTGAAAGATAAGCAAATAATTCCCAAAAAATTATCCATGCGTGCCACACTAGTTAAAGATTTATGCTGTTGGGTGAAAAAGGAGAGGTACCATCTCTGAAGATGTAGTTTTAAGTGTTTCTAGTTCCGTCCATTTTTGCTGTGCCACCTTAAAACTGGGCTGGGGTGGAAAATCATGGAAAACAAATAACTTATTTCTGATGTAATGAGGTGGAAAGCATCATTTTCTCTTCTAAAAAGCAGTAATGTAGCGCAGTGGGAGTGTCATATAGCAGAAACCATGTTTAAGTAAACACCTTGGAATTAATTTGTGTTTTCTTGTTAAACTGTGTCCAAATGTTTGCAGAAGCCACTGATATTTGCAGTTGAAGTCAGTGCCTTGATCTTGGATATGCCCCGTTTGATCAAGGAGACAATCACGTCCCTGTTCGCCATCGTGTGTATACTGTATCTGTCAGGATAATAGCAATAAAGACCGGTTTCAAATGTACCATCATTGACCAGGAATTTGTTTTTGGAGACACTGGTGCAGACATATTGATTACCACCATAGCAACATAAATACATAGAGGCAAAACAGAAGCTCCCTAGTCACCACAGAGACGACGTGCAAGTGTGTGTGTGTGTGTGTGTGTGTGTGTGTGTGTGTGTGTGTGTGTGTGTGTGTGTGTGTGTGTGTGTGTGTGTGTGTGTGTGTGTGTGTGGTGTGTGAGAGCGGTGGGTTGTTGGTGTGGACTCATCACTTTTCAAAGGGCGGGAGATTAAGAAGGATCATGGGTGGACCCCAAAGAAAGTCTTTCGAGATTGAGACACCGCTTGAGAAAAACACAGAGGGAGGAGCGATGGGATATCAGATGTTCCTTAGATTGTCATCAGTGTGTGTTTGTGTGTGTGTGGCAGGAGAGGTGGTGGAGTTTGAGTTGATGATTTGCCAGCAAGAATCTGGGTGTTATTCCCTCAGCTCCTGCAGATTACCACTAAAATACTCTCGGATTTTTAGTCAAAGTTCTTTCAAACGATACGCTTCAAACGTTACTTTTTGCAAAAAACATCACCTTTTTATTACATTCTAGAATAAAAGATGCTTTTTATCATCTTTCTCTTTGCTCTCTCACGCTCTGCTTCACTCAGTCACGCACAAACTTCATTCTCATTTTCACATCAGTCTCAACGGGGGCCTGCAGCCATTAATTGCGTCCCAGGCTGGGAGCCGAGGAGAAGTGTTGCTGGGAGTGTTGGGTGTACCCATCAGAGAAACAGGCAAGGCTGGGCACAGCTGTCCCCAGAGGACGAAGCCCTTTTTCTCATATCGCTGCCCACGTGGATTCCCAGAATGCTCGTCCCCGAAGACGTTCGTCATCAAAAGAAAATTGGCTGTTTACGTCTGGGCTACCTCAGGATAAAGTGATCAGTGTTGGGAAGGAACAACAAGGCTTTCTTCATTTGAGCTGCAGAAATCGTTGCAGATTTCAACGTGTTTTAAATGTTCCAACACAAATGACAGCTATGTGTGTTCCTGAACAGAGCTCCTCTCTTTGGTTCAGAATCCACAAAGACAACATTGTTGCTTTGTCTCATCCCTCTGTCTGTCTGTCTCAGCGTCTGAATCTAATATTTTCCTTTCATCTACTTTCATTTATGCCCGTTTTGTAATATTTCTCAGCAGCACAAGACTCACTTGACTTACCATATTTATTTCATTACAACCTCCGTTCTGGTATATTTCCCCACCTTTTTCTGAGTTTGAAAGGCCTGATTAATCGCTTGATTTCCATTGATTTTTTTTTTCTCCACCAAGGCTGTCACAGCACAGAGATGAAAATTAAACTCATAGAAAACAATATAAATGTACATGTGAGGAGGTGAGCAATATTTAAATTAGGCTGGAGACGTTCTGTAGTTTAATGGAACTTTATTTTTCATATTCTGTAATAACGTGTCTGTGGAGTTTGCATTAATATCCTGAACCCTTCTGTCTTTTTAGTTGACGTCGGACCAGCTGGTGATGCTTTTGGAGCTTCTGCTGGAAGAATCCGAGCTGAGCGTGGCGTTAATGTGTGCTCTGCAGAGGACCTACAGTCTACGGGAACAAGACGCTGAGGTAAGACTTCACACAGCTTCACCCACACACACACACACACAGACAAGCGAACATTTGCAACCAAGCTCCCTGATCTTTTCTAGTTAAAAAAAAAATGTTTTCTGTTTCTTTTCTTTTGTAATAGCAGATATAATTTACACAGCTGCCATTAGCGAACTAAACTCTGCAAATATTTGCTTTATGTTTCAGATCAAAGTTCTTTTGTGGTGCTAATAACATTGTTTGCATGTGTGATTTTGTGTCTGGGCCCCCCTGCAGTACAGTAGCACAAGTGTGAAAACAGAAAACCTCCATTGTTAACATTTAAAAAAGAAAAACTATGATAATTTAGAGGTTTTCAAAAGAGATGCACCCAAAAAGAGGGCTTTTATGTGAAAGTTTTTACGTCTGGAATCAAAACTTTTAAAGTTAGTCGGTAATAAATATGATAAATAAGAACAAATATATATTTTGTTAATGATAATTCTTTGAGATGAATTTGTATCAGCAGGTTAGAGCTGTATAATAATCAGAAGTAGGCGTCCTCTCTATGGTTCCTATATGAGCTGTTTTTAGGGGGCAGTCATAGAACTCAGATTTAAATGAAAAAGTCACACTACAGTTTTAGTGGTTATTATTTACATAATTTCCCTGTGATTATTATTAAACCTTGTAGTCACAAACCGAGGCCGCTTTGTTTGGCCTCGGATGCAGCTTTCCAAACGGGACTTCCTGGCAGGTGAAAGCCATTTTTCGTGCGCGATTTCCTGGAAAAACCTGTAAGAGTTTGCTAAAAATACACAGGGCCATTACCGCATCGTTATGCATAAAAAAACCCACACAGAAACCTCCACACACCTGCACACACCTGTCTAAAGACATCCTGGGAAGATTAATCTCCTTCTGAATGTGAACATTTATTCCCCTCTCTTTCTGGAGCTCATTTTCTTCCCTTTTTTTGCCTCATTCTGCTTTACATTGTCTGACACCAGATTCTCGTCAGCTGACCGATGATTGATCCGTTTAAAAGTCTTGGATTAATACAGAACCGAGTGCAGTTCAGCATTTACCTCACAGAATGGGAGCTTTTCAGAATAAAGAAGGATTGGGTAATAAGGACGTCTATTTGTGGTTGTGAACAGGTGTTAATAGTTCCGTCATCTTAAACACATCGGGCAGCGTTTGATGAATCCCTGAGCAGCTTCTCTTATGATGAAGTTTGGATATTTATACATTTTAATGAGTCAATTCTGCAGATTTTTTGTTGTTTTGTTTGTTTAAATGTGATCATAGTCTTGTGTACCTAATATAGCAGCACGCTGTTACATATTGTTTCACCATCTGTTGTGCGCTAAACATATCTCAACGAAGGCAGAAGGCAGTTTAACACAGACGCTGTACAGTCAAACTGATAAAGGAGCTTCTCTTTGAGCTAAAAGTGCTGGCGCGCAATCTCTGTATGTGTGTGTGTGCGTGTGTGTGAACATAAAAGTAAAAGGAAACATGTTAGTCCAGGGGTCTGCAACCTCATCAACTTAAAGAGCCATTTTAACCATCTCTCCTATGCAGGGCTATATCACTTTTTCCTATTTTGTAAAAAATGATTAAAATAAGTTGGAGATAACTATAGCATTAAACTGCACCGCAGTGCATTTGAAGAAGAACGTGCTGTATAGTACTATTAGTTCATATGTCTTAAAATTGAGTGAATTCCAACAGATCTGCAAAACTACTTTTTTATTACAGAAATTTGGCACAAATACATAAAAATGGTCATTTTCTGGTGGATTTGCAGTGAAATCTCTCTGAAAATGACATAAACAAAACAATTAACTAAACAGTAAAGCTGATCATTGCTTTTTAACACATTTTTTGCTAAATTCATGGTTTTTTTGCCAGTTCTGGTACTGAAATGATGGCAAACAGCTTGTAATACTGTATTAGTGGCATTCAGCAGCAGAGAATCAATGCAAAACCTGGATGGTAAAACTAATGTATAAAAATCACTCAGGTTTAAGTGAAAGTTGGAAGGAACTTCACATGATTGTGTGAGGAGTTGAACTAGTGTGTGTGTGTGTGTGTTTCAGACAGTACATTTAATTTAGTAGACCACATCATGAACTGTATTTCAGAAAAAAACAGCAAAATATGGGAAAAAATGATTAAGAAACAACCACAAGAACATCTTAAACGTATGTGTTCATTTAAAATTACAGTCTGGCGGAGTATATTGCATCCCTCTTATATCATTATGTTTGATTGGAAAGAAAAAGAGCTGATTTAAAAATGATTTTTGTCTAAAAAATAAAATCCTTGGAAAATCCATCATTTCAGGTGCAGGTAAATGGAACAAATGTAGTTGTTTAACCTTTACACTGCTGATGTGACTAACCAGGTTTTGTGTTTTACTATGATATAACACAAATTTATCAACAATAACTTGAGAAATAAAACAAAGATTCACTCATTTTTCTTAGATTCAGTCTGCAAATTCCCAGATTTCCGCCCAAAAAAAGCGTCTGTGGGATGTGCCAGCACAGGCCAGATTCATAAACGCTAAAGTAGTGTGCACAGGATCCACCGTCATGCCTAAACGGGTTGAAGATGTTCTGACTTACAAGCAAGGTTTGAACTGCACCAAGCAGAAGGTTTTAAGACAAATTTTGGTTGGAGCACCTATATAAAGAATAGAAAAGGAACATAATTTTTTTTCCCATTATTATTACGATTATTGCAAGCTCAGATGAACAGAAGTTTCTTTAAAAGAAATGCCTCCCAGCACCTGTGTGTCTCACCAATAAAAGTGTATTTCTGCTTTTACACAAAGCCCCAACCAGCTCAAGAATCCTCCTCTAAACTCTGGTATCCAGCGTGCAGAGCTATAAATGCATTTTTATTCTGATTCCACTCACGGTTTATGAGCGGGATTCAGATTGTGTGAGACGTATAAGCTGGATCGTAACGTTGTAGCGTTTGTGTGTGTGTGTTAAAACTCGTGTGGTGGAGGAGAGAGCAGGCAGGGCGGTGGTGCAGTAATAAATGAAGGAATGTCACTGCGTAATTGCATGTGCTGTCAGGAAGAGGGGCCCTGTGAGAGGAAACACAGTAAAAAAAAAAAGGAGAGAAGAGGTGCACCAAGCAGCTGCTCTGCCCCAGGGCTCTCCCCAGGAATGTAACCCAGTGCGAGGAGCAGCTGCTGGGGCTACACAGGCCAGAAGGGCAGGACTGGCACTAGAGGGTACACATACGGTGCACACACTTGTGAACACAGACACATATCATTGTTGCCATGAGAGCAGAAAGTAGAGAACATTACACTGCAGCTGATTTTTTAAAGTTTTATCAGATTTATCAGGAAAAACTTTTGATTTTGGAACTTAAAACCCTGTTTGATAACAAAAAAAAGTGTTATAAAGCTCCCAGGTACCTTTTTAGAATAAACGACTTCAAAATGAATTCAGCTTTTTTCACAGATTAAACCAAATCATTCACCAAAAATCCCACGCTCTATCCCTGAACTCTCTAAACGGCCAGTTTCTGTTCCTGAGTGTGTGGAGATAGTTGTGAAGGAGACCGAAACACCCACAGAGAGAAAGCCAAGGGAAGCAGTCAGGCTTTAAAGAAGCAGTGGTGCCTTAAAAGATTTCTCATCTGAACATTTTTATCACTCTTCTGTCTTTTACCATCCTGTGTCTGCCTCCTCCACAAGAGTACATCCATAAACACACACACACACACACACACACATTTGCGCTCACGTGTGCGCTCATATCAGATGATGAAGGATGATGGTTGAAGCAGGGACAGAGCCAGTCTCTGATCTCTCCTGTAACCGCGGCAACAGAGCTCCTATTGATCCTCCGGGAGAAAGGCCAGGCATTAGCTTTCTCACACACACACACACACACACACATACAGTAAAAACCCACTGATACACACACCCTGTGTACACACACGCTGTTTGGGAAATAAATTGATATTTTTACTATAAATTTTAGATGACTTAGGTCTCAATCTGTGATTCTAGATGATTTTGTTGCAGCTGTTCAAACTAAACTGAACCTGGAACCATTCAGTTAATAATTATTTTTATTATTTTTTAAAAAGCGTAGTAATTAAGTAATAATTTTGACCCAAAATTTTTGACGAAGTATAAAAATGTTAGTGAGGAGTTTCGATGGAAGTGCGGAAGCTGCTATTCTGTCATTAAAACATAAAATCAGGTTGAAATGTGAACTATTTAACTATGTTTCACATTCATTGTTGTATTCTCTTCCATGTTTTGTTCCCAGGTTCGACATCGCTGGTGTGAGCTGGTAATTAAACACGCTTACGCTCCAGGCTACAGAGACGTTGAACACTTTCTGGTTCACGATCAGGTGAATTCAACTTTTTTTTCTTGGATTTCACTAGAAAAGCTCCAGACTAAAACACAGAGCAGAGCTAAGATGGTGTGTGTGTGTGTGTGTGTGTGTGTGTGTGTGTGTGTGTGTGTGTGTGTGTGTGTGTGTGTGTGTGTGTGTGTGTGTGTGTGTGTGTGTGTGTGTGTTTCAGGCCATGGGTGTGTATCTTTATGGGGAGCTGATGGTTCAGGAGGATCCAGAGCAGCAGGCTCTGGCTCGTCGCTGCCTCTCATTGGTCCAGGAAAAAATGGACCAATCAGCACGCAGAGTGGTGGAGGAGATGATCCTGTAACAACGTAGGTACACAATCTAATTTTTATTGTTTATTATGTTTGAAGTGAGGTTTTTATTTGATTTGAAGGGTTTTATTTGCAATAAGACAAGTTTGATTTTCAGATTTGACTTTCTTCCACCTGTTTGAAACCCAGTTTCTCCTCAGTGGAGCTGAAAGTAAAGTTTTTGTGTTTAGGCTTTCCTCACTTAGCAGCAACATGCCTCATAAGTAATTTATATATAACAACCAGGTATTAGTTGTGAACTTTTTAGTATTTCTGAGACTTGATCTCACATCTGACCCTCTGCCAGTGTGCTGCCTGTAAAAGAACGCCGTGTGGTGAGTTGATCTTGATCCCATCTGCTGCAGCGGACAGTCCACGTTTGAGTCACTTGGCTACCTATGCTGCACATTCCTTTCTGAGCCCACTGAGTGTGTGTGTGTGGATTCCAAAGGGGGCCTTTTTTGTGGTTTCACAGCAGCGCCGTTCGGATTTGTTTGTCAGACTAGGAATCTGGGAATGTGCTCCTCAAACAAGCGAGAGAAGGAAGGCAGAAAAGGAGAGAATCCAGGTCAGTGAGCATTTTTCTGAGGGGCTCAGGATGTTCTCCGCTCCATGTCCACCTCGATTATCTGTCCACCGGGGAATTTCTTCTGTGTGTTTATGCATAATCACACTTATCAACAGATCCTCCTGGATCAGTCTGATGGATGAGGGGTTCTTTAGTCTGACACTAAATGAAGGAAAGATAGAAGTTTCTGGTTTTGTAAGAGAAGTGAAGCAAACATTTTGAGATGCTGTGTTACGAATAGTTCTTTTAGTTAAAGGTCAGCGAGGGTTTGTGGTTCAATTTAACAAGAAGTGAAATTTAAAGCAAAAATGTGTTTAATAAAAGACAAACCTTTTGTATTAGACTTAACCTTTTTCATTTTTAAGATTTTCATTAATTTGCTTTTTTTTGTTGTTAGATAGATGGATACATACTACCCACGAGTCGGTATAATAATTGATTATTGTTGAAATGTGAAGCCAGATGAGAACTTTAACGATCGTCTAAACAACAAAGAGGCAATCTAGCTAAACTTTCTTATAATCAAATATAATATTTAAGAATGACATCAATGTTCAGCATATTCTGGATAAAGTAATCACAGCAAATCTTAGCATACGGTTCTGGTCAGCTTCTTGTTTTTCTCCTGAATCCATTAAACCCTCCATTCTGGGTTGATAGTTGATAGTTTAGTTTGCAGATTTTAGTGATAAATTTCAACAGGAATCACCCAAAGCAACAAACTAACAACAATTATTAGAATTTAGCCATCCTGTGATGCATCACATGATTCTCTGAAAGGAATGGGCTCTAAGACGTGGAAATAATTAGCCTTTCAACTGAAACTTTTCTTTAAATTAATTTTTTCATCATGTCAGATATATGTATTTATTAAAATACCATTATTATCTGACTCAGCTCCTTTTTATTATGGTCCAGAAGGTGTTTGTAACCTCGGCTGCATCATGAGCTGCTGCTACAAACTCGTCCACGTCGACCTGAGTGACTCACAGCTCTAAATCCTGTTTCAGGCCTCAGTCAAGCTGCCACGAGACGAGCTTTTATCTTCACACGCACACAAACACTTTTATGCATTTGCGCAGGATGTGAAAGGCTTTCTCAACAAGTGTCTGGCATCTGGCTTAGTCCTGATAAATCTCCCCGACACACAAACACGGCACACACAAGCGATACGCAGCGCCTATCTGTCTGTCCGCGCTCATCTTCGCCGTCGTCTGTCACTCCTCCTCCTCCCGTCGCCTCACGAGTGCAGAGGGAACCGAACGGAGCAAAAGCAGAACCATTCAAAGATTAATACCCTAACTTTTACAGCAGCTTCCCAAGGCAAGCGCCTGTAAACATCATTGGATCACAGTGGTCATCTGAGATCAGAGATCTCACTCCAATTAAAATGATGGATGAACAGACCTCCTCACTGACTTTTCATATTGCCCTGTAGGGAGGTGGATTTATGTTTCACTGCTCGGCTTGTGTTGCTCCATTGTCCTCTTGCTTTTTTTTTTTACTCTGACCGTCCTCCTTTAGTCTTTCACACAAAAAACACAGTGGATTATGTTGATTGTTCTGAGGCGGGCTGAGTGGGTTTAAACTGAAAGCAACGTGTCTGTCAAGGCCTCGTTTTTACGTCTTAAAAGCACAGCCGTTTAGAAAAGTAGGGTGGTCCCTCCTAGTCTCGCTTGTAATTTTTCTCCCCCGGTACATGCCTTTGGAATCCCTCTTGATCCGCTTAATGAGGGGCATATCGTCGGGCCAGCCGAGCGTAGCGAATAGGAGACGAGAAGAAGGGCAACCAAGGAAATAGTGTGTGTGTGTGTGTGTGTGTGTGTGTGTGTGTGTGTGTGTGTGTGTGTGTGTGTGTGTGTGTGTGTGTGTGTGTGTGTGTGTGTGTGTGTGTGAGACACGCCCGCATCCTTGGCAGGTTTTTGTATCCTCTCCAGCCAGATGCAGAGCTTAGCTGATTGGTGAACAGTGATTGATTCCCTCTTTGTTCACAGTGGCTAAGTTCTGCACCTGAGGAGAGCACGACCCCGATGAGCAGACAACAGAGTGAAAAGAAAAAGTCTTTTGTTTCTTAGCCTTCTTTTCATGCTTCTTGTATCTGTTTTTTCTTTATATTTGTTTTTTTTTCTAAAGCGTCCTTGCAGGATCGTAGATGCTCTCCTGGTTTTTATCCTCACACTTTTAGCTTCATCCTCCTCTTTCGTTTCCGTCTCTAAAAACGTCTGTAGTTGTGGTGAAGGTGAGAACCGAGTACTTTAGGGCAGTCGCTGCACTCAGTAGTAATGAGGCCTGAGGAGACCTCTGTGCTTGTTATTGGGGCTGACATCTGTTTGATCAAACTTCCAGCAGTGGCCACAACCGTCCTCGTCATCAATGCTCTGCACAACACTTCGTCTTCGCAGCAGCTGCTCCTGTTTCCAGCAATGATGCAATAACTTCAGCTGAACCAACGAGGAAAACATACTTGCTCTTTTGTAGTGAACTTTTTTGATAATTTTGTGAAAAAACAAAAAATAGTTGCAAGACACAAAGTAGTCTGTAGTGTTAGCATGCTTCCCCACCGTTGGCTGTGATTAGTCTTAAAGTCGGGTTTGTTTCCAGACTACTTATTTGTGCTTTAGCTGCATGTGGGGAAATCCCACAGCAAGCTGATTTGAGCTTCACAGATCGCATGTGTGCACGCTATAAACTGGATTACAAGGGCCCGTTTAGACAAAGTGTTTCTACTTCTTTTATGCACTGGGCAAACACACACACACACATTTTATGATTAATGTTAAGAACAGTTTTGTAAGAGAGGGTCAAATAGGTTGAGTAAGATGAACGGCTGCATTAAGAAATCTGAAATAAATCACTTTGATAGAGAGCTCTGTAGCTAATGTAGGTACAAAAGATGTAAAGTTAGAAAATCCCATTAAAACAAGACGGAAAATAATATATAATTGTTTTATAAATTAAGTTTAAACCCCGACCTGTCCAGGGTGTCCCCCGCCTCTCGCCCCTTGACCGCTGGAGATAGGCACCAGCTGCCCCGCGACCCTCTGTGGAGGACTAAGCGGCTACAGAAAATGGATGGATGGATGGAAGTTTAAACCCTTTTAATACCTAATAAATCTGTTTTTCAGAAAGAAAACATCTCAGATTTGTCAACCTGACTCCCTATTTCTTTGTGTTTTAGAGCGAGGCACAAATATATTTGCAATCAGACCCATACTGAGTGAGACCACCATGGCAACGAATAAACAGAAAAAGGTTTAAAATAACAGGTTCAATTCTGCAGCAGAGTCAAAGTGTTTGCAGCTTGTCCAAACATTTTACTAGATATTTAGAGAAACCATTAACATAACACTGATCATGTAGATGTTTTTCACCAGAATCTTAACTTCTCAGTCACTGTCAGTTATTTTATTCACCAGAAACAGCAAATTAAATTCATCCTTTAACTCTACTGATGAATCGAGGAAGTGAACCCTGCTGTTGTATTGTAATACGACTGTATGGATTCTATTACCTGAGGGTTGTGGGTGTATTTTTACAGAGTATAAGGCATTATTTTTTCTATCAGCGTTTACAGCAGAAGTCCTTTAATCCTTCAGAATAAGAGCCTCAACCATTACACACGTACCTCAAAACATCTGAAGCTCAAATCAATAAACTTATTTTATTTTAGTCTTTTTTTTTAATTGTACACTTTTCTTAACATCTCAAGTTTTCTCTCAACTTTTTAGCTTTTTCTTTTTTACATTTCAACTTTTTTTGTTGACTTTTTTCTCTGATTTCAACTTCTTTCTGGGGACCATGTTCAACTTTTTATTATTTCAATTTTTTCACTACATTTTGAGTCAAATTTTCTGGAGAAATATGATGAACTTATTCTTAGCTTGATGCAGTCGCTTTCTCCAGTCACCATTTGCAGTTTGATAAGGTTTTTAACAGGATTCGAACTGGATCAGAAGTCTGCAGCTCTGGAGCCACACGAGGCTCTTCAGTGCATCTGAAGTGGCTCCTTGTAGCTTTGTATAGGAATGTCATTAATCTGAGTAATATTTATTGTTAAATTGACAACAAAAACGGGTTGATTTAACAGTTTTCTTGTCCAAATGTTTTGTAATATGCACACAACACTAATAATACAGGGAGATTGGACTGCCTGTGTGGACTCATGAAAGAGAAATAAGACATAATAGTTATTAGTAATGCACTGTACTCAGTTTTGTGTCACTTTAATACCAGAATTAACTAAAAATTAAAAAATGTGTTCAAAAGCACAAAATTGCAAGAAAATGTATGCACGTCTCACACTTCTTGACTCGTGAAACTAAATGGAGAACCGTCACAAACACTCTTCTGTTTAATGGTTGCAGACACCTGAACTAGATGATCTTTTCCCTTCAGTTTTTATTGTAAGCCAGCTTCACTTCCTAAAGACTTCCCCAAAACGATGAGCTTTTCTTCTACCTAAGCAGGGAACTTGGGATATATCTGTGTAACTAAGAAAAAAAAAACAAGATTGACATGGTGGTAATAAAATAACTTTTCCAAATCATCCTTTAAGAACCTAAAGCACCTGAGGGTTCAAACTTAAAATGACGTTAGCAGTGAGAAGTGCTGCTCAGGCATCCTCGGCTGATATGTATTGATTTCTGATCTAATCTCAGCCCGAGGCGGCCGAGACACAGACAGCCATAAAGCAGACGAGTTCTCACACATTTCCACACCGTGAAGCCAAACAAGGCCGAGATGGAAATCTTGGTACCAATTTCAAGGTCCTTCTACAGGTTAGATGTCACTCTCACTTTACTGGATTGATCAACTGTTTTTATACAGTAGATCTGACGTGAGATATGAGCCACTTTTGTTTAGCCTCAGGGAGGAGAAACAGAAGGCTGTGACGTATAAACACCTGCAGAAATCCTCCGTTTGGATAGGCCACGTTTTGTTTGAATGACTCACAAATTAGCTGAGATAAGCTTTAACACACACACACACACACACACACACACACACAAAACATGCAAACAAAAGAGGAAAGGCTACTTGAATATGATCAGTACAAGAAGCTTGATTTGCATTTTCAAACTAATCAGAGAAAATTTCAATTCCAGCTAAGTGCACCCGAGCTGTTGATATCAGCAGCTGGACGGTGAGTGACTGAAACCCCAGAGTGTAAAATACTGACCCACAGTAATTTACAGCAAACCCTCAGCAGTGACATGGGTGCAGTCTGCCAGAATCACCTTTTTAACAAGCTCACTGTAATGCAGATCTATACGATCCAGCTCCCTTGTCAAAACACTGACAGATGGCTAAAAAAGAATGAATTTCCAACTTTTTTTAGAATATATGCCACAAGAGGAGGTATTACCGCTCTCTATATTCCAAGCGACAAAATGACGACTAAACCAGGACAGATGTGTGAATTAGAAATGAGGACCATGTGGAGCCTGCCATTTTTAGACCTATATTTAGGGCCTGTTAAAAGAGTAATGACCATCAAAGGCCTATAAAAAGGGAGGAATTGCCATCAGAACCTGTATCTAAAGGGTGATTTATTACACTCTAATGAGATGGAAATGGCTCCTCCACACATCAAAGGATAAAGCTCCTGAAAATAAACTTATTTGCCCCACAAAGCCCACATCTCCCCACGCGTGTTTGGCTGGACTAATTGTCTCTTTAATGCCAGGCGTAGTTCAAAGAACTGCTGCGTTGGATTCTGTTTCAAAGAGTACGCTGGCAACGTCTGAGGTCTGAAGTGAGGCCGACTGGACGCACGCTCCTCACAGAGGCTGGAGAAACGTGACTGTGATGGATTTACGCTCCTCTTTTTATGATCACACACAAAAATAGTCTTGTAAGCTTTTTCGTAGCCTCAGCACGAGCTTCCAACAAGGTTTTTTTTTTTGACCCGCTGCAGAAAATGAGCAATGTCCCTGATTTTGTTCAAGTTTTTTTCCCATTATTGTACATTCTGAAAAATAAAGAGGGAAATCTAGTGGGTCCATAGACGACCGACACTTGATGAGAGATTTGGGCTGGGACTCCTGTGCCTACTGAGCTGATAATCAGTCCTATAGAACCACTGGCTCAGTTCAGCAGGAACAGGAGTCCGGTCCGCTCACCACCGGACCAAAAACTGGTCCCAACAACCGAATCCATGAAGGGTTTTCATATTAGAGATGTTTTATCCTCCACATTTCATCAAATTTTGTCTTTTTTTCCCATCAATTGACTTTTATCTTCAGGAAAGATCCTCATCTCTAAAGGATGATCCTTATTAAGACTAATACACACACACAGACTCCTAATGGGTGGGAAGCTGGACTGTTTACTGACTTTATCCTTGAGCTGGTGGTTAGATTTGACCAAGATCCACTGAGTTGAATAGATTTTTACATTTTTATTCTTCAAATAGAAACTTCTCTCTTACTGATACCAAATGTCTTGGAGCAAATTTATTTAAAATTAATGCTTAATAAACCTCAAATGTACATTAAAGTGCATGTTATTAGAAAAAAAAAGTCTATAATTATCAAACGTTTCTCATTAGTTTTTAATTATACATTTATTTTATTGTGGGTGCTTTAAATAAATGTATCAGGATAGATTGTAGAACGAGCCTAATTTATAATTTGTTTTTTTTTTATTATTAGTATTTTGTGTACTACGTCAGATGGGTTGTACTTCTAAGTCTGGATTATCAGTGTTTGGCTCCACATCAGGTGAAATAATTTAAACCAAATGAGAAGTAATCCTCCAATCTGTGTGTATCCTTTATTCTCTTCCAGATATCAGATTATGGACAGAAAAACGATCCGTCCCTCACCTCCTCTTTCTTTGGGAATCAGCAGCAACACCAGAAGGCTGCGTTCAGACTCTACAGCCAACTGGAAAGGTTCACTCCAGTCGAAGCACCGACTACAAGCTGTTGTTGAAGACATCGTTGTCAGGCAGAAAAATCCATCTTTCCACTCATTTCTGATCCCGTGAAGACAAATAAAGAGGATTTCATGGAGGAAAACCCGGCGCCTCCAGCCATGTTTAGGAATCTGAGCTGCTGTGTTTAAGTTAATGCTGTTTGTGTAGGCGTGTTTAAGGATGAGTTCATGTCTGTTTAGTCTGAAACCATGAGCTGCTTCTTTGGAGTTTAGGCTGGAAACTCCTTCAGGTGCAGAAGTTCATGATTTATTACAAATGACTTAAATCTGATCTGCAAAAAACCAGCAACTCTCGGGGGGGGGGGGGGGGGGG